>BQMF02000293.1:0-559992 GCA_027922465.2 Turritopsis dohrnii
ACACGTGCCTAAATCGTATTTGGGCGTGCGTTTTTGTTATATAAATGACTTGCGCGCGCAAAAATTAATTTTTGGGATTGAATGAAATTCTTTTCATAAAACAATTTTGTAAATATCCTGCATTTATTTGGAAGGCCTTAATAGAATGGAAGACTGAAGGATTTACTCTATTTTGCTCAACGCAGCAACCATTTGCAAGACGGTGTCCACATAAAGCACGACACTCAAATTTTCTTCACTTCTTCATGTCGAGCAAGTCTACTCCAGCGAAATTCGTTAACCAGTACAGAAATATTGACCAATCAGAAACAATTTCACTGGGAACATCGTGTCTGCAACTGAGTAGACACCGGTTGTTAGTTAAGATAAATCATATTTTAAAGGGAACTGGAAACTAAGATGCTTTTTAATTTCATTGAATAACACATAGACGAGTCCTACTGGTACCACTTATGTTGTCATTTTCTTTTGTTAGGTGAACAAAGGAATTCGTATAACGAAGGAAATTTCAAAATTACCTTAGCAACGGTGGTCGTTCTCCCTAGCAACAACGAAGAGATGTGCTTATTTGAATAAATAAACATAGGAAATAACTGATTTCGTTGATAACACAGAGCGGGGTAACAGTTCTTGGCACGTTTCAAAAGCTTTTTGATTTCTTTTTACTAAAAAAAATTTTTTTAAGATTCCATTTCAGAAACTCAATTTAAGATTCAGTATTTTGCCGTATGACGGTAGTAAAAAAGTGCTTGGAATTTATACTGGCTTTTTAATTTCATTTAACATGAAAATGAGTCCTGCTGGTACCACTTACGTTTTCATATTCTTTCATTAGGTGAACAAATGAATTTGTATAACGAAGGAAATTTCAAAATTACCTAAGCAACGGTGGCCATTCTCCATAGCAACAGCAATTGGCAAATAATCACATAATATGCCTAAGTTATCCTTCATTGTCAATCGAGCATGAAAACTAATAAGTTGGGCATGTTTTTAAAGAGTATTTACATGCGTGATTGAAAGCACATCTTAACTAACTCGAGTGTTATAGTGAGCGCTAGCATACCTCATAATGAGCAGACTGGTAGTAGAGGAATCAAGCAATCAAGCAATAAATTTCCTACTTTCCTATACTCTTGATAAGTATGTTATACAATAAACTGTGTTGAAGTCTGCCACCATAAAGAGCCCGATTCCCTTGACCCTAAAAAAGTATCCTAACTCTTCAATTTTAACCCCTTTTTTACATGTTGTGACTGTTGAAGCTTATATTATGTAGTTATTACTTTGTCTTTTAAGAATTTACAAAACAGTTAACTGAGCAACAAAGAGTATTGGATATACGTACAGAATACAAGTCATCTCTGATAGCTGATATGCAAGAATTTTTCAAGAGAAGATCTGAAGTGGACTTTGAGTATGGGCGAAATTTAGATCGTCTGTGTGAGCGCTTTACTGAGCGATTCCAAAAACAAAGATCGAACTATGGACTGAACAAGTAAGTCTCTAATGTTGACATTCTTGCAAAAACAAGAAACAAGGGCATCATGAACCAAATTGTTTTAATAGTTACAATCCAATCTCTTTTCATCTGTAAAATACTAAACATAATGGAGAGGGTGATATTTTACCTTTTTAAGGGGTTTATTATTATGTCTAGTTACTAAGGTAGATTTTGAATTATTTTCTGATCATTTGTTCACCTTTAAAAGCTAATAGTCATTATTCTGTTATATATTTGTCCATAGATATAGGATGTATTTATGATCGATTTTGATATACCTGATGCCTTAAAAGACTTCATGCTTCATTTGTTTGTTTGTTTTGAAAGCAAAAGCATAATATGCTGATTGCAACCCCAACACTAAGTTTAGTTGTCATTTCAGCTTATTTCACTAACAGGCTTCATATGAGTCTTGGATTGATTAAAAGCTATTAGAAGCACAAATACATTTCTCTGATGCTTCAAGAAAAAACATGATTGTAGTATAAAGTGTTTCCTTATCCTTATCAACCTTTCACTTCAGAAAAGATCGTGCATCATTTGTTAATCTTTGGTCGAAATTACTGATAGACGCAAAATTCAAAGCCAAGACAGCGACCACTTTAAGTGAAATTTATTCCAAGAATTTGTGTACGAGGCTTTCAGAAGTTCTGGAGGACATTCAAAGGATTGCCAGAAATGTAAGTCGTTTGAGTTATTGGCATGATATTGTTAAGCAAGATTTTTTGTTTCCATGTGTGTATTAATGAATTTAAAACAGAAAAGTATGATACAATTTTGAACTGATATCCTAATTGTTTATATAACGTGAATGTTCATTGGATGAACATAGAGGAATAACCATTTGCTTCTCTTTGCACTTCAGGTTAAAGACACACACCATACGCTGCAGCAAGAAATCTATCAACTCATCACAACATTACAAAATGTAATATAAATTATTTCACTGTCTTCCTTGAATTGAGATAATCATGCTCCTGTTAACTTATTTCTTTTTGATTTCAGGATCTGAAAAATTATTATGCTAAACACACAGAGTATGTGCTCTCAGAAGGAAAATTCCGAGCCTCTGAAAATGAAATGCGAAAAGCCGAAGAATCGCCACTCAAGAAAGGAAATGAGAAACGACTCAAGAACTTGGAGAAAAACTTTGATAAGGTTGGTCATAAATTATTGCACATTGATAAATTTCTAATATGTCTTGTATTCTAGATTAACATATATATTTTTTTTTGTTTTCCTTCATTTAGAAACGAATGCGTTTAATTGACTCCAAAGTGAAAGCTGTAAACGCCAGAAATACGTATATATTAAACACCGAGTCACTCTCGTCTCTTCTTACCAAATACTTTGATTATGACGTCTCTCATATTGTTGGTGTAAGTGAAACTTCAATACTTTTGGTTTCTTGCTTGCTGAAAGATTTTCAGCATTAATAAATGAAATAGCCTCAATTGAAAAACAATGCTCCTCATTCAATCTTTCAGTGTTTCAATGATATTCTTATTTATTCAGAAAATGGATCACAATTTCCATAATTCATTCTCGTCTACACTGCAAGCTTACATTGGCGTTGAAATGCGGATGGCAAATGCTCAAATCCAATCAGCAAATTCATTAGCACATACAATATCAATTATGGATGCTCAGAACGATAACAAAATGTTTCTAGAGGACAACAGTAACGTGTTCTTACCACATATCAAATTCCAAATTATTCCACATGCTGATGACAATGTAAGCAAGAAAAGTTTGTGTGCTTCTACCTCTATCTTTATTAAAATTGATGTTTGCAAAAATCTTTAATTTTTATAACAGATATTGATAGCTATTAATATACATTATAATGTATTATTTCCAGTTACTCCTTTCAATTTTTTATCGTATTTATGAAGTTGTTTTCCTTTTGCCCAGATGAAGCCAACTTGTTCTGTTGTCATAGATACACACAATCACTGCGGACCAAAACATAGAAAAAGATCTTCGAGCCGAACATCAGAAATTATTTGAAACCTTGAAGTCATTTCAAGTCGAACTGTCTGACGTATGTTCTGTCTGTTTTATGTAAAATGTTTTCATGACCGGTTCAAATAGATTACTTAGATTTTCAATAACTATTCTTCCTTCCATTTTTTTCTTAACCACTGGCTAGTTTTGGAAGTGGTCTTGTTTCAGATCACACCAGTAAAGGTGTTGTCACGTTAACTCATTTTCATATAAAATAAAAATGTTTTTTCTAATTTTCAACTTTTTGGATTGTTTTTCAGTTGAAACTCTCGATGGAGAAGCGACAGAAAGGTTTGGAAGCGACGTACAAAAAATATGATGCGGAAATGAATGGCTTTTATCACATGGACATGACGCCTGTATCAGGTCCATCCCAATCACCAAACAGTTCTTTAGTGTCATCTCCTCCACAGCAGCTGAAAAGTGACAAGGAGGAATGGGAAACTGGTTTACTAAATGTAGGTTGATATCATGTGAACAAAACATTCAGGTTTTCTTAAGAGGGAGCTAAACTCAAAAAAAATCAGAAAATGAACTTGTGATTTTTTTTAGATCAGTTCCCATTTAAGGAAACCTGACTTCTGGTTCTTTAGTACACACCAAAATTATAATAATGAAAGTTGTAAGGGCATTCTGAAAAAATGTGCAAAAGCTGCTTCCATGTTGACTGTCATCGTTGTCAAGAAATGTAAACCTAACTTAATGTATGGTGAATGAATGAGTTGGGGTTCATTTGTAGTGTAAATTTGTACTTTTTTTGTAGAAATTCCGAGAACACATGATGATGGAAAGTGCGCAAGTACAAGCGCAAACGAAATATGATTTACTTACTAAAGCTTTAGGTAATTCTGACAGTTTCATACCCTCTTAAATAAGTGTTTGCTTACAATCTATTTATTTAGTTATTTATTTATTTTTGTGTAGGTGAAATATCTTCCGATCCATCAAGGCAGTGAGTTAAATATTTCTTATTTATTTTCCTAAAAAAATCAAATTTCTTTGAGATTCCCTTGTGTAGCAATATCAATCACTGTAATTCATGTCAACAATGTTAATGCTCTCACAATTTCTTTTCTGTGTAGTTCTTTTATGCATTTCTTATACTGCCATAACGACATTGTCTACCCTTCCTACAAGCAACTTAGTTCCTATTCCCCTGAACATTAATGCCTTGGTAAGAGTATTCTCGAACAGCCATCAAAGCTGACATTTAAACATTTTTATTGTACCCTCATGATGACCTATCTGATCAAAACCTCTACTGTATTCTGCTTGTTATTTAGTCTTAGCCCTTCCAGTGGTCGAAAAAGAACGGTGAAATTATTCGGTACCAGCTTAAAGAGTCAGCTTGATGAATCTGGTCGAGAAATTCCAGAGTTAGTGGAAAGTTGTGTGAAATACATAGCTAAATACGGTAATACTATTATGAAGAAGAAAAATTTTACATTGCAACAATTTTTTTTTGAATAATAAATTAAACTTCATGTTGATGATTTAGGCTTGGATCATCAGGGTATTTTTCGAGTACCTGGTGCTTCACAGGAAATAGCAGATATGAAGGTTGCTTTTGAGGAAGGTTTGTTTGTTTATTATTTCTCCAGTGGGCAAAATCGTTTAAAAGCAACGAAGAGCATTTTTTAGGGACAAAATCTGCACTCCTTTGAAGGGATTTTTATACAAATTTGCCCATTTGGTCTTCAGGTGTTTTCTTTAATTGCTGTTTGGCAATAGTAAACTAATAATATTTTTTTTAAAGGTCGGGACCCTTTATCAGGTCTTAATCATTGGAAAGATATCAATGCAGTGGCTGGTGTGTTTCGGGTTTATTTCCGAGAAATGTCGGAACCACTATTTCCAATCGAATTCAACAACGATTATCTACGAGCTAGTAGTAAGCAATTTATTTATCATCTTGATCTATAGTCAGGCGGCAAAATCGTCAAAAAGTCACTGCGAAGAAGAATATTTCTTTTAAAATCGTGTGTGTATTACTATAGAAATACACTCTTTCACGGAGGTTTTTTGACAAATATGCTGGCTGGGTAGTCAGGTGCAGTTTGCCCCCAAAGGAAGGAAATAGTGTAATTTCGGCTCGTATATGTATATCACAGTATGCCACAACACACTCTGGGAATAGATTCTATTTGATCTCTGCAAGTGCTTTGTAATGAATTTCATATTATTTCCATAATCCATGCTCGATTTTTATTATTTTTGTGAAAACTATTTGATTCATACAACTAAAAGCTAAAAATAAGTTTTCATTGTGAACTAGGGAGATACCAACCCAGTGCATAATCGTCAAAGTCTCTGCGACGAAGAGCATTCTCATTGAAGTAGTTTGTACATTTCTATAAAGTTGTGCACCCTCGCAGTGATTTTTCAACAAATTTGTCTGTTAAAGATTAAATTCACGCTTTACATGTTTCTTATTTGATTTCCTTTACGAATCTTCATCATGCCTTTTAAAGAAATTGAACTTTCAATCGTTGTGTCTGTATTGTTGTACACACCACTCGATGGGATGTTTCTCAGTGGGGTAAAATCATAAAAAGTCACTGCGATTAAGAGCACTTTTATTGAAATAGTGTGTGTTATTCTGTAGAATTGCACTCCTTCGCAGTGATTTTTCAACAAATTTGCCCACTACATCTGTATCGTGCCATCAACCTTACGTCTTTTATGTAGGTATTCCACGCATCGATGATCAGGTGGCAGAAGCAAAAGCTATTTTGAACAAGATTCCTACTTGGAATTTGCACGTCATAAAATATATGTTAAAATTTTTAAATCTGTGAGTACATATTTACATTTTTCGTGTGACAACACAATAAATGTTTTTATTCAATTTCGAAGTTTTTTACGAGCATTTTAACTATATTTTTGGTGCATACCTTTTCCCCTATCTTTCACTTGTTTCGTTTTTTCTTTCAGAATTTCTCGATATAGTGATCGCAACAAGATGACGTCACACAACTTAGCCGTGGTGTTCGGACCGACTCTTTTTCGTGTCCCCGACAACGAGAACCTGTTGACGAACCAAGGCCAGATCAACGTCTTCATCGATGTTCTGATTAACGAATTTTATCAAATTTTCCCCGATGAACCGATGGAGGTACCGGGCGACAAAACGGATGGCGCATCGGATGACGCAGACGAACATACTGAAGACGAGTTAGACAGCGAAGACGGTGAGTAACTACTTTGTCTTTGTCATTTTCCAAACGCGTTTCGTTGATGGTTTCAAAGTTGTCTTAACGAGGTAATCTGGTATCATTCCTTTAGTGCATCTGTACCAATTAATAATAGTTATCTTTTCTTCTTGATGAATATTTTGTGTATAATTCTGTGTATGTTATCTGTATGTGATTCTTACAAAGGTGTTACGATTTTCATTCCATTCCAGACTAATTCAAACATGGTAGCGTCGTTGTGATCGGCGTTGTTACTTCTACCCAGTGAGCAAAATCGTAAGAAAGTCACTACGATGAAGAGTATTTTTATTGAAGGAGTGTGTGTGTTTCTATTGAAATGCACTTCATTGCAGTGACTTTTTTAACAGATTTGCCCACTGGGATAAAAACAACTCCTGTTAATGGTAATGTTTTGTGTGGTACTACTGTGCGGATTTTCCGTCTACGAATTGCTTATCACGTGTTTACCATGTGTCTGTCAATCACGTGTGCATGGACATGCGTACTCCGTTGTGTTGTGTTTGTACTATTGCCGTTGTTACTAGTGCCGTGTATGGTTTGTGACGTCAGTTCGTTAGAGGTCAAACGTCGTACGTTTAGACTTATCATTGTCATTGTTACTAGTGTCTCTTTACGTTATTTGACGTATGTTAAATGTGACGTGACGTCATAGATTTTTTGTGTTGATCAAACGTCGTCGTTTATACGTTTAGACTTGCTAACCGACACTCGACCGGTCTATGCATACATCAAGACAAGGCATAAACACACACAACGATAAAACCACCTCACCCTTATGATTTATGTTTTATATTTTAACCATATATTAGGAGTTTATTTGACAAGCACATTTCTTCATGAAGGGCGCTTGTGTATCAAAGGCGGTAGTGATAGTGGCGTTGTGGATCGACTTTACCACCATCAAATTTCAACTTACTTCGTAAAGCATTTGCTCGTGTGTGTTTTTGTGATGAGCTCGTATATTTTTTTAACATCTTATAATCATTACTTGAGCGGAATCATGCCTTCACTTATCCTTCTAACTTTCTACTAACACCCTGGTTATAACCTTGTTGTAGTGCGTACATAGTACTCACTGTTGCACTTGTAAAGTTTCAATTTTTTTAATAACATTATGACGTCACTCGATACTAACTCGAAAGAAAGCCTATCGAATGAATTCCAACATTCATCCCTTCACTTGACATGACCCGACTTTATTGACTTACTAACGAAAAATAATGTGCAAGGAGTAATTAGACTATGTTCCAGGTAAGTTTGAACATACTTTGCTCTGAATGTTTTTTAGACGTGTTGGAAGCGATGGAAGCCGTTGCAGTGCACAGTTACGTCGCTCGAACTCAAAAGGAGGTTTCGTTCAACAAAGGCGACATTTTGACCATCTATTCGCGTACAAATGCTGATTGGTGGGACGCAAGGGTAAACGGGAAATTCGGATTCGCTCCAGTTCCCTACATCAAGATTTTAGATCGCCCGACTTCTATTTCGGAAAGAGGTGGCTCTCTTTCTGACTCCACATCGTCCGATCTGAAACTCCCTCGTAGGTCCAGTAGAGATCCCTTCGATGTTCGTAGCTCGCCCGAAGAAGGAAAATCTGGTGCGATGGAGAGTCCTCCTCCTTCGCCCAGACCTAGAAGCAGTCAAGGTATTTCCAAATCGGACCGCGTGGACAGTGCGTTGAAATCAGCTTCCGTTTCCGATGTTCGATCCGCTGACCATGTTGGGAATGTCTTCGCGGCCATCGATCCAACGATACAAGGAGATGCTTCACCAGCGGCTGTGCGGCGCAGTGGCAGCGATCGTTCTGGTCCGGGCGCTCCACGACGATATATTCCTAATCGATCCAACAGCGATAAAATTCCAGGTGGATCTAGAAAATACCACCATAACGATGCGCCCACACTTTCTGTTACGAAGGAAAACGAGTCTAACGACGGACAGACGAAAAACACGAAAACCTTCTCCGCCACCAAGCAGCCTATTCTTCCGCCCTTCCCTGCCGGTGGACTTTCGAAATTGCACCATCAGGTGTCACCGACGGATGGCAGCAACAAAGGGCGTGTGACCACGGAACCACCCGATGAACGCCCTCCTACAACTGGACTATCTCATTTCAGTAGCTTGAAACAGAAGAGCCCAAGGGTAACTGATTCGAAACCAAGGCCAGTCTCCGCTGCGTGTCGGCCTGCGCAGGGACAGATCCAAATCGAATCTCCAAGTAAAATTGACACTGTTCCTAGTTTCAAGCCTGCCCCGCCCCCACCCGCCCTGAAACCAAAACCGTTACCTAAAAAGAAAGAAGCAATTGATTTGGCTGCCACGTTGCACGCAGCCGCTGCAAAGAAAAACCAGGAGGGAAAAGACATCACACATCTGTAGCAACGTCACACGACGGTGGCTTTTTTGTCGACGAGTCAGCAGTTAAAAGTATAGGCAATGATTTGCCGTCTGTGAATGATTGAAGTAACATCGTAGTAATTTATTTTCCCGACATATAGCGACGGCGACAATAGTGTTTATTTCGTCACTTCGACGGTTTTGTCGGCTATTTTGGAGTGGATAATCTGTTTGATGATGTGTTGGTAATGCGAGCTCTTCCCCTTCTCCCTCTGAATGATGAGCTAGTGAACAAATTTGTTGAAAATCACTGCAACGGAGTGCCTTTCTATAGAAATGTACTCACTATTTGAATGAAAATGCTCTTGGTCACAGTGACTTTTTGACGATTTTACACACTAGGCACGTACCAATGATTTCGAATAAAAAATCATGAAACTTTGTTCTTCCCTGAAACGATTTTGTTGTGACCATTTTGGCCTGTAACTTATTTCGCGTTGCTCCATTTTTTTTCATTTATATTTTTTTACTCCTTTTTTTGTTGTTGTTGTTTTTGTGTTAATTTTTTAGAATTATGCCTTTATGATGGCGCATTAGTTTTTAATCCAGTATTAGATTCGCTTAGATGTAGGTATAAAGTCAGAATAACATTATCAAATGATCAAACGATTGGGCTGTGTGGATGTGTCATCTTTTTAGTTCAAAGAGACTAAAGTCTCGATACGTTTTTGTGTTTATTGTATGGGCTGGACATTAAGTGGGTTTAGGGCCGTTTTACATTTGGCAGAATCGTCTGCGGTGAGTTGATTTGTTCCGTAGTTCGATAATTAACAGAGCATGCGCTATGTCGATGAAGCTAAATCCGATTGGACGATTCTGCGATGATTGATGTCACCGTTCTTTCTGATATCAAATGATTTCTTTTATCTTTTGTACTCAACCTGGTTACGAGACTCTTCGTCTGCATTAGGCTTTTCCCAAGTCTTTGTTTAAACACTGTGTTTTGTCCTTGCCTCGTTCTTAAAATCTTAAACAACCTTTTGCGGAATGAAAGTAAGTAAAAATTATAAAATAATCAAGATTTAAAATTAACAAAACAAGACAGTACATAGAAACGAGGCGAAACTTGATAACGAGGCATTAACACGGTGTTTAAATAGAAATTCGAGAGAGATCTATTATTTTTTATCTGAAAAATAATTTTCCAAAGCTTTCAATGGGTCAGATAATTTACATAAATTAGCATAATTTTACTGCTGATGAATAGTTTTATTGGATAAACGCTAATTATTTAATATATTTTCACTTCTAGTTCTCAAATATTTTCTGTGATTTCAAGCTGCTTCCATTCAACGACCAGTTTCAATTTCTCTGCTTTAACATATTCTTACACGAAACTTGTTCATTTGCCGTGTAACTCGACTTAATAGCCACTACAGTTTGGTTCATGGAAGCAGCCGCTATTGGAGAAAATCAACCTTTCCCAGTGGACAAGAGTTCAAAAGTCACTGCGACGAAGAGCATTTTCATTGAATAATGTTTATATTTCTATATGAATGCACTCCTTCGCAATGATTTTTTCATTACAATTGCCCTGATATACTTTACTGCTTTGCCCGTGAATGTTCAGTGTTACGCCCTGTTTTGTGTTTATTTATTTCATTAGTTTCATTTGCATTGCTTGTGGTGTTTTTCTATTCGAATCCCGTAGATGTTATTTGTTTTTATGTCGACACGTCAATGTGGCTCTTGCACGATGATGAACGGGTGCTAACAGCACACGAAAGATAATTTCTAAAAAGACAAATAATTAGAAAATTTGTAACAAGTTATTATATATATACTTCAAATGTTTTGTAATTCTGTAACATATGAAACTGGTTTCTACAAAATGGTATCTCATCAGAAAATTGGTGTTTTTTACTCTTCCCCTCAGTGGGCAAAATCTTCAAAAAGTTACTGCGATGAATAGCATGGTTGTGGAAATAGTATGAAGAAATGCTCTCCTTCGTAGTGATTTTTCGATCAATCTGCATCACAGCTGGGTCTGCATAATTTTTGTCTGTTGATGGTATAACTAGCTTGAAATTTTTTATTTCATACTTTAAAGCATGATGAAATGTTGTGACCTGTTTTCTTAGCATGATTAGATTACTGTTCATTCAGGTAACGTTGCCACGCGTTATAATGATCATAAACTTTTATGGTTGCGAGAGTATTAGGTCCTTTTATCTTGCATTATTAAGTCATCATTATGTTGATTTGAAACGAGGCTAAGTTGTTACAAAACGAATACCTGACTATCCGCGTTTCCCGAACATTTGTGTAAGTATCGCGTTTTGACAGTAAGTACAACCAACCTCAATTTTGATGACAAACAATTCTGGGCATGATGGGCTACTACTTCGTGTATCACTACTTTAGAAACATCCAGGCTAATGTTAGGGTGCCAGATATCATATGCAGTTGCTACGTTCTTTAAAATACACGAAGTCGTTGCCCAATTCTGTGTTCAAACATAATTCGGCAAGTTGTGATAATCAAATTTGTGCCATGAACGAGTCCCTTACACGAAAAACTTTTGCTACTCACGAAACTAGTGAGACCTTTTCTAAACGTTTCTTCTCAAAGATGCATTATCTATTATTGTATAAAAAAACAACAGTAGTTTGCACGCAACCTCGTACCCAGGGTTTCTTGTCTTTTTGATATACTTTACGTCAGTATATCAAAAAGGCAAGAAACCCTGGGTACTTTTAAACTCTTAATTACTTCTAATTATTCCACTGGGGAATTGAAGGAACGAGTAACTATAACTCACTGAAAACATTAGAAAATTAGAAAAACAATGAAAAACATAGAAACGAGGCAAAACTTGATAACTAAGCATTAACTCAACATTTAAACAGAAATTCGGGGAAGGTGCATACTACGTATATTATGTTTCCATTATCTATACCTTCAGATGCTTTGTTTACAATTTGTATATGTGATTTGTATATAACCAAGGGAAAGACTAGTCGGAAAGCAATGGTATTAAAACCTTCATATCGACAAAATAATATGAAATGACCATAACTGAGAACTGAGGCTAAAAATGTGCAATTGTAGCTTAGTGTGCGGAGATGGTTGGTTCAAACTGGGTAGTCTCCGCCTCTGACGAACGTCCATCCTTATTCTAGAATTATGAGCAATGTTATACCATGTCTCATGTCTAAAGTTAGCCCCTATAGATGGGATTCGGGGACTTAAAATGACTACTTACCCAAGCTTATGTGAGTTTATTTTTCACGGAAAAATTCGCTTATGTTTTTATGATAGATTGATTGTGATTTCATGTGGTATTAAAAATCTGCAAGTGTCATCCGGCATTAAATCTATTTCAACCTAGCGGAAAAGTAAGAAATCATACTCAATGAGCAAAATCGCCAAAAAAATCACTGCGATGAAGTGCATTTTTATTGAAATAATGTGTAAATTTCCATACTAATGCACTCCTTTGCATTGATTTTGACTGCTTTCTTCACTGGGTACTGACCTGACCTAAATTTTCAACTTAATATCTATGACGCATTCGTTTAATTGCCAAACATTTATTGCTATGAGTCGTGCTGTCGCTGCAACACCACGCGTTTAAGTCTCAATCATTTCACATCTATACTCCACACCCGTGCACTTTCAAAGCAGCGTATCAGCGTACCATAAGGAAACAACGTCGACTCACTGCACACTTGTCTCTGTGAAAGTTAGAAACGCAACCTTACAGGCGGAAGGTCTTACCAATACGTATGGAATTCCACTCATTCTCAAGTTGCAAATGGAATCGACTAAGAGTTCCACATTTCGAGGGATTGTAATAGCAGCGAAAAAGAAAATTTCCGTTATTCAAATACTTTATATTCATAGTTTATATTTATTTTCCACAAAACTTTAGATTTAAATAAACTTTTGATGTATTTAAGTAAATATAATATAAGTAAATATAGTATAAAGCTAATCAATACATCCATTTCATTGTTTGGTTTTTGAAGGTCAAGAATGAATTATCAATCTAGTCTGCAAGTAGTTGAATCAATCTACTGGTTTTCTTAGGAATACAAAGTGAATTGGTTTCGACATCATGACAGGATCAGTGTGGTTTATATCACGAAAATACTCGACATGAAAGTTGTTTTTTCGCTTACGATAAAAATGATAAGTTAAATATTCAAAGCGCATAAATGCCATCACATTCAGTAAAAGCAAAATTGCATACCTAAGAGGATAAATACATACATAGGTGCATACGAAGTGTTGACTTGGTAGCTACTATTTGCTGTCCCTCCAGTGTTTATCAGACGGGGACGTGGCCGTGGCCTTTTTCTTCCAACTTTAATTTTTGGCGATCTTTTCAATCGATTTCTTACTGAGATGATTTCTTCATCCCCCTCACATGAAAGTAAAATGTTCAGTATCAACATTACCAAAATAACACTCAATGTCTTCATCTTTGTTCCTGTTCTTGTTCTTCCTTTTTTCTTCTACTTCCTAATAAATGGTTTGTCGAATTTTCTTCTATTTTTATAAATATAATTCTTTAAAATTATTAAAACATTATTTTTTACTTAAAAATGTTGATTTGGTCATCAAAAATTAAGGATATTATTCAGCCTTGCAGAGAAACTGTGTCAATGAAATTCATTAATTTTTCATCAATTCATTAAAATAATACTAGTAACAACGTGTCTTTAGAGGGAAATGTTTTTGTTGTTACTGGTTCATCACATGGAAGAGGTAAATCTCTCTGTCTACTACTTTGCTTAAACTCAAAGAAATAAATCTTGTATTGTCACGCCAAAACATTATTTTTCATGAATGTTTGTTGCGAAACAGTAATGAAATGTCAATTTCTTTCGTGAACTTATCAGAGAATTCGATAATAGTTGCCGATTTCACCTTTTCGAACGTTCTATTCAATTTGGCCGGAAATTTGAGCTTAATTTCCCGCAAACGCCAATCAAATTTCAACCAACTATGTGATCAGTACTAGTAATAACATCACTTTTCCCCGACGAAATTATCCCCGATAAAAAATAGATCAAATAAAGTATAAGAACCCATACCTTATCGAACAAAACTTAGTCGGACAAAATTTTAGTCACCACCAAATATTTTAGTCACTTTTGTCCGACTAATAATTTTGTCCGACTAAAATTTTGGTCCTTTTCTAAAATTTCATAACTTAATTAATTTTCGATAAGGATTATCAAAAAGCTTGCGGAAGTGCGCCGATTACTCTAAGTTCTAGGTGTGTATAGGAAAACCAGGGAAAATGCATATTTAATAAAACCAGTTTTGCCGACGTGAAAAACATATGTCCAACAAAATCATCATACCACGACGAAAAAAATCCTAATTAAAAGGGTTGTAGTATTATTTTATTTTTTCAATTTCAATGTCATATTCCTGATCAGTATAAAAATCTGTTTTGGTTTCTGCATTGGCTTCAGGCGTTTCTTCTATTATGACTGTCTTCTTCATTTTGTTTTGAACTACCTCGCTATCACTTTCATCGGAAGTTTCTGTTATTACCGGCGCTTTTCTCTTTTCCTGTGGATTCTTTCCTGGAATAAGTGAGGCTATTAAAAACGCCCAATCTGTTTACGAAAGGGTCGAGAATCCCTTTAGAGCGTAAAGAATAAACAATGAACATCATGAAAACGAGCGTTAATATTATTTATCAAAAAACTTTACCACTTTTAGAAATTGTTTATTTATGACTAAATCATGTAAAAATATTGTATTCGTTGGTGAGCAAAAAGAAAAGTCATAAAGAAATTATGAATATTTAAAATTTTGTAATTGAACTGATAAGAAGAAGAATTCTGAAAAAAAATGTTTTGGACCAAATATTTAGTCGGACATAATAATTAGTCGGACACAATTTTAGTCGGAAAAAATTATTAGTCGGAAAAAATTTTAGTCACTTCCAAAAAAATTAGTCACGATTAAGTTTTGTCCGATAAGGTATCTGAAATTGCCATATTTGGAAAACTTTTTTGCCCAACTGTCTAGTGAACTACATATTTTCAGATATGCGCTATTACATCTTTTTTCATCCGTTTTCAATGCTCTTTTGAATGCTATACAAAGTTTTGATTTTTAGGAAATTAATTACGCAAATAATTAGATATAAGATTTATCGCCGGCGTCAAAATCTCTGGCGCAAAAACTAAACGCAAACGTGTCCATTGAATTTTATTAAAATGTTTTGAAACGATCAACTATAGAGAAACATAGCAGAACTGAATTGTGAAGAGAAAGTCGTACTTGATATTTTGCTAGTAATGTTGCTACGAAAAAGACGTCGTCGAAGAACAAATGCTCGTAAAAAAGGGGCCTTCTGGGTGCAGGATATTTACAAGGACCAAGAACTGTATGATGCAACAAGACTTGTAAATAAAATGAGAGTTTCGATAGGCAGGACTATTTCAATTATTTTGTAATATATATTTTTATAATATATTCAATTATTTTGTGTTCAATTATGTCCAGTCATGTCGTATCTCGATACTCCACTCTGATGGACTTTAAAAGCAGCGTAATCAGTCCATTAGTAGCCATCGACTGACTGCACACTGGCCTTCGTGCAAGTTAGAGCAACGCTATACGTAACTCTGGCGGTAAGTCAACTAATAGTTTCAAATCGATGAGCAGAATAGCCATCCGTAATGGTTGGAAGCCCAAGGACTAAAAACTCCCACTTACTTACTTACGTAAAATGAAAGCAATTCCGAAGATGTTTGTCATCTTGTA
This sequence comes from Turritopsis dohrnii, assembly GCA_027922465.2. Lineage (NCBI taxonomy): Eukaryota > Metazoa > Cnidaria > Hydrozoa > Anthoathecata > Oceaniidae > Turritopsis > Turritopsis dohrnii. The sequence continues at coordinate 15,859 of BQMF02000293.1, forward strand.
ACTCGAAATTCAAGTCAAAACAAGAAACAAAATTTTAATAGGTCGATATTTCGATTTATTTGCTAAATCATTATCAAGACAGTAAAAGTGTAAAAGTCTAAAACAAGCTTATATACAAATTGAGAAAATCATAAAAGAAGTGATGAAATGTTAAAACGCATTGATAGAACAAAAGAAATATAAGTAGAACAAAAAGGCTAGAACGCTCCTGGGAATCATATAAGGAACAAAGAAACGAGAATCGTGCAAGGCAAAGTAAAATTAAAACAATTCGAAGTCTTTCGAGGCCTTGACACCATTGTTAAGTACTGGATTTCTTAATTTAATAAAGTAAGCTTCTTTGAAAAGAAGAATGTCCCAATTTCTATGAGTGTCAATAACTTTTGTATTTTGTTGAACCATCTGTATTTTATATTCACGTGCGTCAACGTCGTTAATTAAAAGTCCGTTAATGTCGTAAAGATATTGACAACCGGAGCAGTTCATTATGTGTTCTTTGATGGCTGAATCATTGCAAAGCGCGTGTTCTTTTGTTCTTTGGTGCAACGAGCGTTCAGTTTTACCAATGTAAGAACAATTACAGCCAGGACAGCGAAATTCGTAGACAACGAACGATTTAGACAGGTTTTTTAACCGGTCCTTCATGTTTGTAAAAAAGGAAATTTTAGTAACTGTGTAGCGGACGACAAAGTTAACTTTCTGGTTGGTGTATCTTTTCAATTTCTTGACGCACGATTTAATGAGGTATTCACCATCTTGACCGGCGTAGTTCAAGTGGCAGTAGACTTTTGGCAATTCGTCATTTTCATTATTGTTATACGGAGTGTCTCTATTAGTAAGTATTCGCTTGATTATGGCATTGGTGATTCTCTTTGGATAATGATTCCAGGAAGCAAACTTTTTGATATGATTCAGCTCCAACTGGAAATATTCGTTGGAACAAATTTTCTTAGCACGAGTAACAAGTGAGCGAATCCACGCAGTTTTCCAATTCCAAGGTGTGTAAGATGACATATTGGTATATTGACCAGTGTGAGTGTTTTTACGGAATATGGCGATGCCATTTTTGCATAATTCAAGATCCAAGAAATGAGGGTTGGTGTTTTCAAACGTATCGACTGTGAATTTTAAGTTCTTATCAAACTGATTGAAAGCATTCAAGATTTTTGCAATTTCGCTACGTTTAACCAGGAGGAGAGTATCATCAACATATCTCATGTAATATTTGATCAATCCATCATTGATCAACTTATTCACAACTACTTGTTCACATTCGGTCATAATGATATTTGCTAGGACTGGACCTAGTGATGCACCCATACTTACACCATCTTTCTGTTCATAAATGACATTATTAAATGTGAACGCGGTTTTCTGGCAGGTGTCCAAAATAAGTTTCTTTAATGTTCTCTTTTTAAGTGTAGTGGAAATCAACTTATCATCATATATTCTACGAAGGATAACGTTGACCGTTTTCTCGAGGGGAACGTTTGTAAATAAAGACACAACATCCAGTGATATGAAAGTAAATTCATCATCATCAAGTAAGACTTTTGGTATGGCGTTAATCCGCTGGGCAGCGTCGAAGCTATCTTTAAGGGCAAATTCATTCTGGGTAAGAGGATTGAGTAATTGGGTGATGTATTTGCCAATACCATAATGGGTTGATCCAGTTGTGTCTATGATTGGACGGAAGGGTGGTATTCGTTCATACTCTTTGTGTACCTTCGGGAGGCCATGTGCACGGGCTATCCTAGCATTACGAGGGCGTACTTGATTGTAGATTTCTTCAGTGATCTGTTGGGTGTTGACTAGCTTGCGGAGATATGCTTGCAAAGAATTAAGTCGAGAGTTTGTTGGGTCATTATCAAGCTTTTTGAATTTGGTTTCATCGGAAAACAGGTTTTCAAGAGATTTGTAATAATCACAAATGTCAACAACTACGACACCATTTCCTTTATCTGGTTTCAGTATTGCTGTATCTTTACGTAGGTTGTTGATGATTTTGAGCTTCTTTTTATCTTTGAATATCTGTTTGTTGTCAAGATCAATCAGGTTGAATGCCAACGCTCGTAGGGCATTTTTGGCGCGATTTCTTGAATAATTGTCATTTTTCATTAAATTGTTCTTATCAAGTTGATGCCAAATTGATTCAATTGAAGGTAAAACGTCCTTCATCTGCATTCTTGTAGCGAGACCATGGTTGAGACCGCTACACAGTTACTAAAATTTCCTTTTTTACAAACATGAAGGACCGGTTAAAAAACCTGTCTAAATCGTTCGTTGTCTACGAATTTCGCTGTCCTGGCTGTAATTGTTCTTACATTGGTAAAACTGAACGCTCGTTGCACCAAAGAACAAAAGAACACGCGCTTTGCAATGATTCAGCCATCAAAGAACACATAATGAACTGCTCCGGTTGTCAATATCTTTACGACATTAACGGACTTTTAATTAACGACGTTGACGCACGTGAATATAAAATACAGATGGTTCAACAAAATACAAAAGTTATTGACACTCATAGAAATTGGGACATTCTTCTTTTCAAAGAAGCTTACTTTATTAAATTAAGAAATCCAGTACTTAACAATGGTGTCAAGGCCTCGAAAGACTTCGAATTGTTTTAATTTTACTTTGCCTTGCACGATTCTCGTTTCTTTGTTCCTTATATGATTCCCAGGAGCGTTCTAGCCTTTTTGTTCTACTTATATTTCTTTTGTTCTATCAATGCGTTTTAACATTTCATCACTTCTTTTATGATTTTCTCAATTTGTATATAAGCTTGTTTTAGACTTTTACACTTTTACTGTCTTGATAATGATTTAGCAAATAAATCGAAATATCGACCTATTAAAATTTTGTTTCTTGTTTTGACTTGAATTTCGAGTTACAAGATGACAAACATCTTCGGAATTGCTTTCATTTTATATATTCTAAATGTGTCAGCTGGTAAAGGATTCCTTACTTACGTACTTATGTACTTTTGATTACTTTTTCTTTCCTCCAATGTTTTATTTTTATCAGCATTATTTTATCTTGCATTTTCATGATTTATAAAATTGTCTTAAACGGATGTCCCTAACACAAAAGATTTTTTTGATTTCTGAATTTTTGGTTATAACCAAAATTTTGGCGTCAAAAAATTTGCGCGCGTTAGTTATTGCATTAGTTATTTTTTTTTTTTTTTTTTTAACAGATTCACATAGTATATTCTATACAAATAACAAAGTACAGTGGAACCTCTAATAGCGGCCACTTTGGGGGATCCAGCTTAGTGGCCGTTGCATTAGAGGTGACCGATGTATGGAGGTTTTATATGAATATACTTTTTTTATCAAAAAGGCTGGTCAGGATGGGAGGGGCATAAAAAATGATTCATGATCAAAATAAACACAACATTATTTGGCCTAAGTGCTTCAAGTCGTAGTGTGACAAAGATTCAAAGCACTTACTCAGTCAACATCACCTAATGTTTCACAAAAAATGTTCAATACATCTACAATAGATAAGGCTGCTTGACTTGACTTTATTTTTGTAAATAATTATTGTAAGTAAAGTAACAATTTTTTTATTTTTCCATTCAGTTGCTTGCATAAAGATTTTTTTTGACCGTAAAATTAGACATTGGGACAATAGAAAGTGGCCGTTTGGCCGTTGATTGGAGGTGACAGATGTATGGAGGTGACCATTAATAGAGGTTTCACTGTATTGCATTAGTTATTTGCGTTAGGTGTCTATCTACGCGCGAATTTATTTTTTTACGTTGATCATTTGCGTTAATGTTTTAGCGCGTTGGTGGACACTAGGCTTCAAGATTCAAAAGGAACTGTTTTTGACTTTAGGACACTCGTGGTAGAGTAAAGCATTTCAGAAGAAGATCAATTCACCATTTTACCATTACCACAGCCTTAAGATGCATATTGGATATGCATCATATAAATGATTCTCATATTTTCACATCATAAATTTTTTGCAAGGTCCCATGAAGATTTAAATTTTTTTTTTATTTTTATTTACAAACTATAAACTTAATTCTTGCTATAAAAGACTTGTTGTGGTGTTTTCATAAACTTTACATTGAAACAAATCGTACTTGATAATATAAGAATGAGAATTAGATTTACAATGTCTGACAGTGTACCCTATTATGGAGTTCATCTGTATGAATTGATTATGATTTTCCTGTTCATTTTAAGTGAAAATATTGAGAAAAAAAATATTGAAAACTGACATTTTAACATGAGAGGCCAAATATGTTTGCATCTCTGATAACATGACTTGTTTATTTGTTAAGTGTGGCTATGTGTCATGTCAATGCTGTGTGAATATTATATCAGTCTTAATATTGTGCTGTCCACGACTGGTAATTACACTATTGTATTAACCTAGTTGTGCTGATGACGACATCGTCGACTATCTATATTCAAGTTATCGAAGTTATTACGATTTGTAGTTTTTTTTATTCAGAAGAAATTGAAGTATCCCGCTTCGATTCCCCTTATGTCACTTCGGTCATAGACATTTCTCAACCATCAAGCATTGAAGCATTTCTATCAGTACAACATAGCAGTTCAGATATCGCTGCAAATAACATAAATATTCAGCCGTCTTTGATGTCCTCCGTATATCGAAAAGACAAGAAGCCCTGGAAACGAGGTTGTTAGCAAAGCCTAATAGAAGACCAAACAACAAGAAACCCAACCCAGGGTTTCTTGCCTTTTCGATATACGTATGTCCGTATATTGAAAAGGCAAGAGACCCTGGGTTCGAGGTTGCAAGAAACCAAGTACATCCAAAAGTTTTCACAACATGTTCTGTTTTTCTTTCAAGATTGGTTTCTAGAATTTCCTTGAATAACTGTCTTCTTACACATCCTATATTTTTTGAAGAAAAATCAATAAATGAAAGCTGACAAATAGAATTACAGTGCATTGGAGGAAGAATATGAAGATTCGTTCGAGTAAAAACCACTGCTTGTTCATTTTCAATGTAAATAAATTCGAACTCTTTCATGCACCATTTACCTTATCGCGGATAATATCATCGGGGAAAATTTATGTCGGGGAAAATTTACGTCGGGGAAAATTTGCGTCGGGGAAAATTTATGTCGGGGAAAATTTATGTCGGGGGGAAATTTCGTCAGACTTATTGTTTAGACTTAGACGAGAGATTGCTTCGATGGAAAAATGGAGAAGCTTTGAAATCCTAGTTATGTATATTACCTTATCGGGGAAAAAAAGGTCGGTAAAAAATTTAGTCGGGGAAAATTTTAGTCACCTAAGGAAATTTTAGTCACTTTTCCCCCAGACTAAATTTTTTAAGTTAGTCACTTTTCCCTGACTCAATATTTTCAATATAAGAAAAAAATAATCCAAAAATGACAATAACGTCTGAGTTATTCTATATCTTATCGGGGAAAAAAAAGTCGGGGAAAATTTTAGTCAGCCCCCAAAAATTGGTCAGTTTTCCCCGAATTTTTCCCCGATAAGGTATTAACGAAAAGTATTTCCATCCAAAATTTTTGAATTTCAGAGTTTACGTAAAAATATGTATTTGGTTGATTTCGGGTCTGGTAAGTGGAAAACTTTAAATATAAATAGTTCTAGAAGTGTCTTGCATTAAAATGATCAAAGTTACGATACGGGGTATGTTCCAAAGCATTCCAAAGCATATAATACAGAACATACAGAACAAATCCGTTGATGATTTTCTGCCAAAAAACGAAATAACGCTGCGTCAAATATTGATTCGAGTGAACTCCATCGTGGAATATTTTCTTTGTCATTCATCACCAAACAAACACAAAACAACTTTTTTTGTGGAATACCTCCTACAGGGCGCGAAAGCTTACGAAAATAAAAAGTGGCACGACTACTGACGTGAAGTGCATTCTCGTTCGTTCACACAATGGACGTATAAAGTCCATGTTCACACTTTCGCAAGGTTTCTTTGAAACAAGGTCATCCTATAAAAATATACAACAAAAGAACTTCATCATATGCTAATGACGTCATCATGCGACTGGAGGGTCGATTAAATGATCCTCCTTTCACGACCATCGCCTTTTTTTGGGTCAGCAAGAAATGACCATGTTATGACCAAGCCATCACACTCTCATCAACAGATGTTTAATATATCCCTGATCAAGCTTATAATAATGATAGCATCGCCAACAAATGCGGAGAGTGAACGAGTGTTATGAGTTTATTTACGAATGTTTATCCAGGATAGCTTCTTCAGTTCCTTAAGGTACTGTTATCAATGAGGGTCCTGCGAAGGAGGTCCTAGAGTATTTAAAGCCCCCATTTGTGCTACGGAAGCTGTAGTGACAGAAACCGCTCAACTAGACAACCATCCTAGACATCATTCCTACTAACTTGCTGTGTGCTAAGCAGAGAGAAGTGATTCACACTGTTATAGTCGCTGGCATGACCCGCGACCTCCCGAACGAACAGCAAGCGAGTACTCTACCACAAGGCTACTAGTCGGTCTAAACGAGTAAGGAACTACTTGCGCAATAAGATGACACATGAGCGACTGAACAGCTTAATGATAATGGATGAATGATGATTTAGATTTTACAGATATCGGTAATACCTTTGTAGACACTAAAGACGAAGAAATACTTTTGGTGTTTTCTATAACAGCGATTGTACAAAACTATATACACATAAAGACCTCTTGTTTTTTGAAAGGCTTCCTATATTTATTATTATTATTATTATTATTAACGAATATTTACAATGAGGATAAACATTTCAGTGATATATTACACTGTTATCAACATGTGTCCTCATATATGTGTGTGCATGAAAGAGTGAACGTTAGTAAAGAAAACTATCAAATATATTTAACAATTATTAAAAAGCTAAAAACAAAGGCTGCGATGCAGAAATTAACTAAATGGTTGAGAAACGAGAAAAGTAAACAATAGGAACAGTAGTAACCACTTGTATAATTTCTAAATAACAGCTTTCAAATAAAAACTAGTTAAAATAACTTCCCAATTCATTCATAAATTTCTGACCTTTTTCCTCTCGTATTTTCAATGGAAGTTCGTTATACCATTTACCACCGACGTATTTGAAAGATTTTTTGCCGAACTCTAGTTTATATTTAGGTAACTTCACCGAGATGCCATTGTTACGAGTGCTGACCGTATGTTGGTTGAGTTGAAAATAGTTTGAAAAGTTATGACAAGTGTCGTTTTCTAAACAGTTCTTAACAGTTTTACAGCAATTTCGTTTGATCAAATTTTCTATTGATGGTACTTCCTTTCCAGTAATTGATGAGACTCTTCTTTCCAGCGATCGTAGCCTCTGTTGTTGTGAAGCTGTGAACTGTAGTTTCAGTGTACCCATATATACAAGGATGGGTACAATAGTTGTCATGTATATCTTTAAGGCTATTTTTGACGTAAGATGACTGTTCAATGACATCATCAGCTTCACTCGACTGGATGCTTTGCGATATGCTGACTGGAAACTGTCATTTAGATATAGATTTTTATCAAGAGTGTGTCCCAAGTACACATACGAGGTGGAATTTGCAATAAGGTGGTCTCCAAAATAAACAGCTAGGTCGCGTTCTTGTGCTGCTAGTTTCTTACCGGTACCAAACAGCATCACCTCCGTTTTTCCTTTACTCAAGTTAGTGATAAGTTCGTTTTGGATAAAGTACTCATTAAGGTATTTCAGTTCATTTGTTAGTACTTTCTCTATAACAGTTATATCTCTATCTCCATAATATAATACAGTATCATCTGCATACATTAAAATCTTACATTGGCATAGTTGATCGACGACATCGTTGAAATAGAGAATGAACAAGAGTGGTCCCAGGATCGACCCTTGGGGGACACCCGTCAGGACGTAAGTTAGATCTGAAGTGTTCCCATCGACGTAGACATACTGCTGTCTACTAAACAAATAGTCTGTAAACCATTTAAGCTCGTTATTGCGTATGCCATAAGACGATAATTTCCTGAGTAGCACATCATGATTCAACGTGTCAAAGGCTTTGCTGAGGTCTATAAATACCGTACCAACCATGTGTCCCTTGTCTACCAAATCCCTGATATCATCAACAAGTAAAGTGGCTGCTGCATTGGTGGATCGGTTCTTTCTGTATCCAAACTGGTAACTTGTGATGAGGTTATGGTCCTCCAAGTACGTTGAAAGCTGGATATGAATAGCTCGTTCCAAAATTTTGGATAATACAGGGAGCACGGAAATTGGTCGATAGTTTGATGGTTCCTGAAGTGATCCCTTTTTGTATATGGGAATCACTTTCGCTATCTTCCAACCTTGTGGGATAGTGTTTGTGTCGATTGACAGATTTATTATGAATTTATTATGATTTATTATGAATATTAGGCTTTTCTCGACACAAAAAATAGTAAAAAAGTGTTTCTAAGTCTTCTAAAGGCGACTTTCCACTTTCCACAGGAAAATTTTCCGCCGACAAAACAAGACAATTTTCTGAGCACGTGCTGTAAACATTTTTGTGCGCATGCTCAATAACTTTTCTTTCCGTTCCGTTCCTGTCCGCGGAAAATTTTCTATAAGTTGAAAGTCGCCTTAAACCATAAGTTTGTGAACCAAAATCACGAGGTTTTGAGTGCTTTTGTAGGCAATAAAAGGTGATATTATTCAAAAATTCTCTTGGCGCGTCAGCCCCAACCATGGTGGGGCCTTTTACGATACTGATTTATTGAGCCCTCCTCAACTCAAAATGTCTTGCCACATACATCTCTGTAAGCTTTTCCCATCAGTTTACCCACCTCAGCATTATTCGAGAAAGGCGCACTTCTTGCAAAATTTAGCTCGTTATCATACTACTGGCTAAAAATAAGAAAATGGAACGTTATCCGAAAGTTTTTCCGAACGAAATCCAAAAGAGTGCCCGAACGTTTGACCGCCGAAATGTATGTTCGATTAATGCTTAGCAACAAATTAAGCATCATCACTACTAACATTACATACGGAAGGCGGTTGAAAACATAACAAGACAAGAAGCTCTGAATTTTTCTCTACAAAATACATGTATGACAGAAAGACAAGTTCACAAGTAAACAAGGCAAAACTTGGCTCTTCTTTTATATGTTACGTTGCTAATTTTCCCGGTTAGCTAGGAAACCATCTTTCCTGAATCACTGTGTTTTGACCTAATCAGCACATTCAACCTCGCTTTCGCGTATATTATTGTTTACAAAATGTTTGATTGCATTAGTAAGTAATTATGGTTCATTATCTTCATAATGGTAATATACAATACAATTTTCAACCAAATATTGTACAATCATCCCATTTCTACCCATATACATACAAAGTATGATCCCCTTGATAAACAATGCTAAAAAAGAATCTGATTGCAACTCCTCTGATAATACCAGATTTGAATCAGCATCGATTAGAGAAGCTACTAACGAAAGTGCTAGTCAACCAACAGAAGCACCGTAACGTTTTAATGGCTCTTTAGATTAAGATATTCACCTAACTGTTAGGCGCTAAAAATATTTCAATGTGCTAAATTAAGTCCATCATTGAGAGAACGTGGACTTGGGAGTATAGAGTATGTATGTAGGGTGTTAATACTTCTCGAAGCAGCACTTACTTGCTGGGAAATAAATACTCCTGGATGTCTTTTTATCGTGGAAAAATTATGGGAGTAATTATTCGTCAGTGAATAAATACTAAAGGGGATGCCTTTTCGTATTCCAATTGGTTGGGCTGATCCTTTCTTTTATAACGCGAAACATTAGTAAGAATGCACTACGAAATTGCATATTGATTGAAACAACGCGTACATCGTATGTAGTTCGAAAAGAAGAAAAACTCCAAAGAAAATATTCTGCTGTCGTGTAACAAACAAGTTACAAAAAAAATATTGTGAGCAAAACACGAACGAAATTCCATTTTCTTCGGGAAGTCTTTCTCGAAGACATGATGTTTTATAGGGAAAAGATCCTCGTTCGACAACTTTTTTGTCAGGTTTTGTATAAAACATACATGAGATGATATGTGAATATGGTATATTTGAAGCGCTCGTTCGTTGAAGTAATATTTGTTGTTGTTTCTCCTCCATCACTGTATTGATTACCCACATATCTGTTATCAATGATCTATGATGCTTTCAATGTGGAGAAGAGACTTTTAAAAGGATTATAACGAGGGGGCGAGGGCGGGAATTAAATGACTTATTTACGAAAAAACAAAAAGAGGAAATTTCATCTCTATTTTGCTCTTGCAAAAAAGCCAGTTTGCCACTACAATTACGCATCCACAAAATTTTGGCTGAGCTGAAAACGAAAGAATGAACAACCATATTGCGCTCCTCAGGTATGGTACAAGTTCCTGTAACTTTTTGATGTGGATGTAGGCTATTTTGCAGCAAAGATTTTAAAAGTTTATGTCCTGATTTGAAAATTAAATATAGCTGCTTCCTTGTATGTCATCATAAAAAATTCAGGAAACAATTAGAAATCTTTTGTTTTCTTTGTATTTTGTATGTTTGTTGTGTATGTGTATTTTGAGTTAACTAGTCATTTGTTGTGGTTGTTTATAATGGTTTTGGTATTATATAGATTCAAAAAATGAAATCAACTTTTTTGTTTATTTTTTTGTACATCTTAGTGAAAATTGAATTCTTCATAATGTTTGTTGGGCAGAATGAGTGGGAGGAGGGAAAGAGTGTGTTTTGCTTCTTAGAACAGCCTAATAAGTGTTTGACGGTATATTGTGCGGATATCTAATTTGAATAATTATGAGTCAATCAAAGCCGCATAGAGCGAAAGCAGAAACGTTGAACATATACCTTATGCACTTAAATTTTTAGTCAGAGCCATTGTAGCTAAATGAACCTCTGCTAATACCCACTATTGGCTTTGTGACATCGAAAAAACGCTACTCTGAGCAACTACAAATAGGTCAGAACTACCTTTTAAATTTTTCAACGGTCAGAAAATCGTTAAAGTTACTTAGAACTGTTTACCAATAAAGTGTTTACCAATAATTTAATGTGTTTTTTGTGACGAAAAGTATTTAATGTCACACTTTTTTGTGAATGGCTCTTTCAGAAATTTAGTAGAATATCACTTGAAAAATTGCTTGGTAAGAAAAGAAGGGCAACTAAATCTGAGGGTGGTGCGATCGCACCCAAAGCAACCCCCGAGTTACGCCAATGCCTACTTATTTTGGGGATCTGGAAATGAAGTTATTTAATCTGAATACGAAAATAACACAAAAAGTCACGAGCACCCTTCAGGTTCACTTTTCCGGAAACGAAACAAAAAAAAACTGGCTGCAAATCTGTGAAATGTTTTTTTGTGAAAATATTTAAAAGTCGCCAGTATATATATATCAAGTCGTGAATCCTAAAAAAGCAAAATGTTGCGTACACAAAATGTTGCGAAAGTCGCGAGAATCTTTGTGCTCCCGATCTTTTGTGCCTTAGTATTACGATGAACTATGTATGTATCTCGACGAATTCTATTCATATATTCTCAGGTTTCATAGAAAAACACAAGTAATTTGTTCTGGACAATTTATTTATATTGACGTGAATGTACAAAGTAAAGAGTCCTAAGTTACAAATTAAATCAGATTGATAATTACTTCTTTCACGATTTTACAATACATTTCTCAATCTTGTATTCTCAAATCAGAAGAAAAAGTTGTGAATGGCACTTCGTCGTGTGGCTGTCTTAAGTATGAGACGCTTTTTATTGCAAGTTTTGGTCGAGTGGTCCTAACTGCACCTTGCATACTCATATTGGGTCATTACCGAGCAGCAACCATCCTTTCAAACAGTTGTTTTTAGAAAGATTTATTTTAATTTTACTGGAAGTTCCATCATAAATAAGAACAAAATGAGGCTGAAATCTGAATCTGCATTATTAAAGCTAAGAACAAAATAAGAAAAATTCAGGCTGAAAAAGCCTCAAAAAATATATGTATCACATTATCTAAAAATATCAGATAATCTAAAGTCATGGAACACCTTTTTGTTTGGTCCAGATTCTATATCCTTGTTGTTCTTAGAATAAATGCAACCCTGTGCTTGAATGTGATAAATTACATTTTCATCAAATATTTCTTTAATAATCTTTGAGTATATATGTCGCTAAATACAGTTTACTTAAAAAAAGATTGAAAAAAAATAAAAATGTGCATCTGATTTTATTTGGATAATCAAGGTTAATGGAGACCGGGTATTGAGGACGTACTGTACGATAACGTGCAATCAATTTTGCGAAGTAAATTCTAAATATTGCGATTCAAAAGTGTTGAGGTCCGGTTAAATTTCGAAGCAAAAATAATACATATATTTCAAATTGATTTTTTTTGCATTATGGTGTTATATTTTTTTTATATTTAGCGACACGGGGTAGTGAGCATGTTGTTTTCCTTAAGAAATTGAAATGGATTTTTTCTATTGTCTCACATAGGTTAACAACAAAAACTTTCGGTGGTGTATTCCCTATGAAAGCTGTTGCGCGTTTGTGTGGTAAAATACACTCTACGATGGATTTCACTTGAGACTCCTTCAGTATTCAACTTTGCAGAAAATGCGCCCTTTATCACGGGATGTTTCCTCCCATTTTCAAAAACAAATCTGTCACCATGAGTTTAAAATTAAAAGTAAAGTTGATTCGTATGTATTTTTACAAGACGTTAATTAGTAGAACCGCATTTCTATGAATGTTAAGATACAAAGTTTAAACCTGTTAAAAATTAATGAAAGAAAGTGCTGCAAAATATGTAACAGTGTAAACATAATTACATTAACAATAACACACAGAGAAAAGCAGAAAATGAAGTTTTCGTTGTTAATGTAAACCTTTATTTTTTCATTCATTAAAACATAACTGGTTTATCTTGTTCTTTGTTTATAAGAAGAAGTTTATTCATTCATTACATTCGAATACAAAAAGAACTTTTAATGACGTCAGTGATCTTCGAAAAGAAAAAAAATAATAGTGAAAAGGAAACTAGGTGTTACAAGGTTGCGCTCCTTCATGGTATGGAAGGAAGGTAACAGCTCGTTGTGTTAGTTACACAGACCCAGTTTGAAGGAAAACTCCGAACCAGGCGGGATTTGAACCCACGACCTAGGAATTCTAGTCCTATTGCTTTACCAACTGAGCTACCGGTTCATGGTGTTCAATCCTCATTATCGATATGTAACTAATGTTGCAGAGAAATCCATCTCTGACGTGATGTTATTGTGATTCGTAGAGGCAAACTAGATGTTCTATCAAACTCTTCGTCATCGAGAAATGTAGATAGCAGCGAAATGTAGTCAGTCAGAACCCCTATGATTTTACTTTGTTTCTAATTGGAGTGGCTCTGCCTACATTTCTAGTACAATCACTTATGTTGATTCCGTTATGGATGTAGGTAGAGGAAGTTCGCAGCTTCCTAAGGGTGCCAAGCTGAACGGAAGTAGTTATCTGAATTCAAGGAAAAGCTAAAAAGCATCGCAATAGTATAAAATGTAACTCGTGATTTGTTGAAAATATCTTCGCCAAATGGGTAGAACACTTCGCTAAAGTCAAACTTTTTTGTCTGTGGTGCTATTTTTCCCTCCCTACGCTCAGGATTTTTTGCGAAGCAACTTTAAATCGATAATTCGAATGTGTACTATGATAGTCAAGTTAATTTCTCTAGCACTATTATACATTTTAGTTTGCATGTTATGTAAAATTGAGATTTTCATAGAGAATAAATTCAAAAAGAGATAATGAAACAATGTTTTCCAAGATATTAGCTGTAAACGCACAAACTATGCTAACAAACAAAATTTTTACAAAAGATGATCAACTGGAATAGTAAAACCAGTGTCTAATCATCAGTGTCGGGTCATTGACACATTAGTTTTAGAATTTTTGGTGGCCCAAAGTAAATTTTAATGGCCTGATAGGTCAATAAACACTCTAAAATTTCATTAAGACTCGCTTAGAAATTGACAAAAATTATTAAAACATTATAAAACTCAAATCTTGTGTAATGGAATTGCTTAAATCCTATTCACTTTTTTTTTGCCTGTCCTAGTCAGGCCGATACTGCTTTTCAAATTTTTGGCGGCTCGAACCAATTTTTGACTGTTTCAGACAGTCGAGCCACTGCTAAGATTGACACTAAAACTTGATAAAAAGAAACAAAGAAAGGGTGTTGAAAAAGTCACGACTCCTGGAGTTACTGCAACTAGCTTGATTCCTTGATGTATTTTGGGGGAAATGAAGGCTAGTCTGGGAGATTAGCCCTTGAGTAGGGCGAGTGATTAAAAAAAAAAGATATAAAAAGAATTCTGAACATCATTATTTTTGTTATTTTGCATAATTTTGTTTTGATAGTCATATTTGAATTAAAGTAAAGAGGTTTCTGTTCTATTAACTATAAGTCACCTGGCTAAATAAATCAAAGATCATTGTCTTTGGTTTCCACTCATTCACTGTGGCCATGCGAATAAGAGAATTGATTTTGCTTATTATAAAAGTTTTCCATAGAACCTTTTCTGAAGCAAAACTGTCTTTTACTTTTAACATATTGGAAATGATTTTTGTTGACTTGTAAATAAAAATTGGTTTGTTATCACAATTGTGCTTACAAGCAAAACATGTAGAGGCATTTGCATACTATTTATTGTCAAGCCTGATGTAAGTAAGTAAAATATGACTGGGTACGAAATGTTTGTATAGAAAACACATAAAGGAAACCTTAGAAAATACGCAACTGAGGTACATCACATCAGTAGCATCAGTTTGTTTCGTGGAGGACGTCATTTTGCATCCCGTATTGATTACAATAGAGAGAGTCAACTGTTTATTATCTGGAGAAACAATAAAAATAATGATATTTTTGGTCCAATGGAATTTTTGAATTTTTGTAAGTTATCACGATGTCATTAAGATTCTTGAACAACAATGTCTTGTAACAGTTGGCATTGGCAAGAAGAATCCCATTATCAATATTAAAGTCAAAATATAAGTTTTTTAAGTCCTATATTCTACATGCTTCCCAAATTGTTGTCATTGCCCTGTTGAGAGTTTGGTGCTGTTAACAAAACAAACCTTTCCATCCCTTAAGCATGAGTGTGTAACATGTAATAATGATTTTTAGTCAAAAGTTGAAGTGATACATATTTTATTTTTGCTTCTTTCTTTTTCTAAGATTTTATTCAATCTTAAAGAAAAGAGTAATTTTGTTTTCCTAGATGGAGTCCATATCAGTAAAAGAAAGTGTGATTGAATAAATTTCTGACTGTTTACATAAATGGTTTTGGTGGTAGAATCATTCGGACGATCTACTCCTGGTAATTGCCCTACTTATTTTCTTCTTTTTTTTTATTGGGAAAGTAGATCATTTTTTTGGTGCTATATTTCAGGTATCTTGAAAGTTGAGGGAGAATGGAAGACCCTCTTCATGGTTTAAAAGCTTACTTGAAAACCTATGCTAAGGTCGTTGAAAGTCGACAGCAAAATAGCGATGTTACTGATAAAGAATTCCAGGTTTTTAAATCATTTTTTGTGTTTTCATTATATACCAAGTTACTATTACCTTGAGGTACATGTGTCAAAAAATGCAGAGAAGCATACACCCATAATTATTGCTATATATGCTTATCAGTTTATGGATGAACTGATAGGTGTCTTCAAGAAGCTGGCTGTTTCATTTGAAAATCAAAGTTTCCTTGTCATGTAGTATATCAAACAGCTGGCATTGGAAGACAAGAAAAATCTGCCTGCTTCTGAGGGTGCCAAAGAAGTCAACAGGAAGAAAAACCGTTACAAAGACATTCTCCCATGTATGTTAACCCTTAATATTCTCTATTGCCTCCAACGTTTCTTTCAGGTAAAAATGTAATATTGTGAAAAGATCAAAATCTAGCTTTCCATGTTTTCAGTCACTTTGTTCAGCTTTTCAAGAATTTGCTCATACCAATTCAAATTCAAAAGTCAATGCAATATAAGAATGATGCTGAAAAACAACAATATTCAAATAACAAGATTCAAAAAATGCAAGATATGTTGCTTAGTTGTAATCTTACATCAAATTTTTTGTTTAGATGATCATAGCAGGGTAGGAATTCCAAGCAGTGATGGTGTTGAGGGTTCAGATTATATCAATGCGAATTTTATCAAGGTAATTAATACTGAATGCCAAACAGAATATCTTAAAATTAATTGGTCAAATGAAGTAAAATTAAATTTTGATTTGTTAATTACAGGATACTAGCGGCAATTTGTGTTACATTGCTTCACAAGGTCCCATGCCAAATACAGTAAATGACTTTTGGAAAATGGTATTTCATTATCAAGTAAAAGTAAGTAAAATAAAAGGCCCAGGCCATTTCTATAAGAGGTGTTCTTTATTAAAATTCATGTTATTCACCATCAAAACTAATAGCTTGCAAAGGTCATTAAAAAATTTCACTCAGTTGAAAGTTGAAATTAAGTTGGAGTTAATGAAGTAAATGAAGCCCCTGTTAGAGGCTGCAAGAGCATTGTAAGCATGAGAGAAATCAACTACAAATGTGTCGAGTAAAGGCCAATATGCACAGAACGATTTGTAGTATACTATTTGTAGCATGCTATAAATTGCATCGTGTATACACCTAAAATCGTTCAGACAGTCGCATACTGCAAAAAAAAGTTTTACATGTTCAAAACTATATACGTTTATCATTTGCATGTCCAATATGCCACTGGTTTACTAGTTTGCCCATGGGAAATTTGTTTAAATTCCTTCACAACACTCATGTAAACAATGCTTTATAATACTCTGTTAATTCTGTAAAACTGCAATTATCATTTGAAAATACCTTAGGTCAACTTTTTTTTCCGTCACCTTATTTTAGCGATTTTAGCGAATGAGTGTTTTTTCGCTAAATTAAAGTTGCAGAAAGTTTAAATTCACCAAAACTTTTTTTTACCTTCTGGCAATTCTCCATAATTAAGAGGTCATTCGCTAAAATTATGTTGTGTTAAATTCTTCAGCTGAAATTTAAGATAAACAAGCTTGTTTGTATGCAAGCTTTCACTGCTATTTTCATTGCTATTTTTAGCTTGTAATAATGGCATGCAAAGAAATGGAAATGGGTCGGGTAAGGTTTAAATGCTCTCGCAATATTTAAAAAACATCCCAACTGTGGAATCATTTTTAATTTCTGCAAATGAGCAATGTTTCCATGACGGTTTCTGCAAGTTATTATGATGCGTTATCTATAGGCAAGATGTGAGCGGTACTGGCCTTATCAAGGTGAACCATGTCAATACAATGATATCACAGTTTCTCTGGTAAGATCGTTTATACTGCATGTCTACATGTTCAAATGTCAATGTAAATACCATATAATTTTCCGATTATCCCAATTCCATTCCCCAGAATTTTCAATTGTTTACCATTTTTAATTTCATTTTTAATTTCACTGTTGAGAGCTGTCCCCCTAAAAATTATAGAATTAAATTTTCTCTCTTCAGGGTTTTTTTCACAACGATTTTTCATTTTCATTTGTATGTTTGAAGAATCCTAATAAACATGGCACTTTATTTCTTATCTTAGTTACTACTCTTTTTTTTTTAATCACTCGCCCCACTCAAGGCCGAAGCCACTACAAGGAGTGGGGCCACATATTCCAGATGTTTATCTTTAGCGTTAGCCTTCATTTTCCCCGAAATACATCAGGGAATCGAGCTAGTTGCAGTACCTCCAGGAGTCATGACCTTTTCAACATTCGACCTCAGCAGGGTTTGAACCCTCAATATTGGGTTCCCAAGCTCAACGCTTTAGCCACTAAGTCACTACTACTGATAATAGTCTTGAGTTAGCAAAAAAGATTATGGTATTATGAAATTCTGAAAATCTCTCTAACTCTTACACTGCTTGTTTCCTTAGCTAAATGAACGAAAAGAAAGAAATTTACAGATTCGACAACTGAAAGCAGTAAAGAGTAGCAGAAATCATGAGGTTTGTATGATTTTATAGTCACTTAAAAACCTTGAACAATACAATGTATATAGTGAATTTACAACTTCATTTCAGGAAACGCACTTCATTACACAGTTACATTATCTTGATTGGCCTGATCATAGTGCACCCGAAACATCGGAGACACTTCTGAATCTTATCAGGATTGCTCGTGAAAGACAAGCAGATGACCAGCCACCAATTGTTGTTCATTGCAGGTACAACCCATTCCTTTACGCTTTACCCCTGTTTTGCATTTTCCAGGTTGAGTATTTCATGTTTATGCACTTGAAAAAGATACAAAACATTAGAGACCATGGCAACATAAAAACTAGTCAAAGTGTTGTTATCATGTTTTCCAAGGGTTTTTTTTTTGTTTTCTGGTATGATTTTCTTAAAAGTTAAGTTTATAAAAATATTCTTCTATAACTTTAAGTGCTGGATGTGGTCGGACTGGAGCTATTATTGCAATAGATCTTGCTAGAAAGTTAGTCAAATTAAAGGTAGATTATTTCAACTTTCATCTTTGGTCATTATCAGCTTGACAATCGTAATGTTTGAAAGTATTTGTTTTAGTCTTCAGTAATAAGTCCCTTTGACATTGTAACACACTTGCGAAAGCAAAGACCTGCTATGGTACAAACACAGGTATGATTTATATTATGTAACTTTGAGAAATTAAGAAGTCGAATATGGA
This sequence comes from Turritopsis dohrnii, assembly GCA_027922465.2. Lineage (NCBI taxonomy): Eukaryota > Metazoa > Cnidaria > Hydrozoa > Anthoathecata > Oceaniidae > Turritopsis > Turritopsis dohrnii. The sequence continues at coordinate 34,528 of BQMF02000293.1, forward strand.
AGGGATGATGTAGACAAATGTCACATATAACTTTAGGTGATTGATGCATCGCTATAAAGTTGTTTGCCATTCCTTGTAGAAGGTTTCAGTTGGAATTCATATTTGTCTTTTAAACTAAAAATTGCTTATGAAGAAAACAGTTCAAACATGAAACAAAGTATTCAAGTTCAGAGACAGTCCTTGTTATGTTTTTTTTTTAATCGAAAATCATGTTTTATTGATTTTTTTCATCAAAATGAAGTATTTGAGTTCAATCTTTGTTATGTTTTATTTGCTCTTTCTAAATGCACTATAACACTTTATAAATGAAGACTACTTTAAAATATATGGCCTTTCTACGTTTTGAATGACATTGATTTAATAATTGGAACTGTAGCATGTCGTTTGATAATACAGGAACAATATGAGTTCTTATATGAAGTCATCAGGGAGTTGGTAACACTTGAACTTAGTAAGTATGATGACTCCATCGGAAACGAAGATCCTACATATGTTAACATTGGATATGTTTTGGAGAAGGAACCAACTTTACTGGTAAGGAGGCAATGTTTATTTGTGTGCCATTCGTAAGAACTTCATAGATGTCTTTTTCTAAGATAACCCAGAAACTAGCTGAGAAATGTATGCAAGTTAAGCAGTACTAAACTAAACAAATTATTGAATTGATAAAACTGAACACTATGTGCCTTGTTTTTCCGAGGAAAATAAGAAATCTGTAGTATTTTTTCAGGCTGAGCCTAATCTCAGCCTTTTATTGCAATAACTTCTTATACATAATGTCTGGTAGTAACAAAGATGTTTTTATGTTTTATTAAAGGAACAGAATTACAATTCACTAGAACAGCATCCTTTTCGACGTTCTCAATCAGAAAGTGTTTTTGCGGAATACCCATCACCAACAACTAGAAGGCAAATCATTTTGCCGACAGAACACCTCATTAACACTGATACCGCTTTTCGAAGAAGTCGAAGTCTACACCGTATGAAGGATCCTCCTAAAAAAGGTAACTTCATTTTGAGGGCTTGATGTAAACATGACTCTAATTTGTTCCAAAACAAAGTTAAAAAATGAGAAAGTTTTTTTCATTGGAATTACGTCATGAGTTTGTTTCTATGATTACGACCATGTGTGTTTTAAGTTTCTGCCGTTTTTTGTTGAACAATTTTGAGTGACAAAAATGGAAATTCTATTTGTAAACAAAAAAACTTTTCTCATAAATTAGGCTCAGTGCAAACATTGTGTTTTTGGATTGGAAGCAGAAAATACATTTGCAGAAATATATAAATGATGTATTGAATTGATAAGGATTGATACACTAACTAATACAAGACTAACAAATTTTGTCCTGTTTTGGAGTGATTAAGTGCTATAGTCTGTTCACCACATTCATGGCCAACTCGTAAGCTTTCTCATAAGGACACAAATTAAAAAATTTAAAACATAAAAAATTTGACCATAGGAACACCTTTTTATGTACAAAAAGTATTCTAAATGAAAAAAAATTGCTAAAAAAACAACTTAGTTAAATTGCCATTACAGCTTTCGTTATAAATATCATGACGTCACAGAGCGAATTTCATTTGCAGAAATATCAGACGTAGGCAGCACATGATGGCATGTTTTTTATGTCTATGTTCTAAAGATGCGAGAAAAGGTAGAAAAACAACATCATCAACATAAATGTAAAATAACTTTATCCGCAACGATTCAAGAAAAATAAAGACAGTCATACTTAAGATTTCATTTTTTATACATCCAAAGTATACACATTTGTTCAAAAACTCACTTACACAGGTATACCTGCTATAAATCTAAAACGCAATACTTTTTAATAAAGGTTTTATATCACGAAGAACTTAAGAACTTTCATCAACAAAAACAAAATATTCTAGTTAACGAAATCCTTTCAAGAAGAGCGATCGTGCTGTGACGTCAAAATTTCCATCTCAGAGCACTGCAATGGCGTCCGTTCTTAGATACTAAATAACGAAAAACTGAGTATAATATCATTCAAAATAATTTTTAATGATCGCAGAAGATTAATGAGACCTTTCTGCAGCTAATATAAAAAGTTTTTGATAAAGGCTTTATTTCCCTTTAAAAAACTTTGTTCTTTTGAAATAAGTGTTACATTGAGTGTAGTTCTCACATTTCAACAAAAGCCTATTGTTCTTGTAATTTCATCAAAACAACTTATATGCACAATGTTTTAGTATTCATAAATTGTGACCGTCCAGGGGATTTTGATAACAAACGATAAAACGTTATATGAATAACGTTTTATGGTTAAAAAGAACAAAAGAAATAACGATATTTATGGTTCTTCTGCAACGTTAATACGATACTCAAGTAACGTTATAACGTTATCACTGAAACGATAATATCGTTTTGGTAACGTTATATTCTTTAATCAGTAACGTTACAACGTTTTATCGTTATGGTTATAACGATATCATTATTTGCCAAATAAATTCGTCTTCTGTTTATTAGAAAACACATTACAGGCAACAGATCAGGAATCGCACTTTAAAACTATGCCGTTTATGTTTCAAAGAATAAGTAATCTAATGAGTTTATTACAGTTTGCGAATAAATTCGTCTCTTGTTTAAAAACACACGACAGGAAACACCCAGAACATTGTGCTTTAAAACTATGCCGTTTATGTTTCATAGAAAAAATAATCTCCTGAATTTATTGCAGCTAGTAAAAATTATTTTAGAAAAACAGGGAGAAAATCAATTTGACAAAACTTAATACGAATACGATCAGTCAAACATGTATCGCTTCGTTTTAATGATTTCATCAGTTTCACATCAGTTTCTTTTGGCTTGTTCGCACATTAACATGAACTGATTACCTGGTTCTCATACAGTTACAGATAAAAGATACAATAGTAACTTCGTAAACTACTACAAATAGAAACCGTCTGCTATAATTCTATTTTAAGTTGTTCGACAGGATTGCTATTGCAATCCCTTGGGGAAAACGTTGTATTTCAAGAAGAGGTATTTTCACTCAGGGAAAGTTTTCAACTGACATTTCCTTTGTGAAACTTTTTTTAGACTGCAATAGCATTAATATTTTCGTTAAGATCTTAGAGGGTTGCATACATACTCTTTATGGGAAATTTCTTAAATATTTAAATTTGGCTTCATGCTACCCATGAGAAAAACATTAGGAAGATCTTTTATTTGCATTGCATTGCATCTAAATTTTCAAAAACATTTGAATACATACTGACTGTTCATGTATGTAAACATTCGATATGAACTCTCTGATGCTTTGGTTGAAATCACGTTTTGGTTTTATATAGTTATCTTGTTTTGTTTGATAGCATTGTAAATGAAAGAATTAAATTGACCGGAGTACGAATTAGTTGTTTACTTCGGAAATGTCTTCCATTTAGTTTATATAAAAGTGTTGAGAACTGAAAAATCTGAAAGAAATTTCATTGTGATTGCTTTCGCATGGACTGCTAGAAACTGTTTTCATAACTGTATAACGTTGTAACATTATATCGTTATCGTTATCGTTACAGTAACGTTACTTTATAACAACGATCGTTATGCATAACGATATAACGTTATAAAGTAACGTTATTACAAAAAAGAATATCATTTTGTAACTATATAACGTTTTATCGTTTGTTATCAAAATCCCCTGGACGGTCACAATTATCTACAATGTGTGTATCCAACCTCCTGAAAAGTTCAGACCTCAGAGATAGCGATCATTAAAATTTGAAAGGTCACCGAAGCAATCAGCCGTGTTTGTACATGAATGTAGTGAACAAACTATAAATTGATTGTTTAGATTGATAGTTCATACTGGATGGAATAAAACATAAACTGCAAGAATTTAGGAATTGCTGTTAAAAACACTTTTTTTAATCACATAGCTCCCTCGGTTCCACGTAAAGCATCAGAAGGATATGTTCAATTGGCTCCACCAGATCCACCGAAAAAACCAGTCAAATTTCAAGACAAAATGGAAGGTAAGCTTTTTTAGTAAAAATGATTTATTTAAAGTTCCTGTAGTTTTTTGTTTTGATTTTGAACAGACTTGATTCTTAAATGTTATGTGATTTTTGCATTTATTTTTTTCCACTTCAAATACAAATTCAAGTAAAAAATTTCATCTGGCAATGGCTCAACGACAGTAAGCTCCAATTGGAATTTTTCTTTTTGAATTTATATTGTAGGTACAAAAATGTCTCACCCAGCTGTACCACCGAACAAACCAAAGGCTCTTCCAAAAGACAATTACGAGAATCTCATACATTTTCCTAACTCAATGAGGCTTAATGAAGAGTTTATTCCTGCTGCGAAGCCTGAAAAATATAGTTCTTATCCAAAGAATGCTGAGCAATCCAATTTACCCACTCCACTGACAATAAAACAGCCCAGAGCTATTCCCTCTAACACATTGCTTAGTTCTGCTGCTTTGAAACTGCAGAGTGATACAACAGAAAAGAAGGACAACTCAATAGGTGGTAGCAGCCAGAAATCAGGTGAGTTTGCTGTCAATTTTAAAGAAAAATGGAAAATGGAAAAATGGAAGGCTCATGCGAGGTTTTACTCACAACTAAGAGGACGTGTATCATAAATTAAAACTAAATACATCACTCTCTAAAATAAATACGGGATGCACGTTACACGATTATTATAATGAGTAAACAGGATCAAAGGGAAAAACTGGCTTCTAGGTCAATAAGTAAATAACTATGCCTAGTCTTTCACACAGCTGTGAGGTAACCCTGATGAGGGTAATTGTTTAAGTGATAATCCTAAATAGATTTTTCAATACAATGATTCTGGGAAATTGATTATAGGATTTTCAGTTGAATTATTAAGATTTCAAGGAATAATTTAATAATTAATGTAATAATTTAATAATAATTTAATAAATAATGTAATAATTTAAAAATCCGTATGCCTCTGTAATATTTCCAAAATTAGTTCATATCATGTGAAACATGAACACTCAAATATTTTTAAAATAAATAAAGGATCTCCATAATATTTTTTCCATAGGATCGCATGAAGCTAAAGTGAAACATGTAACAAAGTTTTCGTAAACAAGTGTGTATGCAGCCTTTCAGGATAGTTTGCCAAGAATATATGCTATTGCAATATAGGTCTTCAAAAGATTATACAATGAAAATTATGTCAAACTCTTATGCTCAACTATTGTATTACAATCAGACTTGAAGGGACAGAGGTACTACTAGACGGAACCTTGCCACAGGCTTTCCAACTATCCGTCATCAACATTGATTACTGTGCACTGGTAGAGATTTGGAGCCCTGTGTAAACATATCTTTCAAACAATCATCCACATAAACTTTATGATGAAAAACTGAAAGGAACAGGCATGTTTTTTATTTAAACAAGGGTATTTCAGATGTCACGTCCGAATGTGAAGTCTAAAAATATTGTTGGAATGAAGTTGAATTAATTAAAATCACTAAAAACGTTTCAATATCAATTTCAGCAATTGAAGTTTTTGAAAAAATCTTGTGTTCCCCTTTAAACAGTTCCATTGGTAAATGTCCAGCTAAAATTTGCTTGTAGATTTCAATCGTATAAAAAGGATTTGTCTTGCGTCGACTGATGCTGCTTTATTGAAACGGGCAACGGAAGCACTGGATTAAGACCAATCTTCGGAAAATCGATTTGAAATTTTTGAGTCTGGCGTCAGAGAAAGCTATGAAACTTTTCATGAAAATTTTGATGATTTTGCGATTTTATGTAGTGATTAATTAATCGTGATAAACCTCCTCTCAACAGAATTGTCCAAACATTACCTTTGGAATTATTCTAGTGTACACATTTCTATTGTTTTTATATGATGCATTTGTCCCTTATGGGTATAAAAATAAAAACAAAAAAAATTTTGTACGAAATCGTATTGTAGACATGATCATGGTGACTGATATCACCGAAACTTGTCAAAATAAATTTGTTGTAGATTTTTGTCATTTTTTTACCTTCAACATGATTTGTCGCTGTAACTAGTATAAACAAAACTATAAAGGTATCCCTTTCAAAACACTGAAGCTGCAATATTCTTTGTTAATTTTAGGATGGATACTTTTAGTTGGAGAATGGATACTTTTGATTATTTAAAGGATTGATAAACAGTTATGTATCAACGTGTTTGATAAGTTATCTTTTTGTAGGTTTTGTAAAAGGAAGCAGTGGTGATGTGCCCGTCAAAAAGACATCTAGACCCAAGATTGAAACCACTTGGAATGTGGCTGTGTCTTCAAGTAGAACTAGAAATCATGTCTACTCTGAAATCCCCCCTGGTGAGATGTTCACAAACTTTAAAACTTAACATGCCACTTTGAGAAAATCTGCATTGTTGTTTGTTCAAAAGAACCAAGTGTAGGCTTCTAGGATGGCTTCTAGGAACCAAAACATAAGTGTATGAAATTTCTGTGATTAATGTTGGTTTATTTATTATTATGGTCTTTTACATAGTGTTTAAGTTTCCAACCTTAATTACAGGAGAAAGTACCCATTGGGCAAAATTGTCAAAAAATCACTGCGATGGAGAGCATTTTTATAGAAAGTCTGTGTATATTTATATAGAAATGCACTCCTTTGCAGAGATTTTTTAACAAATGTGCCGGCTGGGTAATTACTTCAATTTAAATTGAATAAGGATAATGAGACTAATTAGTTAAGATCAATTGTCTCGCCAATTTAATTTCTGCTTTTACATTAACTACCTGTTTTCATTGTTTGCATTCTAAAATTCTCTGCTATTTTTTAACTCAATCTTGCCGAAACTAATCTTTGGGGTCCATTTTATTTTTAGTACATAACGAGAATGAAGCGAAAGCTGAACAAAGAAACACTGATGAAAGAATATCAGTTACAAATGCTTCAACGTACGAAGTGGTTCCGCATTCCCCGCAGGTTGAGCCACAAGCGGCACCCAAACAACTGAAACTTAATCCCTTTAATAAAATCAAACAGCAACTTGGGAAAAAAGTAATAGTATGTAAAAAATTTCCACTGATGTTTTCAACTTCATTGAATTTGTTTTATTATTTTTATGTTAATCCTTGTTATCCTTTTATTTTTTGATCAGAAATCCCCAACGGAGGAGCCAGGTGTTTCGTTGAATGATGAACTTGATACTATAGGTAAATATTTAATGAATGTGGGCAAACTTCTGGAAATAAGACATGAAAACTAAGAAGTCATTATACTGATGTGCTTGAATGGGCCTGTAACATATTGATACTTGACTTCAAACTGATTCAAAGTTATATAATGATCCTAAAGCTGTTTTCAATAAGAGCAAGACAGATGCGCTTGAAGTATTGAAATGCTCATGCAGAAAGGTCAACCTTTCAGCTATTTTATTTAATCAATTTCATTTAGAAGTTCAATCTAAGTTTCATTCATCCTTGTAATTCACAATGACTAATGCTAGTCTATCTTTTATAGGTTATAGAAAAAGAATTGAACATAAGTTCAAAGGCCCACAACCTCAACCAGTACATTGGCCCAAGTTCCCGAGTTAATTTAATGTTTTATTAAATTTTGTTTTTGTTGTTATACACCTTTATACCATTTACGTTTTTCCTAAAATGTATATATGACAGCTTGGTTTATTACCTTGTGTAAACATTATTTACATGGGATTTTATGTTTGTTGTAAAAAATTGAACTAATTTATACATTGCAACTCCATATTAGATTTCTTTAGTCATATTAAAATGGTTGATAACAATTTAGGAAGCCATTTTTTTGTTGGATGCATATTTCATTCTTTACATTGTCCCACATAAATGTTTTTCACAAAAAATGGAAAAACGAAAATTATGTAGCACTTTGAATTTTTGAATGCTTTCGTATGCATCCTTCTTATTGGAATAGTTTTGTTTTGTTCTGTTATCTTGTATTGGTTACTCAAAAGAATTGTATGAGGGTCTGTTACAAAAGTATTAGCATTTTGTCCATCCAACACGATAACTGTTTGTTGTAATATTTTTTGACTATCACTCTTGTAGAGTCTATTCTATTTTTCTATTCTAGTAAGGTCATAAACGTTTGCTTGGTATTGTATCATTAATGTGCTGTTTTTTATATAGCCCTAAGTATTGATTTGTTCGTCCGGCATAAAACAAGTATTTTTGTAACAGACCCAAGAGTAGATTTGCCTTTGCAAGAACTTTTAAAAGACCAAACCTCAGTGGCTTATCTCTATATTTAATATAGTCATAATAATAGGTTGTGGTGCCAAAGAACATGTTTCTTGATAGAAAAAGGTTACTTGTGAGAAATTGCTGTTGACCCGAGTCTGTTTACATCAGTGAATATCCCTTTTGACCTTTATTCTCATCATGGGATTTTCAGCTTCAGGCTTTTATTTTGGTTACTTCCTTGAGATTTAAGGAATACATTCTTTGTTTTTTCATACAAATTAAGGATTTATGTAAATACGTTCTTTTCTGTTATAGCTATATTTTTGTTAATCTGTTTTTAATATTGCACCTTTTTATACTCTGGTTTTATTTTTTACCATTATGAAACAACTCACTCAAAGTTGTATCAATTTTTTTGTTGGTTTATTTTTTGAGAAAATTTTCATCATTCCTATACCTTGGAACGGTTGATTTCACCTTTGCAAGTTTGTTTTTGTCTATGTTGTGTCTGAATTAGATTCTCTTAAAGTTTGCATGTTTACTTACTGAAGGTTGAAAGGAACAACCGCCATACACGATACACAAGACTGACCTTAATGCTGCTCTGTGAAAAAAATGTTGATAATTCCCTTGATTTTGTGAGAATGGGCTCTCCTTTTGTTTTTACGGGTACATACCATCATAAGCTCAAGAATGTATTTGAAATTCTTTTAAGATGAGGTGAAACACATGATGATTGTCGTAACCTAGTATTGCCATTTGGGGTTAATGTTACTAATATTATGACCTATTGAAACATTTCTGAAACACCAGAAATTACACTGTGCATGCTATGCTGTGCATCAATGACTGCATTAAAGCATGTTCTAATATTTCCTAAGATGTATCACTTTCTCTATTGTTCTCCCATTCTCCAAAGTTCTATGTTGCTCTTGGGAGAGAATTCTCCTATTGGTACCTTATGTGTGATGATGACGCATATGTAATATTTGCATAAACATTTGTTTTTAAGTTGTATAAACAAATAAAATGACATGGTTTGAAATGGGTGTGGATGGTTGATGAAACATTATGCTGTGATGAAAAGACAGCAGAAGAAAGATGTTAGATGCAGCCCATACTTGTAAGTGATCAAATTGGGTGTAATAAGTATTTGATAGCATGAAAATTTTGTCTGTTGATTGTTTCCAAGTCTTATTAAGTCGTATAAGTATTCAAAAGTTAAGAGACACAATTATCTCTTCCAAATTTTATTTGCTTTACATCTTTGTAACTTAATTAATAAACTCTATTTCAGCATTGCTGGAAGTCATGAACCAGGTAGTCCTAGAAGTAATTGCGTTGTCTCAAAAAAATCACCATCGAAAGTTGACCGGTTACATATGCCTGATAAAAAGCTTGGTGGTTTGACTGAGGAAGATGTCAAAAAGATGCTATTACCGGACATTTTAGCAGAAAATTTAGACATAATTTTTGTAAGTTTTTTCGTTGAAGTTTATTAATTTACTTTGTTAGCAACTTCATTCTGGTCACTATTGGAGATGTGATAGCCACATCAAGTATCCCATGGTTTGGCGAATTGGTTTTCAGCAATGTACAATGACATACACTATGTCAGAGAAAATTCTACGTCGAAATTTCATTAACAGCAGCCGAGATCTAAGAGCGATGTATTAGCATCTATGTAATATTTATTTATATGTATTTGATATTGTTCATTTTGGACATTTTTCATAACAAATTCATAACAGCTACTCATATGATGAGAAAGACCACAAGGAAAATGGGTGAATAAAGTAAATGCTTTTTTATTTCATATTTGTTTCATGATGAATTCTTAACTTTTTAGTCTAAATCATACTAATATATTATTAACACATTCTTAAGGCCGTACCTAACTTTTCATGCCCAGAAACAAAAGATAAAACTCAATGTAAGTAAGTAAGTATCAATTTATTTCAATAGACTGGTTTCGTGTGACGTATCATGTTGTCGTTCCCAGTCCCATGCACAGTTTTAGAGGCAAACAAACATAAGCAAACACGGAAAATGTATGAGAAATATTAGATAGACCTTCAAATATACACATAAAACTTAGCCATCTTTGTTTTTGAAATTGTAAGAGCAACAAAGCCTTGTAAAATATTGTTTTCTTGCGCTCGATGACTCTGCTTTGAAAAAAAATTGGCATTCATAAAATTATAATTGATCAAGAAAAAATATCATTTGACTGAAAATTGTGATTCTCCCAATCAGATTTAAGTATTGATTAACAAACACGTGAAGCTTTTCAATCTTTTTCAATGATGTTTTGAAAGGATGATTACAAAAAATGAAAATCTTCCATTTCCAAACACGTGCGTTCCTTTTCAACATTGACTAAAATGGTGTGGGAAACATTCTCTAGATATTATAAAAGCTTAGAAAATGGTGATAAAGCAAAGTATGTTAAGAAATTGACTCTCAGCAATGGTGAACTACTTCAAGACCCATACAACATTTCAGATGGTTGGGTTTCTGTTGCTCGATTACCAGACACCACTTGGCCAGACACATACAATTACCTTATCAAAACACCCAGAGAGTTTAGAACAGACAAATTAAAGGAATGTGTCATTGCAGGCTTATAATTTCTTTATATCTACAAGATACAAGATATTTACATATGTGATATGAAAAACCCAAGCAAATTCTGCTGCGACTAGACATCAGATTCTACAACTAATGAAAAATCAACGTTTGCAGCTAAAAGATTGAATTGGAAATTCCGGTGCAGAAAACAATTTTTTTGATTCTTTGAAACATGTTTGTATTGAAACACATTTTCATGTGAAATAATGCATAATATATTGATAAAAGAACTTCTCTCGACACAAAGTATCGCAGCTTACTTAGTGCACCATTCGCTCTAACTAACTTTTTCCAAACAAATCTTATGTGATCATCCCAGTTTAAATTTGAGACAATGATCACACCAAGATACTTTGCAGAGTCACTAGGATAAAGTCTAGTACCATTGATTTTTACCTTGAAATCAAAAAAAGGTGGTGTACGTGTTGGTGAAAATAAAAGTAGTTCAGACTTTTTTGAGTTAAGTGAAATCTTATTGGCGTTCAACCAGTTAACTAAACATTTCAAGTCAATATTCATTCTCTTTGCAAGAGACTTTAATGAGCTTTGCCAATATAAAAGCATAGTGTCATCAGAAAATAAATTTACCACAAAAAAAAGGGATGGCATGGTGTAGGTCGTTAATATAGATCAAAAATAAAATTGGATCTAACACTGATCCTGGTGGTACACCGTGCAAAATTATTGCTTTTTGTAAAACTATCAGAACAAAGCAAGCATACTCACCAGAATCGAGAGCTTTTCTTATTTTCTCTGTGGAATTTATCAAGGCAGACGATGTTGAGTGCTTAGATCTAAATTCAAACTGTGGAGGATAAAGACAATCGCTTTTTTCAAAAAATTGAACCAGCCTCTTTTGGATGAGTTTCTGATAAACTTTATCAAAATTAGTAGTAGTGAAATAGGCCTATAGTTTTCAGTACTTAGTGGAGACCCTTTATTTTTAAAAACTGGAACAACCATTGCTTCTTTAAGTTTTGAAGGAAACACACCTGTTATAATAGACAAATTAATCAGTTCAGATAAAATAAAAGAAACTTGATTTGGAACAAGATTAAGAAGCTTAAAAGACAAAAGAAAACAAAACAGCAATGGAGAGCCATGAGGTCTTTACATTCATAATTACGAAACAAAATACCTACATATAAGACAAAATAAATTCTGACAAAATAAATTTTGAGCTCACAAAATCTGAAGATGGCAATACTCTTTAGACATCCTTAACTTTTTTACCAATTTCATCTTGAACATTCTTATAAAGCGTATTCTTATAAAACGAAAAGCATGTATAGTAATAGTTTGTTAACAAAACAGCAATTTATCTTCTAAATATAATGGACAGCCCTTAAAAACGGAAAAGACAATAAGTCACAGTAAATAGATTAATGCTTCAATTCTTTTGCATCTTGATTCTTCATTCATCTGTGCATTCCTTTTTGGTTTACACGACGTATACATTTTGTGTTGTCTAGCCATTTTGTGTTGTCTAGCCATGATTGAACATGAGGTTTTGGATTAAAATCTTTAAAGGGAGTTCCGCTGATGTTGATGCGTAAGATATCATCTAGAGTATCATTCGTCAAACGTGTCCACAAACAGGTTTTTTTCATTATATTGCACATCATCATGAAACTCTGGTGAAAAGTCTCGTAAAATAATGTGAAGAAACAAAGCAATGCTACTCAACTCCATTTAGCCAGAACAGAATATTGCTACTTCTGCTTTACGATAGGTCAGAATATTTGTTTAAGATCAACAGTATGGTGATCATTATTATTATTATGATGCAACATGCTGTCAAACACTTTGAGATTCCATGGCTGCAAAATGCTGTAATAATGGTGGCTGTATTTTGCGAACGAGTTTTCAAACAGTGATTCATTTCTGTCAAAAACATTAGATGGCTATCTTGTCTTTCCTGGTGTATATGTATTTTCTCACCAGGAACATTGATCAATTTGATAGTGAAAAATTTGCAATTGAAAGCAATCTGGATATAAAGTGAATCTATGCAAGAACATATACATTATATATAACTATTACTGTCGGTTTTTAGTCTTGAATGGTTTTGAATCTTCTGTTAACAATATATACAAAAAAGTCACTTTTGACCCTGCTAACTAACCCTAACAAGTATTTGACTAATGAACTAGAACTAAAGCGTAATTTAGAAATTACTTGTATTTTGCGTGAACGAAATCTATGTGTACTTTTTTGTGTTTGTGATTCAAGAAGACTGACACCACAAATGCTGTATTTTTCCTTCATGAAATGGAAAAGGATAAAGAATAATCGAAGGAAGAAAATACAAAACCGATCATTGAATTTTTAAAAGTCAGTTATCACAAGATTTAATGACTTATCACTCTTTGTTTCAAGGTGATGAATTCATTGAAATAAAAGATTACAACTTTATCTCTGCTGTGAGAATTCTACCCTGATGGTTGTAAAAATTAGCAATTTGCAATTTGTGTTTTAGAATAGACAGACGATCTTATCGTCCGTTTAGAAATCGAATCGGAAAATCAGGAAAAATAGACGCGGGAAAGAAAGGAAGAAACTTTGAGATTATTTCTTTGATAGAATTTCTTAGACGATTAATCGTCTAGTGTTAGAGTGGCGTGGGTCTATCACCTAAAACTGCTCCATAAACTTGTGCGTTTTCATCAGATAATGTGGATATACCACATGGTTCACCACCATAGTAAATTTCATATTGTCTTTCCTTTGACATAAAAATCAGCATCAGAAGTTACTAAAGGAGCGATTGAAAGATTTTTCTCAGTGTTCGGATTACCGACTATCATTCATAGTGACAATGACTTAGAATTCATGAGATAGATGGTGCTCAAATTGCTGACAAGAATTCAACTTTTTCCAGGTATAATGGATTTTGCGTCTGCAATTTTTTGCCGAGGTAAAAGAATATGAATTAGAAAGGCTGATTATCCTCTTCCCCTACATGTGCAAAAAATACAGCATTGGAAAGATCTTTTTCAGAGCTTTCTCCTGATATAACATTTGTTATATTTCGAAAAATAACTTTGCCAAAAAATAAGAACCTTTTTCTGGCTCCCCAGTCATTTTGTTTATTATATTTAAGCATATTTAATCCATTACTTTGAGAATTCATATGTTCTTTTTGCATCTTTTTTTGATGTGAGAATTATGTCTTTATTTGATTACAACAGTTTTTCTGTTAACTTGAAGTCGCAAACTGTGCGTCAAATTTATGACATTTAAGGACGGTACAATGTCGTCATAGGACTAGCAGAGTACCAGTGAAATGTTTGGCGAGGTTTTGGGATGGAGTCACCCTCTGGACGAACACAAATTCTACAGGTCGCGTCCCTGATGGTATTGCTACCAGTCTGTTCCCCTGTGCTGTCTGTTTCAAAGTCAATAGGGCTGGGTGAGGGTTAAGAGCCACTTTTGTAAGAGACTGACACTCGTGATAGTGTACACCTCTAAATTATGTTATTTTGAGATATTTTGTTGTTTATGTTGTGATTAGTTACTGTGCCAAATATTTTGCTCTAAATTCGTCATGGCTTTGAGTTACGGCCTCATGAAATTGGAGCCACGGGGCCAGTAAATCATGAAAACCAAATTTGGGCAGTTTTCGAAGGCCATCATTTTTAAAGAGAAACACATGCACAAAGTTTTTAACATCAATATTACTTCAAAACCAAGTAGGGAACAAGAACATATGGGAAAATCAGTTTATCTATTATGGCGTTGCTAAATATTATGCCTTCAAATCACGCTTTTGTTCTGTGTGGTGCTAACTTTAAGATCTGTTATGCCATTATATTCATGTATTCAACTTTACATGTTGTTGGAACAAGAGTGTTATAAATGTCACTTTCTGCAAGACATTAGCTTTCTGGGACTATTTTTTTCATTTCTTTGGGATTCCCTATTATGATCTACTTAACATACTGGTAAATCGATTACAGTTTAAGTCTAGTACTTATGTTTTGATAACTCATACTGTGATTCTGGGCAGATTTTCTAACCGAGGCATCAATGTTTCAGGTTGGCATCAACCCTGGTTTAGTGTCTGCTTACAAAGGACATCATTACTGTGGCAAAAACAATCATTTTTGTGAGTAAAAGTGTTTGTTTGTATGAAAAGTACATTCACTGAAAGTTTTTCATGCATGGAAATAAGTCTCATTTGAATGCCCGGGAATGTCAATTTTTTTTGACAATTATTATGAAATATTTCTCATATTTCATATTAGGGCCATTACTGTATGAGAGTGGATTGGTACCAGAAAAATTGACTTTTGAGCAGGATTTCCAATGTTTGAATTATGGGATCGGTATGACGAACATTGTTGCCAGGACAACTAGAAATGCAGCTGAGCTTTCAAGGTGATTAGAGTTATTTGTTTGTGTTCAGTTTTGATTTGTAAAATTGGTTATGTAAGATTTAAGAGACTAATATTTCTACAATGGTTTCTAACTTTAACATCTAAATTGCCCATGCAATGCGATCACCTGAAATCAAATTCAATAAGAAAATCACTAATTTTATTTTTCCATTGGTTCTCATTGGTTCTCAAGTGCAGGCTTTGGGCATCATTTCTTGTTTCTTCCTTTATCTATTATGATTTTCTATTACAGAGCAGAAATCAAGAATGGTAAGACTGCATGTGTTGATATGATACAAAGATTAAAACCACTTGTAATCTGCTTCAATGGAAAAGGTAATATTTGTCCCTTGCAATATGCCATTAATTATCCATTTAATATTTCCTCATTTTAAAATTATTTTTGATTTCAAAGGATATTATTCTCTGTCTTCTTCTTCTTTCAGTTTTTATATCATTTAACAAAAAAGAATAATGGAGGGGTTTGTATTATGTTTTTATCCTAGGAATTTATGAAATATTTTCTGAAAAGAAGAAATGTGAAGCTGGACGCCAAGAAAATATTGGTGATGTGGTACGTTCTTATTGAGTTAAGTTTGATTCTCTCTATGATCTAATATGATCATGATTTAATTTTTAATTTTCTTTAAAATTAACACCTAAGGTTGCCAACGTAAGCATCATGGAAACGTTTTGAAATCGATATTCAAAATATTGTTATTTCATTTCCATACTAGAAAACCGACACTCCAAAGATTCAGCCACCTTTTCCCACACCTTTTTCCACACATTGCTTCTCTTCTTCCTGATCGCAACTCCTGTACTTGTATTCTTTCAGGCAGTTTATGTGATGCCATCTACATCTGGATTGGTTGCTCAATACCCAAGAAAAGAAGATAAAATGATATTTTTTCAAGAACTGAAGAAACTTCGTGATGAACTGAAGAAAAATAAAAAATGAGATGAGGTTATGTCTGATATTGCATTTGGCTTTCTGGCTAATGTCGAGATTTGATTGACAGCAACACTATTTGATTGCATCACTTTCGATGAGCTGAATGAAGCTTTTGCAACTGCAATTAAATAGAAGAAAAACAGCAAGATTTATACAGATAATCAGCTATAGCTGTTTTTCAAGGGAATGTCTTGTCACCTCTCATCACGTTTTAAAGCCTTGAAATTTCCAAAACCAATTACTGAGATGTTTTGAAGAAAGTAAAGAATTTTGAAAAGATTATTAAGATTATCAAGAATGATTATTTCAAAAATTGTTTTTATGGATGTTTGAAGCAAAAATATTCCATGTAAAACTTGTTCTTATTTCTTATGGCCAAGTAATGCAAACTTTTTGAATTGATTAAATGATGTATTATTTAGATTATATGGAAATGATTATGTTAGAAAAATTCCATGCATGCTCTGCCAAACCAATCTTGTACTTCGTTTGTTTAAATTATTTTCTTATTAATTAATTAATATATTATTAATATAATTATTAATCTCAATTCTTGAAAATCAGAGTAAGTGTTATTTTGTGTACATGGTACATGGATTTACAATTTATTTGCTGATTCCACCTTGTAGTAATTGATAAGTATGTTTGCTATGTGTAAATGTAAAAAAAATGATTTTTATTTAGCAGAGTTTCATAAGGCTGTCATCTTTTCAGTTTTGTAAGTCAAAAAAGAATATATATGGATCAAACTAATTTCAGATGAATGAGTCGTCCAGATGGACGACATAAATGCATCAAAGGAGAAGCGAGATTTTCAAGGTAAACTGCCATTTCAAACATCTTCCTTCTTCCTGCTGCAGATTTTTATTTATCCTTATTGAAGGGAGTATTTTTGTTATTAGCTGTAGTAATAAGTATAAGGAGCGATATAGCCATGTAAAAATATTTATTTTAAAACATTTGTCTTCTACTAGCATTCAAGTTGTTTTATCAACAGAGATACATTGGTCTAGTCTACCGGCTGTGTTTTTGTAGTATGTTTACTGAGTGTGTGATGAAAAGCTTGATGAATAGCTCAGTAAACACAATTAACTTTCGAGAAATGTAGGAATTTTTTCATGCAAAATGATCACATTATTATTAATAATGATATTTTTGGTTTATAGAAAAACTGTTAGCATACAATATTGATACTAAATTATCAACAAATCAAGGAAAAGCTGAAGAGGTTTTTAAATCCTTACTGAAACGTGATGCATATCAGACATTTTTACATAAGGCTCTGAAAAAACAACATTACCTTGAAATTGTGAGTTACTGGATTCTCACTTGTGTACCTGATGATGTATTGCTGAACTAAATAAAGTGTTACGGGATTGTCAATTAGAAGAATATTGCTTGGCTGCTTACAAATTTGATCACATCCCTCCATTTTATGGTAGGATTCACTAGTATTAGACTTTCATCATTGACAATGTATTATTAGTTCTAATGTATTTGGTATAATTGTTGATAGACGTAGCTGGAGCTCAGCCAACATTTGTGGAGGAGAGTGTGGTGATTTAAGCATCGATAATAGGACTAAAGAATAACATCTTAACAGTTGTCTCCTACACTTGTTTTGACAGACCCTGAATATGCCTATGTTATTATCATAAGTAATTCACCAAACTTTGTATTTGTATTGGTATTTGTAAGTTTAGCTTTGCAAGATAACAAAACCTTGAGTTATGAACATCGTGATAAAATATATGATCGTATAACTCGAGAATGTATATTCCAAGCAAGATATATTGGTTTGTTTCTACTATCATGCCAAGACTATGCTGTTATCTATGACCAAAACTCCAATCATAAGGAGTTGATAGATGCAATAATGCAAGAGGTTCGCGAAAACTATTATTCGCATTCCATTGCATCTTTATAAAAAAACAGACTGTGGTAAAGAATTCCAGAGAGTGGAGGAGCTAGGAATGAGACTTTGTTGGTAAAAAGTTTTAGATGACTTTGGGATGTTGACAGTGTGATCATGGCAATTAGATGAATATCTTGTGTTTCGTTTGAAAGTTTTAAATGCAGGGATGAGAGAAGAGAGGTGGATGAAGAACAGATGGTTGAATCATCAGCATATATGGCAAGCTTGTAAATAATGTCATCAGGCAGATCATTGATGAATAGAAGAAAAAGGGTTGGCTCAAGGACAGAACCTTGGGGAACCCCTGCATCTCATAAAGGGGACCCTGTACTCCATATGCAGCAAGCTTTTTCAAAAGACCAGTATGCCAGACTTTATCACATGCCTTGGATATGTCAAGAGCAACACCTCTTGCCTCCCCAGATTTATCTTATGCAGTGTAGATTCTATCAGTTATCACTGTAAGGAGGTCAGCAGTTGAGCGTTGGGAGTAGAGTTATTACTGAAAATATTAGAGAAGAGTTCAGCGTTATCCTTAGATGATGATAAAACCTCTGGACCATTGAAAATGGGAGGAATGGATGAACTTTTATTGCTTGTAACACTCTTAATGATGCGCTAAAAATCTTGAGAGTCAATTGTTGTGTGAAGAGATACTATTATGAGTTTCTTGTTGCTTAATAGAATAAATGAACACACTCAGTGTTCATCGTTTGTAAACATTCGAGTTGTTCTAATTGATGTTGATTCAGATTCAGATTTTGAGAACTAATTGATGTTACTTTATTTGATGTAGTAACCCGTGTAAAAATTTTTACAGATTTTAATTCTTGAAAATGACGTCTCAAAAATGGTGTCGAAAAATTAATCTACAAAATGACAAACAGAAAGTGCGTTAGTGTTGTAGTTCACCACTTCATCAATAACGCAGACCATAAAACTACCAGTTATTTTCTTAGAGGTTTTAAAGATGTTTTCCAAATAACTTCGAGTCTAATTAAGGAGGCAATGCGATGGTTCCCCTGATTTTAAAGATCCACTTAAACAGACACAACCTAGATAAAACATTTTTCCAAGTTTGCAATTCAAAGTTAACACTGCGGCGTAGAACAAAAAAAACTCGTTTTACTTGGAAGATCTGAAACCCATCAAAAATAATATATACGCGCTGTGCATCCGCTATTTTCACTCTCTAAAATAAATTGCATCTTGTGTAAAAAAAAAATGGCTACAAAAATTTTAATCACGGAACGATGTTGAGAAAGCACATCCAACTGATTTGAAAAATACAGTAACCGTTACCGAGATGTCGGCGAGCGATCAAACATCATAGCCCTGCGCGGACCATCAAAAATGTAATTCTTGCCTTGTACGATTCAATATGCAATGCAATGGTTCCTCGCGATTAAAAAATGTAACGTCAAAATGGAAAAATGTACTCCTCACCCTTTTAATTAAAAACTCTGTAGGTATTCCAGATAAAGCGTTTTACCTGTTCATTGTCAACACTGCACATCATAAACATCTTTTTACTCGGAAGATCTGAAACACATAAAAAATACTCATATTAAATCCTTTCACGATACGATATAGAAATAAATTGTGCACACATGAAAACAACAGAAAGATTAAAATAGCTGTAGCTGTTCATGGAACCCATGATCCAAGGTAAACAGAAGCTATTTTGCTATTTTAAAAAGCCAAACCCGTAAGTCGTAAACGCGTCAAAACAAATTAATACCTTCGAGTGATTTTCTTTTTACGAAGCTAAGGCTGGATATTAATATAGAATATTGTTCTTCACCAACCCAGAATGTCATGATTTAAAATTCATTTCTTCAAATTTCATTGTTTTTATTGGTCTTCCCTAAAGAAGAAGTGATGGTGTAGCAACCCTATTTATATTATAAGAAAAGCAAAACAAACAAAAAAAGTTCAATAGCGTACTTACCCTAAAAACATTAATAAATCTTCGTGCAATACTTTTGTTACTGACTTCGTTATCTTGAGATTTCTTACTTTGGTATGTTTCATTACGTCTTTTTCAAAAAATCAAATGAAAACTTGCTGACAAACGAACGTCAACGCTATCGATTCTTGATCTTGCAAACAATCAAAACATTTGAACGATCAAATGTGCTGTGAGGGTTTCCGCTTATGCTAATCGTGAATGTGTCATGCGTGGTCTAACTGCCGCTATATGACATGATTAAAAAGATTTTGACCGTGAAAAACGATCCGAAACATTCACTCTCTAAACTAAAAACTGGATGCACAGGGCGTATTAGATGTTAGATAATTTCAAGTAACTACATTGTTTAGAAATTCAAAATCCATATATGGTCCTGAACAATTTTTCAATCACTTTGGAGATCGCAGAAATGACTGAAATAGGTCAGTAATTCTCAACATTTTACCCTAATTTTGTGAACAGGTACAATTTTTTTACGTTTTACGTTCACTTGGCAACTGTCCTGTTTCAAATAAAAGGATAGCCAAGGTTGGTAGTGGTTGACAAATACTTCCTGCACAGTCTTTCAGAAAACAGGATTCTTTACAGATTTGAGTCACCTGGAGTTTTAGTTGTTGCGAAATGAAGATGTTGAGATGTTTCATGTGTCCTCTTCATTTTTTACAGGTTGTTCTAATTGATGTTGATTCAGATTCAGATTTTTAGAACTTATTGATGTTATAGACTTGCAGATAATTTCAAGTATTCTTTGTTTGTTGTGATAATCTTGTTTAGTTATTTGTAAAAGTTAAAAGCTAGCTTTATGTTACTCTCAAGCTGGTTCATGTGTTCAGAATTTCTTTACTTGATCCCTCTTGTAGTTTTTTTTTGTAAATTATATTGGTTGTGTAAGAGTTTTAAAGTCTGTTAAGTTTACTTAACGCTAGTTAACCGGGGGCTCAGCGGTGTCTATATTTGTTGATCGTTTACGGTTGGCAGGCGCGCGGCAATCCCGTTATCGACTTTGCTTGGCGTTATCCATTTTGCCACGGGCAGTTTCGGACGCCGGCAGTTCTTATTGCTATTCCTTCGCCATGCAGTCACGTTTTTGTGAAGGTTTTTAATTCCCTCCTCTCCCGCCCTCAGGGATGGGGTGCTGGTCTTCAGTTCTTTGTTCTGTTCCGCTTTTTGTGGTACATAGTTTGTTTTTATTTTTCCTTCACTCCTGTGTTTATGGAGGTGTTAGTTGTTAATATTTATTTGCCTTAGTATGTTTGTTGTATTTATGATGTAGTTATGATCAGCCTGTCATGATGTATATACTTATTGTTATTTAATAAATGGATTGACGGGGGTGCATTGTTCTGCTGTCCTTGTTGACAGTTCAGTATTTATACTTAAGAAACCGTCCTTGTAGATGGTTTGTGAATAGATCTAGATTTTGTCAATTTGCCTTTGTTGGCAAGAACTGTCTTTGTTGACAGCTATATCAGATTAGGCGCTGTCCTTGTTGACAGCTAGTTGTTCTCAATAATTGTCCTTGTTGACAGCCAATCAATTTAGAGTTTGTCCTTGTTGACAGGCGATAACATCAATATGCTGTTCTTGTTGACAGTCAATCAGATTAAGAAACTGTCCTTGTTGACGGTTTGTGTCAGGTTCAATCACGCACCCTCGGATATCCCTCATCCGCCAACACATGTCTCTTTGATTACCCGCTGACGCCCCTGACCGGTTAAGAGGTTCATTAAATATTTTAATTATCCTTTTCAGTCTTAAAAATTAAAATATCAGAAAAGCAAACAAAGTATAGATGGGTCAAACTAACTTCACATGAATGAGTCGTCCAGATGGACGACGAAAATGCGTCAAAGAAGAAGAAGCGAGATTTTCAAGGTAAAATGCCATCTGAAACCTTTGTGTATTTCCTACTGCAGGGTTTTTCTGTACCACACACTATAGGGGAGTAGTTTTGTCATTAACTGTAATAGTATGTAATAATAACAATATGTTATTATGGATGATTCATATAAATTCATTTGGGTAACCAAAATTTTGGTGACATTTGATTCTACTTATCAATTTTGAATTCATGGAATTCCTTTTTGTAAATGGTTTGTTCAGCAAAATTACATGGTTCTAGCTTGAAGGCCTGTACTAAATGCGTGAATAAGTAGCTCATTTAAAGCAATAAGCTTTTTGTATATTCTATTATGAATAATTACATTTTTTGTTTATAGAAAAATTGTTGGCATATAGTATTGATATCAAATTATCAACAAATACAGAAAAAGCTGCAGTGGTTTCTAAATCCTTACTTAAAAAGGATGGATATCAGTCGTTTTTACATAAGGCTCTGAATGAGCAACATTATCTTGAAATTGTGAGTTACTGGATTGTGAATTGTGTACCAGATAATTCATTTGCTGAACTAAATGAAGTGTTGCTGGATTGTCAGTTACATGAATATTGCTTTGCTGCTTACAAATTCAATCACATCACTTCATTCTATAGTAAGATATATTAGAATTAGATTTAATCATTAACAATGTGTTGACTGTTCTACCACATCTACCATAAACATGTAGAAACATAGCTTAAGCTCTGTCAAAATTTGTTTTTCTTTTTTGTATCAAACTTTAGTTTAATTTTTAGCTTTGAAAGATAAGGAAACCTTGAGTTATGAACATCGTGATAAAATATATGATTGTATAACTCAAGAATGTGTACCTCAAGCAAGATATATTGGTCTGTTTCTACTGTCATTAAGAGAATACATTGATAAATACGTGCAGAACTCCAAGCAAGAGGATTTGTTAAGTGCAATAATGCAGGAGGTCCGTGAAAAATATTCCCCTTCTTGGGCATGTTTAAAAGCATTGTTTACTTACATTGGAAGAGAAAAATTTGTGGAGAAGATTGAAAGAGGTAAACATATCGTAAATGAATTCATCTTCCTTTTTAATGATTTTAAGAGCAACCAATTTTCAATTTTTTCAGTTAAATTTTAAGAATTTACTTTCCAGGATGTCCGCATAATAGCTGGTTAAAATTTTGACAATGATTGAGATATTTTTATAGAATTTAATATTCTATATGTTCATATCTTTTCTTCTGCACATGTCCATCAAATATTTCATTTCCATTATTTAGAAATACTTTCTGAAGGAGATATGGGTTCAAGGTAATGCTCATAATTTTATAAATACCTTTGATATTTTCTTGCTTAATGCTGAAATTTATTGATTTGACATGAATTGGTTTGATTTCTTTGATTTTAGTAAGTGACCTTGATTTCGGAAACGATGAATCTTCATAAGATTTGTGACATTCTTTTTAGCATAGTATTTTTTGTTTATAGTGTTAATGTATCATTGGTTGTAAACAAGGAAGAATCAAGTAAGGCTTACATCTTACATAGTTTTATAATTGACAAAATTTTATATGTTAGAAAAGTGGTTACAAAAATGGTCATAATATTGTTGTTTGTTATCTATCTTGCGATGCTTTTCCACTCCAGCTGTTCAGTGAATAGTGGAATAGTGGATTTCAGACTCTATGATCTTAGTTTCTTTTTATGACTATGAATTTTTTAATAAGTGATAAGAAATTGTTTTGTTTTGATGTTAATTTTTTGTTGCCAATAAGTTGTGTTGATAATTAAGTTATCCTGTACAGAAAAATACCATTGCGTTATCTATCTTAACAAACTTGGCAACGATAACAAAAAAACTGGTCATGTGTTTTTATTTGATGGTCATCAGTTTTCTGTCAGTTCAAATTTCTTTATTTCTTTAAATCTTTTCTCACTACTTCATTCAAATTCCTTCAAAGTCAATCATTTTAAATGTAAGTTTCCTTGCATGTGTCACATTTGATATTTTTCCATATGACCTAACCAATTGTAGTTTCTTAATTTGTATGTCTTCTCTATTCTACATGCTTTTTCTAAGCATAGTGAAATTTCACAGAGGGTGAAGTATTCTTACAGTTTACCAAAACATAAGGGAGAAATATTCTTAATGTATTCTTATATTTCTGAATAAGGATCTGTGACAATGTCACATGTATGCGGTATACAATAATTTTGTTGTGAACTTGTAAAGACAGCTTTATGTTTTGGATGTTTATATTGGTTTTTTTACCCTAGGAATATTCTTAAGATATTCACCCTGATATTCAAGCTATAGATATAGAAGCTATTCTTATAAAAAAAGTGTGTAAGACTGCACAATTTAAAAAGAGATTCGTGGCTCAAAATGAATATCTGGCCTCAATGCAATTAATCAATCTGTAATTATTGAGTTGCACAAGCCACATTGCTTTTATGATTTCATAAGTGTAGGTGTTAAGTGTGTACTAATTTTGAAATAAGGCACTTGTAAATAGCCCAAGTCACACGAGATTAATTAATTAATCTGGATTCGTTAATTTATCTGTCCAAATAGTTAATCTATAGTGTGACTACAGAAATTTTAAAATAATGAATCTTCATCTAATGAATCAATAGCCCAAGTCACACGGGATTAATTAATTAATCTGGATTCATTAATTAATCTGTCTAAATAATTAATCTATAGTGTGACTACAGAAATTTTAAAATAATGAATCTTCATCTAACGAATCGATGTAATGAATCCAAAAGACTCATTACATAAAATAATTAATGTACATTTCTTTTGAAATCACAGGTGTTTGCAGGAGACAGGAAAAATTTTAAATTTCATGTGGTTTTTAAAAAAGTTTTAAAGTTGAAAAGAAACAAGAAACCGTATTCTCTCTAAATAGCGCCCCTCCCTAATAAGCGCATCCATCTATTCAAAAGTATTTTTATAAGCGCCCCTCTCCAATAAGCGCCCAGGCGCTTATTAGAGTGACTAAAAATTACTCAGAAATTAATAAGCGCTCGGGCGTAATTAGAACTTTGAAGAAAAAGCAAAAATTTTAAATCTAAAAAAAAAAAATTTTAAATTCTAAATCTAAGAGTTGCTACCTCACATTTTCCACTTGAGTTTTCACACAAACTTGACATTCCTACCCACCTGTTTTCAAATTTATCATAATGATCGAATCTATCAAATCAAACTAGCGTAGTTTAAACCCTTCTTTTACAATTTCCACTCTGAATTCTTATTCTGAAAGTGTCAAACTTATTTTATTATATTTTGGACTTAACTTATTATATTTTATTATATTTTATTATATTTTATTTTACTTTATTTTATATTAAATTTTATTTTATGCAGGACAGACATTGATAGCAGTTTGTAACCGAAGTTTTTATCCTGTAAAAGTATTCTCATAATAACAACTACAACAACAAGTCACAAGTACAAATCTTATTTTGTTGCCATGAAAAATACAGTTGTTTTAACTCTTATGATCAAAAGCAATGCCTTGTTCACAACTAGCAGAATGGTTTCAAAATGTTTTTGTAAGCGCCCAGCTGCAGCTGATGACTCTTTCATAAAACCGTAATCACACAGTTTAATGATTTTTCCATTCATTATTAAACAAATAACGAATCTACCATTGTTTCACAGATTCATTACATGTAGATTAATTAATGAATCTGATCAATTAATTAATCTGCTCGTGTGACTTGGGCTAATAAATTTATACGGATCTTAGCAACTGGTGTCCATGCTCAATGATCTTATAATAATCATCATTTGTGACAAGGAAAGCAAAAACTTACCATTGGGTAGAAAATTTTGCCTCTTTGCCGTAATAAATTCTGCTGACTAAGCATAATTTCCTTAATAATTCGGAGTAAAATTATGTTGTATGGAAGGCAAGCCACTTAAATTTTTCTTTTGGAGGCGTAAGACATGCTTTCAAATTTCAAATTTCAATAAAAACATTACAATGAGTAATTTGTAAGGTAAGCGTAATTTAAAAAAAAATTCTTACACTGTAAAAAAATAAAATTACGTGTAATATGCAAATGGTCCCTTTTTGCTTTCCATGTCAAACTTGTGCATACCACTTTTACTATGGAGAGTGATATATTTAGTTAAAATTTCCAGTCTTCAAACTATGTAGAGGCGAGAGACATCTTTTTCACAATTAGTGTAATAGCATGTGTTGTGATGTCAGATTTGTTTTGTATATCATGGTGGAAAACCATTGCAGTGCATCCTCAATCGAATGCAACATTTTTGTCAAAATATCTCAAGAACCAATAGGGATAACTGACATTTTTAGGGGTCGGTGATGGATGTGATTGGGTGACAAAAATTTTGGCCTAAATATTTTTGGGTGGTGTGGCTATGACATGATCAAAATCATTGATCAGCAATGTCTCTCTAATGGTTGATCATAGTGAAGTTGTTTTTTTAATCAGGTTTTTGAGCTCTACAACATGGGTAGACTTTCCATTGGCTATTCTGTCAATCATTTTCACATCATTTCAGTTACACTCAGTAAAAAGTGTTACCTGGGATGCAAGTCAAATAATTATTCATGAATGTATAACTAGATCCTGTTTGTAGCTTTCTCACAATCATATTTATATTTTCAAAGATAGATTGCTTGCATCTGAAGAAAATAGATAACTTAGATACTTAATGTTAGTTGAGAAATATTTATGTGGAATTAAGACACTTTGGGAACTTCAGCTATGTCATTCCCTTTTCCAATGTCTTAAATTATTTCGTATATGCAAAGGTTGCTTCTGAAAACATTTTTAAACAAATCTTTAATTTATTTATTTTTCCCTATATTTCGAGTGCATGAGATGATAACTGCAGAGTGAATGCTAAATTTGGGTGCCAAGGTTTTCTAAAATTACCCCTTTGTGTGCAGACTGTCTAGGAAAATCATGATACCATCTTAGGTGTGCATAAATAGAAGTGAACAAAAATGGGTGTGCTTAAATGAAGCCCTAAATGAAACACGAAACACCTTCTCTGTCCGTGTTCCTTTCTCTAGATACTTGATCAAAGGCTTTCTCCAAAAACAAACTGTCACTTCTTATCCTTTTGTACTTGGTAGCCCTTCCGTTGCCATTGCACACAATTCCATTGGCTATTGGAAATCACTGCAATGACTTCTTAACGGCTAGACGTGTTTTTCAAAACTAACGTCAAAAGAGTGAAAATAAATTTGTTTTTGCTTAAAACTTTCGCTCAAATTAAAAAGAAGTGTGCTGATTTTTGCTGCAAAAGATGAAGAAAACCGTGCTGATTCTGATAATGTATTTTGTTATACATCAAATCGAAAACTTTCGCAATGAATCAACTTTTCAAGTTCAAAATAAACACTTGATCCGACGTCAAAACAACAACAACAACAACAAAAGGAGATTCTGTGTACCAATCAATCTCTACGCGAACCACTCGGCAACCTTTCAACTTATCATCTCCGGCGATATCGAAATGAATCCAGGCCCGCTTGCTTGCCCTGTCTGCACCAAAACAGTCCGCAAGAACTCGTACCGCCTCGAATGCAAGGTTTGTCATCAAACAACTCACGTCAAATGCATGTATCGAACTGTGAAAAACTTTTCTAATAAACTTAACCAGTGGACATGCCACAATTGCCTGCTTACTGGGTTGCCTTTCTTTGGTGTTCGCGATTTGACAGATATTCAAGTAGCTGAGCACGAAAATCTAAAGGAAGACGAACATCATCGAGCCCTCAACGAAAATCGTGGTCGATTCAGTATCTGCCATCTCAACACCCAATCGATAACCTCGACCTTCTCTGCATTCGAACGAATGGTTTGGAGTTATAAGTTTGACATTATTACACTATCTGAAACCTGGCTCAAAGACAACCCGCAACTCCTCAAGCATGTATGAATCGAAGGCTATGTCCCCAAGTTCCACCATCGTGACAAGAAACGTGGAGGCGGTGTCGGCATGTATATTCGAGAGTCGGTCAAACACAAGAAACGAGATGACATCACCCAAAGAGACAACACTATCGAACACATGTGGATGGAGATCAAAGGTAAACACGACTCCTTTCTTTTAGCTGCTATGTATCAACCAAGCCCTACCCTTGCAGACAAACGTATATGGCTGACCAAGCTCGACACACTTTTGGCGTATGTATCAACAATCTGGACAGGTCCAATAATCATCACCGGTGACACCAACATTGATATGCTTGAGAACTCTGAGATTGTACAAGAGTATAGAGAACTTTTACAAAATCATGGCCTCAAGCAACACATAAGCAAACCCACCAGACATGGCCGCAGGCTGATAGATCATATCGCCTCAAATCTCCCAAAAATCAACTACGAAAACGTTCTTCCCTGTGACAAAATCAGCGATCATGATGGTCCGTATGTGATGTTCGACGTGAAGAAACCACGTTTCGAACCACGATACAAAAACATCCGCATCGAAACCAACTTTAATCCTGCATCATTCGTCTCCGATGTTGAAAAGCTCCCCTTCGCAACCGTTTACGGACTTGAATCGTCAGAGGATAAGTTGCACTGCTTTAATAAACTGTTCTTATCTTGTTTAAATGAACACGCGCCACTTGTCAAATGTAAGATCACTAGACCACCAGCTCCATGGCTACACGAACTCAACCTATCTGCAAAGCTTCGTGAACGCAATCAACTTCGCACACGTGCACATGAGCGACCACACGACGAACAAGCTTGGACCGCATTCCGTAAAATTCGAAACGAGGTGAAAAAAGACATCCGTAATACGAAAGCAAACTTTTACAAGAAAGCTCTGTCATCGAAACGCCCGAAAGAAGTTTGGAACACAATCCATCGAATTCTTAACCCTAGCCCTAAAAATATCGATGCAGATCCCAATGTACTTAATGAACACTACAACACCACAGCAGTAAGGCTCTTGAACTCTGTAGCTAAGCCTGAAGAAACTCTCCGCAACTTTATCGATTCACTTCCTGTCAACCCAAACACATTCAGCTTCTCCAAAACCACCTACTCAGACACAAGGAAAGCAATCCTCTCCCTTCGCAATGATTGTTCCACCGGACAAGATAAGATACCCTCGAAATTCTTAAAACTCTGCATTAATGAAATCACTAGTCCCATTTGCCACATAATAAACACTGCAATCGAAGAGAATTCCTTTCCAGACCAACGGAAAATCTCAAAGATCACCCCCATTCCGAAAATCGACCAACCGACAGAACCCTCAGATTACCGGCCAATATCGATTCTCCCCATCCTATCGAAAGTATACGAGAGAATTCTAATGATGCAAATCGTTGATTATATCGAAAACCTGAAACTTCTTTCCAACCATCAATCCAGCTTTCGAAAAGGACACTGTACTAACACCACGTGTATGAAAATCAAAAGTGATATCATCAAGGCAATGGACAGCGGTGAAGTTACTCTCTCCGTCATGGCTGACTTCTCAAAAGCGTTCGACACTGTTGACTTTGAAATACTGATCGAAAAACTCCATAAACTTAACTTCTCAAAATCAGCCTTGTTAACCATGTCAAGTTACCTATCAAATCGCCGCCAATTCGTGCAAGTCAACGACAAAGAATCGAACAGACTGACTGTACTGAACGGAGTCCCTCAAGGAAGTATCCTCGGCCCTGTTCTGTTCAACATCTACGTTCACGACATGTCAACAAATACTAATGCCGAATGTATGCAATATGCGGATGACACCAGTTTATATCGCCACACAAAACCACCTCAGTTCGCCGATTGCGTTGAGAAAATCAATAAAGATATCAAAGATCTCCAGCGATGGTCGAGAAGCCAGAATCTACTATTCAACTCCAAAAAGACAAAAACTATGCTCTTTACAACCCAACAAATGGCCAGGCGACATCAGTTCGACTACGAGATAAAATCGCTCGACGAGAAAACTATTGAACGTGTCCAAGAATTCAAGCTCCTCGGTGTAACCTTCAGTGAGGATATGAAGTGGAACGCCCATGTAAAGAAAGCAACGTCAAAGGCATACGGGACCCTCAAGACTCTGTCCTGTATCAAACGATTCATACCATACCATCTACGCAAGCAGCTAGCCGAATCACTGGTGCTAAGCCAACTCGATTACGGTAACGCACTTTTCCTGAACGCACCATCATACCTTCATCAACAGCTTCAAAGAGTCCAGAATGCAAGTGCCAGTTTCGTAAGAGGCCGCTACTCAAACATATCAGACGTGGTTTCATTGAAATGGCTACCGATATATGAGCGATCAGAATTTAGTATGGCTAAGCTTGCTTGGAAGTCCATAAACTCGTCAGCCTGGCCGAGTTTCCTTCCAATGAAAAGAATGCCGCCTCGTGAAGGTTTGAGAAATCCTGTACATGCTGGTACGATGTTGGCTTGTCCAAACATTGTTGTGAATAGTTTTGAATACGATTCTTCGCGGGTATTCAACAGACTCCCGCAAAAGTGTCGGGATGAATTAAACTATAAAATATTTTGCAGTGAAACGAAAAAACATTTTTTAGACCAAGGCCTTGCAAAGAGCCTTGCTAAGTTTTAGACTAGTTTGCCAGTATATTTTAATAAGTCCTCCTATCCTTGGCATTATTCCTAGCCCTATTCCGCACTTCCAACAAGACCAATGCTATCAATATTCCTTTATCATATCTCCTTACCGTCATCTAGTCCTATTTTAGGTTTTAGATTGCTTTTTGAGTCCAAGTTCTATCTTTACTGCCATGGAGGAATTAATTTATAAGTTTATATATATTAACAGTTTTTTTTTTCTAATATTCGGTTCTAACCTCAATTTGGTCCTACACATCGGTTTACATTACGTTAGTCCTTAGGTTTAGTCATGTCCCATTTCCTAGTTTTCATAACTTCAGTCGACATTCTTTTTGGTTTACGACTATCTGGTTCTACTCTACCTTCACCTTATCCACACCTAGCCACGTCCCATACTACGACTGTCTCTCTAATTTCTGCCATTATTTTTTTTAATATACAATATTTTTTAGACGCTGCATATACATAATCTTCTCAATTTCCAGGTGAAGAGCCAATTGTAAAATTTTGGAGATACTGTGAAATATATCATTATTATTATTATTATTATTATTATTATTATTATTATTATTCCCTTGCCTTCTAAGTTCCTATACACAACATATGTTTGTTTATTTCAACCCTAACATAATTAGCGATCTATTAAGTCATCGTCTGTCTGATGTAATTGCTTGATAACCTGAGCCGTCTTTGAGTGATTGCCACTATGGCTGTCTATGAAATAGGATTACGCACTTTGGTTGCTATTATTTCATGGGTCTCAATCGTAGTTTTTTATTTTTTTCGAGCATTCAGTGACCAATGTTGTGGACCCCATAATACATTGGATTTTTTTTATGTCTCTCTTAAGGACTTCGTATTAGTATTAGCTAGTATCTAGCGCATTTTGCCAGCTTGAGTGTAGAACTTGAAAGTTATTTTACACCTGGAAGATCTGAAACCCATGAAAATTAACTAATGTGCACTGTGCATCCACTTTTTTCAACATAAATTGTATCCAGTGTAAAATATTTTTATGGGTTTTGATTTTAAAAATGATGTCTCAAAAAAACAGCGACAAAACTTTTTATCACGGAATGATGAATAGAAAGTACATACATCTGACCTGAAAAATGTATGGGACTATACACCAACTGTTACTGAGATATGGCGATCAAACATCACAACCCTGTTCGCCAATTTTGTGGACCCAAAAAACGCCTTGTTCAATTGGAGATGCAATGCAAAGGTTCTCTGTGATTAAAAATTTAATATCAATAAGGAAAATAACACTCCTCACCCTTTTAATTAAAAATCTCTAGGTGTTCCAGTTTTTCATGTTCACTATCAACACTGGAACTCTGAACAGAAAAATCTCTTTACTGGGAAGATCTGAAACATTCATAATAAATCCTTTCCCAATACCATTACAGTAAAATAAATTATGCATACAGGAAAACAAAAGAAAGATTAAAATGGCTGTAACTGCTCATGGAACCCATGCCCAAACATAAACAAAAGGCAAACCCGTAAGTCATAAGTGTGTCCAAATATCAATTGTAAGGAAAGGTAAGAATATAGAATGTTGCTCTCCAACCCAGAACGTCATGGTTTAAAACCGTGACATTCATTTCTTCAATCACGTATATATTGTTTTTATTTTAATTGAAAGGTAATGATGCAGAAACCCTATTCATACTATAAGACATAAAAGGAAACAAAAAAACTTCAAGAGCGTACTTACCCTAAAAATATTAATAAATCGTCATGCAATACTTTCATTAATAACGTTGTTGTCTTGAAATTTCTTACTCTTGTATATATCATTTCAAAATAGGAAATGAAAACTTACTCTTGTATATATCATTTCAAAATAGGAAATGAAAACTTGCTTGCAAACTAACGTTGCTATTGTTTCTTGATCTCGCTAACAAATCAAAACATTTGAAATGATCAAAACAAATGCACTGCAAGGGCTGCTCCTTATACTAATCGTAGAAAAGTAACGTTGTTTTTTTTTATACTAATAGTTTACAAATAATAAGCAAACAACTTCATTCATGCTTTCTACAATGGTAATATTGAACAGCAGTAACAAACTAATTATTAAATTGAGTAATCTGTTTTTTTGCCAAAAAAATAAAAATAAAAGTAAAATCTTCTGTATTTCCCAACTTACTTTTCTATCTTAAAAGATTTTTTTTTTCCACTTTTAAATCTTCTGTGTTTACTGCTGAAATAAAAAGTATTTCATTATCATTTTACACTAACATCTTTTTTATCCAGCACTGTTTTTATCCTGAGTTGTATGTAACCTTTTCATTGATAATAAAACTTTTGTTCAAAAATTGTACCTGCTCTTCTGGTTTTCCATAAACCTACCTTACTTCGATTTATAATTATAAACACACCTTTAGAAGTACTATCTCCTCTTCAAAAACATGAAAAGTACAAGTCCTTATCAATGCAACATTGTTGCTGTCAAACCTATCAAAATGGCACAAAAAGCACTCTGCGACTCTACCTGGTTTGATTCATTTCATGAAGAACCAAACTGTAAAGTTTCGTCAAAATAGTCACCCTCTAAAATAAAAGTGTTACTCTTCGTACATTATAAAACATGAACCAACCAGAACCGACCAGAACCCAGCAGGAACCAACCAAGAACCGACCAGCATCTAGCACACAGACCCAGGACCACAAAATCAAAGGTGAGACCCGCGGCCCTAAAATGAAGGGTGGGACCAGGGATCTTAACATCAAAGGTGGGACCCAGGACCCAGGACTCTCAAATCAAAAGTTAGACCCTGGATCTGGGTGCCGAAGATGGTGCACTAAAATTCTCTAAACAAACAATTCTCTTGAAAAGATATATATTAAACCCACAGTAATTGTGTTGTTTTGCGTAATAATGATGTATTGCACTGTAGTTTTTCAGCTTCGCAAAGTGGATCTTTTTGAAAGTGCAGTAATTTCATAGACTGGTGCAGAGTAAGCAAGTGATATTGTGAAGTATTAAAATTGATTTGTGCACTACTTACTTAAATCGTGTGGGTGATTTTTTGTAACATGGTAAAAGGCCTACCAGGAAAGTGGGATACGGGAATCGGGACTCCCAACCCTACATACAACAGGTGGGACCCAAGACCAGGGAGCCTATTATGTGATAGGTGGGACACTGGCTTCAGATCCTTTCCCTTATACAATTGTAGCTCGGAGAACTGTGAATTCTTTCTTGTTAACTTCAAAGCTGGAGCCACGTGTGATAATGTAAATGTTAATCAAAACTTCTTTTAACAAAAAGTGTCAAATGATTTTCTCATATCGTGCTTTGAATCTTGCGTGATATTTCCGAAAACAAATGAAATTTATTTTTGTCACTGACAATGCTCGGCACCCGGGTCTGACTTTTGAATTGAGAGTCCTGGGTCCTGAGTCTCACCTTTGATGTTAGGATCCTGGGTTCTACCTTTGATTTTTATGGTCCCGGGTCCCGTTTGCAGGGTCTGTATTGATGGGTCTCTGCTGGGTTCTGGTTGGTTCTTGGTGGGTTCCTGCTGGATTCTGGTGGGTTCCTGCTGGGTTCTGGTCTGTTCATGTTTTATCAAGTAGGGTTACTCTTGTGGATTAGTATAATAATAATAATAACTTACATTTTATAAAATTTATTTTCTGATACTTCATTGTTCCTGTTATAGTGGAAGCTGGTTATGAATCACAACTTGTTCGAAGAGATCCGAATGTTCTTGTCTATACATGTTGTAAAGATGTATATCAGAAAGTCACTCTGACTGGAGAACAATTGCCAAAAGAAGTAACTTTAGTTAGAAGTGGAAAGACAGTGCCATTGCCTATGAATTTTGACGAATACATGAAGAAATGCGAAATATTCCTCAACGAATATTTCAAAATTGACATGAACAACATAAATAGAATCAGCAAAAAAATTCACTTTCCTCCGTCATATATGATTAATGATAGAGTATCAAAGTTAGCTGACCAATTCCACATTGATCACACAGTTATAGTAACGCACTATGATGTAATTGAGCATTGTAAGCTGTTTAAGTTAAATTTGGATGAGATATCGAAAAACTTTCAAATAGATCTTGGACTAGTTGGTAATGGAGACAAGGAGATCATTTTATGCAATTACGAATTGAACTATCTTTGTGTTTTACACTACAGTGAAGCACATGATGAAATGCATGCCTTGAAAGACTTGGAAGTGGGAGAAAGCTATTTTCGACTTTTTTTCTATCTACTCAGTTGTATTCTTGGGAAGGACTTTTCATATATGAGTGTTGTAGCTGCACCGAAGATGAGTGCTGATTGTGAAAATCCATTGATTTTAGCTGAATCAGATGTAGCTGCCATATCCGAAAGACTGAAATCATTAGGCTGTAATCGAAGCATTAACACACCTATCATAGATCGAAAAGAATCATTTGAGAAGTGCTTGATGTTTCTGAGTCTTTTATTAGCATTTGTAGCTACTACTCAAGTGTGTTTCAATGTCTTGTCTGAAAGTGTTGCTGAGAAAGTTCTTTCAGTATGGTTAACAACCGAACAACTAGAAGTTGTCCTTTCTGATAACTTTTGGAAGATTGTTGTGGGTGGATATGGTAGTGGTAAGACGTTGATAGCACGGTATCTATTGAAGCATCTAATGAAATATTCCAACATGGCCACAGATATATATTTTGTGCTGTTTGACAATTCCAGTTTATTAATGAAAAGTATGGAAGATTATTGCAAAGATTTAAGGATGCAGTTCAAAAAAGAGGGACGTAATTTGATATGTCACAATGCTTTAGGAATAGGCAAATTTCTAAAATATGAAATTGAAGAACTCTTTCCTGACTCATCTGGTTCCATTGATTTCACCATTTCGAATATGCTGTTAGCCATCAAGCAGAGATCACAGAAAGCCAGCCGTCGCTTTCATTTGATTGTAGATGAAGTTGATGCTGAAGTAATTAATGAAGTTGAAGCAGCGAATTTGAAGAAAATATTTTCAGATGATAGAGATGCGATGAAAGAATCTCATATACTATTTGTTCTTCGATCTATGGAAAAGAAACGAGTATACATATCTGAGGGAACATCTTACATACACAAATCATATCAATATTATCGTGATTGCGGAATGAAATTGGTTGAGTTAACTTATTCAATGCGCGTTACTATGCAGGTTTACGAAATTATGAAGATCTGTATGGATGGCATCACCTCTCCAACAGTAATTCCACATGCAGGTGGAGATTTAGAAAGGCAATCAAAACAAACAAATCTAACAAACATTGCTTCTTCCTCACCTAGCTATAAAGAAAAACCAAGAAAACTGACAAATGTTGCTAGTCTGGAAGAAGAACTATCAAATGCAGATAGTGGTTCTTCCTCATCGTCTATTAAAGTCAATGATAATGGTGAACAGCATAACAATATTTCTTTTCCTCCACTGATGGGTAGTAAAACTCATAGTGTTGTCTTAAGTCATGATGATCCCAATACAATAGATCACTTTGCAAAGGTGTGTGAACAGAAATACCAAGGCTCAGCTAACAAATTGGAAACCCTTTACTTTTTCCAAAAATCTAAATTCTGCCAGCATCGTATACATGGTCACAAGCCAGAACTGATCTTCTTAAATTTGGATGGAGACAATGAGTTAGCAAAGATAGAAATAATGTCATTGCTTTCTGTTGCCTTAACGAAGGTGTTTCTTTCTAAAGCTACAATCAATGGTGGTAAAAGGTTGATTGTGTGCAGCAATAAAGAAGAAATTGATTTATGCAAATCTATAAAGACATTTAACAAACAAACTACATGTTTTCATGAAGCTGAAAACTCCACACACATTGATCATTTTCAAAGGTTTGATACAATTATTACAACTTATGAAGGTTCCAGAGGTTTGGAGTTCCCTTTAGTTATTGTAATTATAAACCCTGATGATTATTTTAAAAGGCAGTACTTTATTGAAATGATCTCCAGATGTACTGATCACTTAGTTCTCATTGTACCATATTGTTACAAAATTTCCAAAGTTCTTTCAAATGAAAGGGAAACTGTGAGAAATATGTTGGAAAAATTAATTTATTTCAAGAATCCGAAGATTGTAATCAACATAACATCGTATAAACTTGATGGCGGCATGGATAGTGAGGCACCACTGAAGAACTCCAGTCATATGTCTTTCAAGTATTCTACAGATGGTGTTGATAAAAATTTGATGTTGACTGAGATAAAGATCAACAAAAATAATGAGGAATACTATCAGTTGAAATGTTGTAAAGAATACAATTCTCCAGAGGTGAATGAATACAATGATGTTTCCTTGTCAAAGTAAGTTACAAAACTTTATTTTAGTAATGTTTTTGGTTTTTAACATAATTATGACATTTATTTTTCCATATTTTTATAGCTATGTACTTCCTATGCCAGCAACTAATGGAACAGTAAAACGAATATCTTCAAGGAAAGTGAAGTTCTTGTGGAATCATCCTGGAAATCATTTTCGACTTGAACTTTCAACACAATCAGGAGCATCAATCAGCATTGTAAATAGATATCAAAGACATTCATTTGAAATAACAACTGATAATTTCTCCACCTATACTCTGATAGTTTATGCTATTTGCAAGTTTGGTGGCCTTTCATCAGATGCATTGAAGATGTCTTATATGCCAAATGAACAGAGGTATGTTCGTATTGGTTGTTATATTGAAAAGTTGTTATTATATGGTTGTAATTACCGAAATTAATCAGTATTGTAGCAACTTTTGCTAGTGTCTCTTCAACAATGAATCTGAATTAATACTTTTTTTTAATTTTTTTCGATAATAGAGCAGAAAGTAGCCATGACAGCCAAGATCTAACAGACAATGAAGGTACATATTCTCAAATCTTGACCAAGTGATTTGATAGTCTAATTTTGACATGTCAGAATATTGAAACTCTACATCAAGGTAAATCTTCAGAAACTTGAAGTTGGAGGTTATTTTGTTGGAGTAAAAAATTATAAAAAATAATAATGTGAATCTATAAACTAAAAACAAATCAAATAATTGAAGAACAAATAATTGAATACTGTTTAATACGAAATCATAGATTTTCAAAGTCAAATACGAATAGTGCCAATTAAAAAGTACGCTTAAAAAACCAGTAAGTGCAGTATGTCAAAGTGATTACAAGCTTAAGAAGAAGATACAACATAATGAATCAGTTTCAGCCTCTCGTAGAAAAATTTAAATATAAATAAATTGAAGCAAAAGCATGTTAATATATCGAACCAGTAATGCTAAGTTAAGCCAGAGTATGACTTATGTAATTTTCAACTTTTAACTTGATGTTACAATGTTATATGATAGTATAATGATGTTTTGATTAACCCTATCATTGCAATTACCATCTAGTTTATGTGTAGAACTTGGAATCAATTGGTTTCCAAAATATTTTTTTCTTTTTGGTAATTTTTTTTACATAAAAATATTTTTTCTACTAAAAGGTGGTATAGGTGACTCATTAATTTGAAGAACTGTGCTCATTTATATATGAAATTGGAAGCAGCTTGATCCATTTCCAAGTAATACATGGTACAAAGTCAAACTTGTTTCAGCACTTATTTTATGATACTTCTTGCAATTTTACTTGTGTTGTTTTTGATGCCATTGTTGGGCCTTGTTCAGTGGTTATCGCTCTTGGAATTCATGCTGCAGGCTGGGGTTCAATTACACAAGGCGGCCGTTCAGTATGCACAATTCAATGTTCTGCAGTACTGGGTACAGTATCTGATACATTGTTGATCATCAGATTTTGCAAAAAATCATCCAAAACAGAACAGGTCATTGATTGGATATTTGTCACTTAGGAGATTATCCAATCTTTCAGGGCCTTGCAAAGAGGGAATTTCGCAACAGCTAAACCATAAATGGCTGAAATTTTGCCTACATGCTAATTGGTCAAAAAGGTTACCAAAAATCTGGGGGCAGCAGCTGGTCAACTGGCTTTGATTATTTGAGTGAGTGAGTGTCAACTGGTTTAAAATATTCTCATTATGACATCACTAAAAAATTCCTTGAAACTTTCACAAAACCTGACAAGGCCAAATAGAAATAGAAAAAGGTTAACCTGTCTACGCATGATTCTTTATTACCTACGGTAAGGACTGGTGATATTGCAAGCCTTTAAACTAGCATGACCAGTGAGGGCAAAAATACTCATATACAGGCCTTTACAAAGTCTCTAAATCTCAATAAGACTTTTTTAAGTGACTGTATGGCAGTTTTCTCACTGAGTTGGTGTAAAAGTTCATAAATGAAAAACAAATTTTTCTTCTTTGAAATCAAGTCCTATCCATGGTGATAGCCAGACGTTCCATCAAGTTTTTAGTTTTGATTAACTGTGAATCCCTATGAGCCAATTTGCGATAATTTTCATAAAATTCTCACTTCAAAACGAGGCGTAGTTGGTGTATGGTCGCTTTAGAATAAATTGGAGAGGTTGCTTTAACAATGGGCAGTTTTCATGTCGTTTTATCATTTGAACTCCACTTTCATCAACATCCTCGTCATTTGAATAGTCATATGCATCACCGTAGCTTCTCATAGTCTACAGACCTATATAGTCAGCAGGCTTATGTTTGCAAGTACTCTGAAGTGCTTATCTGAGACATGGTCTTGAAAATCTCTCTCTCCCTGATTTAATGATTCAATGATCCAAATTTCTTATATTATTAAGGATGTTATTAAGGATTGTGCAGCGATGGTGTAGTGGTTAGTACCTTTGAGTGCGACCGCTGTGACCCGTGTTCGAGTCCAGTCATGTCGTATCTCAATAAACCACTCCGATGCGCTTTAAAAGCAGCGTATCAGCCCATTAGGAGCCATCGACTGACTGCACACTGGCCTTCGGGCAAGTTAGAGCAATGCTATACGTATCTCTGGCGGTAAGTCAACTAACAGTTGCAAGTCGGCGGGTGGAAGAACCAACCATTACGGATGGAAGCCCAAGGACTAAAAACTCCCGTTACTTACTTACTTACTTACTTACTTACTATATTTTTTCTTTTTTTGCTAGATACTAAAAAAGATGATAGCAATAGTAGTGATTCCGAAATACCAGAATTACAAGGTAAAAAGTTGTTTTTTTCCCTTCATACTACTTAAACTTTTTAACTTGAAAACAGCTAATTGTAACAGCCAAAACACTAAAGCTTTGCTTTTGAATAACAAGTAACAAGTATTGGGTTCAGCCTCTTATGTTGGGTCTTAAGTCTGCTTTTGTCTAGATGGTTTGACAGTTGTTTCTCACCTTCATTGTGTGTATTATTATATACATCGTCGTAGGTTCTCATAGTGTGCAGACTAATTTTCATCAACATCCTCGTCGTGTGAATAGTCATATGCATCGCCGTAGCTTCTCATAGTCTACAGACCTATGTAGTCAGCAGTCTTATGTTTGCAAGTACTCTGAAGTGCTTATCTGAGACATGGCCTTGAAAATGACACTCTCCCTGATTTAATGATTCAATGATCCCAATTTCTTATATTATTAAGGATATTTTTTCCTTTTTTGCTAGATACTGAAAAAGATGATAACAATAGTAGTGATTCCGAAAGTACTGGTGGAATGCCTGCTCTTATAACAGGTATAAAGTTGTTATTTTCCCCTCATACAATTTAACTTTTTAACTTGAAAACAGCTAATTGTAACAGCCAAAACACTAAAGCTTTGCTTTTAAATAACAAGTAACAAGTAATGAGTTCAGCCTCTTATGTTGGGTCTTAAAGGGATTGTCCGGTAAAAAATAATAATTTGTGATTTTATGTACTTTTGGTAAAGAAACAACAATTTACCGTTTAAACGTTTTGAATCTTCGTTGCTTAGATTAAAATCAACGATTAATATTGGCCATGTTAACACAGCACATTTATTTTGATGAATGATCTTCAGCGCTAAAAGGACTGGGTAAATAATCTATTATGCGTAATTATGCGAATGACGTATTAGTTTGCCTTCTGTTCACGTACTGCATAGTACGTCCGCTGGAATGTACAGTTTACCCCCGGTAATTAAAGAATATTTACGAATTAAAAACTAATGAAAATCGATGATTTTTAATGTAAAACCTTAAATATAAAATTTTTGAAATTAAGTGATTGAAAAAAAATTTTTTTTTATTGAAAAAACATTTAAAAATGAACGCCAACAATATGCCAATGAAGGAGTGAAAGGATTTCAATTTAAACCCGAGAGATCTCTTGCCGCAGAAGAGACTGGAACTCATCTTTTTGAGGACGGAGAGTTCTTGCTTCTGCCGTTAACTGACTCACGGGAGCAAAAAGCAGTAACAGATTGGTGTAAAACAACGTAGAAACTGAGCCAGACAACAGTTCTTATACTGGGCGCGAAGTTTAGTATAACTGATTTTGTAAACATTTTTCAAAACATTTTTCTTCTTTTCTTCTTTCATTTTTCAAAACATAAAAAAAGTTATCTTCGGTAAGTTCGTTCTTTTTATCGCAGCGATCCACGCTTGTCTTAATTTTGGATCAATTGGCAACTTTAAAAATGTTTCGTGCTTTTAATTTGTACAATTTAACGCTACACGGTTAGTTAGACATGGTGCACAAAACTGACAACTAGATTCAGTAGCGTCCGCGAAAGAAGAACAAGGCTCGCCTAAAAAGAGGCTTCTCTAGAAAGACTGTGGAGCACTTCTTTTCACGCGTCCGAACATTGATTTTACGTTTTTTCCCAGCAGGCAAAAACCTTTTTATTTTATTGTAAAGGGGGCTGGAAACTAAGATGCTTATTAATTTTATTGAATAACACGAAAACGAGTCCAACTGGTCCCACTTATGTTTTCATATTCTTTCGGTAGGTGAACAAAGGAATTCGTATAAAGCCGGATCTCCACTAGACGAAAAAGTTCGCGCGAAGCGATTTTTTTCGCGACGAAAAAATCGTCAAGTGGAGATCACTCTTAAAATCGTCTGAAAAAGAATATTAATATTAACAGTATTAATATTAACAGTAGTGTGTCCTTCCACATTGTCAGCCATCTTGAAACTGGTTATGGTGGTCATGTTCGAAAGTTGGAAATTACTGCAATGCGCATGTGTCGTTGCGAAAATTTAAGACGATCGTCTTAAAAGTCGTCTAGATGGAGATCCGGCTTAACGAAGGAAATTTCAAAATTACCTTAGCAACGGTGGTGGTTCTCCCTAGCATAGCAACAGAGAATAAAGCGATTAGTCGATTCAATGGAGCGCGAAAACTAATAAAATGAGTTTGACATGTCTTAGTTCATTAAATATTTGATATGTTTTACAATCATTTTTGTCTTCAACAATATGTTTTACAATAAAATGTCTGGAAAACATTTTTTTTTCCAACGACAGACAAAACACGAGACACGACATATAAGTTTAGACATACGTATGTCTTTATACAAACAGATGTTTAATTTTTCTGGCGCACTTATAGCGCGTCAAAAAGGCACTACTGCGTCTGTGCTAATGGGCCTATTAAAAAAATATACTGCGACTGCGCGCCAGAGTTATGTCGTCGCATAAAGTTAAAACTCCGTTACCAGTGGGTTTCTCACACCGTTGCAGACGCGTAAGTTGACTGAAAAGAATTCTCATCAAGATTCGGCCTGGGAACAAAATCTTTACAAGAAAATGTCGCAATAAATTTCTCATAACGAAAAAGAAAAAAAGAAAGAAGTTTCTCGAAGATTGTGGGGCGGTACTTTAATTCAAAAGCATTTGTTTCATATTCAGTATTATTGCTTGTACTTTCGTAACTCGAGAAGACGGGGGGCTTATACATTTTCAAAAAAAAGACCGCTGAAAAATCGAAAGCATTGCAATGGATAAAGAAGATGTCGAAATCGCTCTTTCTCTCGCCTCATTTGCTTATTGTGTTATGATATTGAAGGCAAACTACTACGTCACAGCAGAAATATTACAATAGCCTCACTTTCGCGAGTTGATTTTTCAAAACAAGATGGCTATGCAGAAGGACGCAAACAGCGCGAAGGTTTTTATAAATCTTCGTGTAAATAAGAAACTAGCTTATGTTTGAAGAAAAGGAATTGGAAATTACTTGTTTAAGTACTAAAGGAATTATGTTAAGAATTTTTGTTTTTTACCGGACAATCCCTTTAAGTCTGGTTTTGTCTAGATGGTTTGACAGTTGTTTCTCACCTTCGTTGTGTGTATTATCATATACATCGTCGTAAGTTCTCATAGTGTACAGACTAATTTTCATCACCATCCTCGTCGTGTGATTAGTCATATGCATCACCGTAGCTTCTCAAAGTTTACAGATCTATGTAGTCAGCAGGCTTGTGTTTGCAAGTTCATCAACATCCTTGGTTGTGTGAATAGTCATTTGCGTCGTCGTGGCTTCTGATAATCTACAGACCTATGTAGTCATGTTTGCAAGTACTCTGAAGTGCTTATCTGAGACATGGTCTTGAAAATATCTCTCACTCTCTCTCTCTCTCTCACTCTCTCTCTCTCTCTCTGATTTAATGATCCACTAATCCAAATTTCTTATATTAATAAGAATATTATTTTGTTTTTTGCTAGACAGTGATAGCAGTTACAACAACAATAGTAGTGATTCCGAAAGTAACGACGGAACTGACGAGATGACAACAGGTATTAAGTTGTTATTTTCCCTTCATACGATTTAACTTTGTAACTTGAAAACAGCTAATTTTAGAGAATGATAAACCTAAACAGGAAATTGTTTATCATAATGAAGGTGTTTGATTGACAGCTTCTGATCTGACAACTGTGGTAGTTACCTTTAGTCCAGATATACGGAAGCCGATGTCTTTCTGTGATGTGTATTGTGTTTTGTTTTTTTTGTTTTAAATCCATTATATTTGGATTATCGAGTTCATATAATAAATTCTCAATTTTTAAATATTTTACTGAAGTCTGTAAATCTATAGATGGTTTAACAGTTGCTTCTCATCTTCGTCGTGTGCATTATCATATACATCGTCGTAGGTTCTCATAGTGTCAGACTTATGTTTAGTCTGACAGTTCAGACCTCAAAATAAGCCAATCTATGTAGTCAGGAGGCGTATGTTTGCTAGTACTCTGTAGTGCTTATCTGAGACATGGCCTTGAAAAGCTCTCTCTCCCCGATTTAATGGTTCAATCCAATTTTCTTATATCAATAGGGATATTGTTTCTGTTTTTGCTAGATAATGGTAACAGTAACAGCAACAATAGTAATGATTCCGAAAGTAATGACGAAACGTTTAGCAAGATGAAAGCAGGTATAAAGTTGTTATTTTCCCCTCATACAACTTAACTTTGTAACTTGAAAACAACTAATTCTAATAGCCAAAACACAAAAGCTTTGCTTTTGAATAACAAGTAACAAGTTCACCCTCTTATGTTGGGAATTCAGCCTCTTATGTTGGGTCTTAAGTCTGGTTTTGTCTAGATGGTTTAACAGTTGCTTTTTTGATTAACTGTGAATCCCTATGAGGAAATTTGCAATAATTTCGATAAAATTCTCACTTCAAAACGAGGTGTAGTTGGTGTATGGTCGCTTTAAAATAGATTGGAGAGGTTGCTTTAACAATGGCAATTTTCATGCCGTTTTATTGTTTGAACTCCACTTCCATCAACACCTTGATCATGTGAACAGTAATATGCATCGCCGTAGCTTTTCATAGTCTACAGAGCTATGTAGTCAGCAGTCTTATGTTTGCAAGTACTCTGAAGTGCTTATCTGAGACATGGCCTTGAAAATGACTCTCTCCCTGATTTAATGATTCAATGATCCCAATTTCTTATACTAGCATGTAGCT
The DNA here is from genome assembly GCA_027922465.2 of Turritopsis dohrnii. Classification (NCBI taxonomy): domain Eukaryota; kingdom Metazoa; phylum Cnidaria; class Hydrozoa; order Anthoathecata; family Oceaniidae; genus Turritopsis; species Turritopsis dohrnii. The sequence continues at coordinate 78,824 of BQMF02000293.1, forward strand.
TCAGCTAAAAAATGCCCCCGCGCTCAAGCATTCCAATGTGTACACACAGCAAGCTATACATTGCAAGCTATACAACGGAAACAAAAACATATTTTTGTCCGAAAACTCAAAAAAATTCAGATGAATGTTTTTGCAAGTCTTTACACAGAAACAAATATATACATTTAAACTTTTGTTAACATTGTATAAACTAAACACAATAAAAACAAGAAGAATTGCGAGCACGATCATTTCGAAATGGGAGATCAGATTTGAAAACTCCTTGACGGATGGTCTTCACGGTTTTTCACTTACGTTGTAATTGAGTTAAACTTTCTTTAGGATAACTTTTTTTTTATTGATGCTATTATACCTTTCAAAAAGTGTAATAAATGCTTAACAAGTAATATCAGAAGTATTTGCTACAAACAAAAGAAATGTGTGAACTGAAACCATGGATACGTATTTTATAATCAAAAAAAGATTTGTTAAAGAAATTCTGTAAGAGCCAAAAGAAAAAAAACAAACTTTTTTTAAAAAAAAATCAAAGCAAAAAATCCATTAGAAATCTGCGTTTTAAACTTTGATTCAAAAGAAAAAGTAGCCAATGTTTATAAAAAAAAAAAACAACAAGAAAATGTAAAAAGCTTTTACTGATCATGATCACACACTAGTAGTATGATAAGGTTTGGCGCAAGGTGGACAGTTAAAATAGAAAAACACGAAGAAAGACAATTTGTAATATAGCTTTCTTGCATACACAGAAATCCAATTAAAATCTTTGCCAAAAATTAGTGCGTTGAACAAAGTTTATTGAATGAAATATTTAGAGCTACAACATATATATATATACAATAATAAAATGTATGGTTGGCAAAATTTCAGATTTCAAGCTGTGCTTCAAAATCCTTGTCGTTCACTTCACTAAAACAACACAAAAGTAACACGAAAAATGTCTAAGCAATTTTAACATACGATCTTCCTAAATAACATAGTATAATACAATAATAAATTAGGAAAGAGATACAAAAAAACATTCTGTCTCTCCCACTTACAGTACCATGCTTTGAAACGGAAAAAAAGCAAAGTCAGCTAATAATTGTATATAATTGTACATTAATAATTGTATTCCACCGTGTAACGTCAACACGAAAGTTGGAGGATGAAGATGATGATGATGATGATGAACAAAATCGGAAACTGACATTCGCCTATCTCGTGAAACTACTATGCCTCCTCGCTCGCTTACGCTCGCTGCGGGGGCAATTATTAAGGATATTTTTTCTTTGTTTGCTAGATACTAAAAAAGATGATAGCAATAGTAGTGATTCCGAAATACCAGAATTACAAGGTAAAAAGTTGTTTTTTTCCCTTTATACTACTTAAACTTTTTAACTTGAAAACAGCTAATTGTAACAGCCAAAACACTAAAGCTTTGCTTTTGAATAACAAGTAACAAGTATTGAGTTCAGCCTCTTATGTTGGGTCTTAAGTCTGCTTTTGTCTAGATGGTTTGACAGTTGTTTCTCACCTTCATTGTGTGTATTATTATATTATACATCGTCGTAGGTTCTCATAGTGTGCAGACTAATTTTCATCAACATCCTCGTCGTGTGAATAGTCATATGCATCGCCGTAGCTTCTCATAGTCTACAGATCTATGTAGTCAGCAGTCTTATGTTTGCAAGTACTCTGAAGTGCTTATCTGAGACATGGTCTTGAAAATGACTCTCTCCCTGATTTAATGATTCAATGATCCGAATTTCATATATTATTAAGGATATTTTTTCCTTTTTTGCTAGATACTGAAAAAGATGATAACAATAGTAGTGATTCCAAAAGTACTGGCGGAATGCCTGCTCTTATAAATGGTATAAAGTTGTTATTTTCCCTTCATACAATTTAACTTTTTAACTTGAAAACAGCTAATTGTAACAGCCAAAACACTAAAGCTTTGCTTTTGAATAACAAGTAACAATTAACGACTTCTGCCTCTTATGTTGTGTCTTAAGTCTGGTTTTGTCTAGATGGTTTAACAGTTGCTTCTCATCTTCGTCGTGTGCATTATCATATACATCGTCGTAGGTTCTCATAGTGTCAGACTTATGTTTAGTCTGACAGTTCAGACCTCAAAATAAGCCAATCTATGTAGTCAGGAGGCGTATGTTTGCTAGTACTCTGTAGTGCTTATCTGAGACATGGCCTTGAAAAGCTCTCTCTCCCCGATTTAATGGTTCAATCCAATTTTCTTATATCAATAGGGATATTATTTCTTTTTTTGCTAGATAATGGTAACAGTAACAGCAACAATAGTAATGATTCCGAAAGTAATGACGAAACGTTTAGCAAGAGGAAAGCAGGTATAAAGTTGTTATTTTCCCCTCATACAACTTAACTTTGTAACTTGAAAACAACTAATTCTAATAGCCAAAACACAAAAGCTTTGCTTTTGAATAAGAAGTAACAAGTTCACCCTGTTATGTTGGGAATTCAGCCTCTTATGTTGGGTCTTAAGTCTGCTTTTGTCTAGATGGTTTGACAGTTGTTTCTCACCTTCATTGTGTGTATTATTATATACATCGTCGTAGGTTCTCATAGTGTGCAGACTAATTTTCATCAACATCCTCGTCGTGTGAATAGTCATATGCATCGCCGTAGCTTCTCATAGTCTACAGATCTATGTAGTCAGCAGTCTTATGTTTGCAAGTACTCTGAAGTGCTTATCTGAGACATGGTCTTGAAAATGACTCTCTCCCTGATTTAATGATTCAATGATCCGAATTTCATATATTATTAAGGATATTTTTTCCTTTTTTGCTAGATACTGAAAAAGATGATAACAATAGTAGTGATTCCAAAAGTACTGGCGGAATGCCTGCTCTTATAAATGGTATAAAGTTGTTATTTTCCCTTCATACAATTTAACTTTTTAACTTGAAAACAGCTAATTGTAACAGCCAAAACACTAAAGCTTTGCTTTTGAATAACAAGTAACAATTAACGACTTCTGCCTCTTATGTTGTGTCTTAAGTCTGGTTTTGTCTAGATGGTTTAACAGTTGCTTCTCATCTTCGTCGTGTGCATTATCATATACATCGTCGTAGGTTCTCATAGTGTCAGACTTATGTTTAGTCTGACAGTTCAGACCTCAAAATAAGCCAATCTATGTAGTCAGGAGGTGTATGTTTGCTAGTACTCTGTAGTGCTTATCTGAGACATGGCCTTGAAAAGCTCTCTCTCCCCGATTTAATGGTTCAATCCAATTTTCTTATATCAATAGGGATATTATTTCTTTTTTTGCTAGATAATGGTAACAGTAACAGCAACAATAGTAATGATTCCGAAAGTAATGACGAAACGTTTAGCAAGATGAAAGCAGGTATAAAGTTGTTATTTTCCCCTCATACAACTTAACTTTGTAACTTGAAAACAACTAATTCTAATAGCCAAAACACAAAAGCTTTGCTTTTGAATAACAAGTAACAAGTTCACCCTCTTATGTTGGGAATTCAGCCTCTTATGTTGGGTCTTAAGTCTGGTTTTGTCTAGATGGTTTAACAGTTGCTTTTTTGATTAACTGTGAATCCCTATGAGGAAATTTGCAATAATTTCGATAAAATTCTCACTTCAAAACGAGGTGTAGTTGGTGTATGGTCGCTTTAAAATAGATTGGAGAGGTTGCTTTAACAATGGCAATTTTCATGCCGTTTTATTGTTTGAACTCCACTTCCATCAACACCTTGATCATGTGAACAGTAATATGCATCGCCGTAGCTTTTCATAGTCTACAGAGCTATGTAGTCAGCAGTCTTATGTTTGCAAGTACTCTGAAGTGCTTATCTGAGACATGGCCTTGAAAATGACTCTCTCCCTGATTTAATGATTCAATGATCCCAATTTCTTATACTAGCATGTAGCTTTAGCTAAAAAATGCCCCCGCGCTCAAGCATTCCAATGTGTACACACAGCAAGCTATACATTGCAAGCTATACAACGGAAACAAAAACATATTTTTGTCCGAAAACTCAAAAAAATTCAGATGAATGTTTTTGCAAGTCTTTACACAGAAACAAATATATACATTTAAACTTTTGTTAACATTGTATAAACTAAACACAATAAAAACAAGAAGAATTGCGAGCACGATCATTTCGAAATGGGAGATCAGATTTGAAAACTCCTTGACGGATGGTCTTCACGGTTTTTCACTTACGTTGTAATTGAGTTAAACTTTCTTTAGGATAACTTTTTTTTATTGATGCTAATATACCTTTCAAAAAGTGTAATAAATGCTTAACAAGTAATATCAGAAGTATTTGCTACAAACAAAAGAAATGTGTGAACTGAAACCATGGATACGTATTTTATAATCAAAAAAAGATTTGTTAAAGAAATTCTGTAAGAGCCAAAAGAAAAAAAACAAACTTTTTTAAAAAAAAATCAAAGCAAAAAATCCATTAGAAATCTGCGTTTTAAACTTTGATTCAAAACAAAAAGTAGCCAATGTTTATAAAAAAAAAACGACAAGAAAATGTAAAAAGCTTTTACTGATCATGATCACACACTAGTAGTATGATTAGGTTTGGCGCAAGGTGGACAGTTAAAATAGAAAAACACGAAGAAAGACAATTTGTAATATAGCTTTCTTGCATACACAGAAATCCAATTAAAATCTTTGCCAAAAATTAGTGCGTTGAACAAAGTTTATTGAATGAAATATTTAGAGCTACAACATATATATATATACAATAATAAAATGTATGGTTGGCAAAATTTCAGATTTCAAGCTGTGCTTCAAAATCCTTGTCGTTCACTTCACTAAAACAACACAAAAGTAACACGAAAAATGTCTAAGCAATTTTAGCATACGATCTTCCTAAATAACATAGTATAATACAATAATAAATTAGGAAAGAGATACAAAAAAACATTCTGTCTCTCCCACTTACAGTACCATGCTTTGAAACGGAAAAAAAGCAAAGTCAGCTAATAATTGTATATAATTGTACATTAATAATTGTATTCCACCGTGTAACGTCAACACGAAAGTTGGAGGATGAAGATGATGATGATGATGATGAACAAAATCGGAAACTGACATTCGCCTATCTCGTGAAACTACTATGCCTCCTCGCTCGCTTACGCTCGCTGCGGGGGCAATTATTAAGGATATTTTTTCTTTGTTTGCTAGATACTAAAAAAGATGATAGCAATAGTAGTGATTCCGAAATACCAGAATTACAAGGTAAAAAGTTGTTTTTTTCCCTTTATACTACTTAAACTTTTTAACTTGAAAACAGCTAATTGTAACAGCCAAAACACTAAAGCTTTGCTTTTGAATAACAAGTAACAAGTATTGAGTTCAGCCTCTTATGTTGGGTCTTAAGTCTGCTTTTGTCTAGATGGTTTGACAGTTGTTTCTCACCTTCATTGTGTGTATTATTATATACATCGTCGTAGGTTCTCATAGTGTGCAGACTAATTTTCATCAACATCCTCGTCGTGTGAATAGTCATATGCATCGCCGTAGCTTCTCATAGTCTACAGATCTATGTAGTCAGCAGTCTTATGTTTGCAAGTACTCTGAAGTGCTTATCTGAGACATGGTCTTGAAAATGACTCTCTCCCTGATTTAATGATTCAATGATCCGAATTTCATATATTATTAAGGATATTTTTTCCTTTTTTGCTAGATACTGAAAAAGATGATAACAATAGTAGTGATTCCAAAAGTACTGGCGGAATGCCTGCTCTTATAAATGGTATAAAGTTGTTATTTTCCCTTCATACAATTTAACTTTTTAACTTGAAAACAGCTAATTGTAACAGCCAAAACACTAAAGCTTTGCTTTTGAATAACAAGTAACAATTAACGACTTCTGCCTCTTATGTTGTGTCTTAAGTCTGGTTTTGTCTAGATGGTTTAACAGTTGCTTCTCATCTTCGTCGTGTGCATTATCATATACATCGTCGTAGGTTCTCATAGTGTCAGACTTATGTTTAGTCTGACAGTTCAGACCTCAAAATAAGCCAATCTATGTAGTCAGGAGGCGTATGTTTGCTAGTACTCTGTAGTGCTTATCTGAGACATGGCCTTGAAAAGCTCTCTCTCCCCGATTTAATGGTTCAATCCAATTTTCTTATATCAATAGGGATATTATTTCTTTTTTTGCTAGATAATGGTAACAGTAACAGCAACAATAGTAATGATTCCGAAAGTAATGACGAAACGTTTAGCAAGAGGAAAGCAGGTATAAAGTTGTTATTTTCCCCTCATACAACTTAACTTTGTAACTTGAAAACAACTAATTCTAATAGCCAAAACACAAAAGCTTTGCTTTTGAATAACAAGTAACAAGTTCACCCTCTTATGTTGGGAATTCAGCCTCTTATGTTGGGTCTTAAGTCTGGTTTTGTCTAGATGGTTTAACAGTTGCTTTTTTGATTAACTGTGAATCCCTATGAGGAAATTTGCAATAATTTCGATAAAATTCTCACTTCAAAACGAGGTGTAGTTGGTGTATGGTCGCTTTAAAATAGATTGGAGAGGTTGCTTTAACAATGGCAATTTTCATGCCGTTTTATTGTTTGAACTCCACTTCCATCAACACCTTGATCATGTTAACAGTAATATGCATCGCCGTAGCTTTTCATAGTCTACAGAGCTATGTAGTCAGCAGTCTTATGTTTGCAAGTACTCTGAAGTGCTTATCTGAGACATGGCCTTGAAAATGACTCTCTCCCTGATTTAATGATTCAATGATCCCAATTTCTTATACTAGCATGTAGCTTTAGCTAAAAAATGCCCCCGCGCTCAAGCATTCCAATGTGTACACACAGCAAGCTATACATTGCAAGCTATACAACGGAAACAAAAACATATTTTTGTCCGAAAACTCAAAAAAATTCAGATGAATGTTTTTGCAAGTCTTTACACAGAAACAAATATATACATTTAAACTTTTGTTAACATTGTATAAACTAAACACAATAAAAACAAGAAGAATTGCGAGCACGATCATTTCGAAATGGGAGATCAGATTTGAAAACTCCTTGACGGATGGTCTTCACGGTTTTTCACTTACGTTGTAATTGAGTTAAACTTTCTTTAGGATAACTTTTTTTTATTGATGCTAATATACCTTTCAAAAAGTGTAATAAATGCTTAACAAGTAATATCAGAAGTATTTGCTACAAACAAAAGAAATGTGTGAACTGAAACCATGGATACGTATTTTATAATCAAAAAAAGATTTGTTAAAGAAATTCTGTAAGAGCCAAAAGAAAAAAAACAAACTTTTTTAAAAAAAAAATCAAAGCAAAAAATCCATTAGAAATCTGCGTTTTAAACTTTGATTCAAAACAAAAAGTAGCCAATGTTTATAAAAAAAAAACGACAAGAAAATGTAAAAAGCTTTTACTGATCATGATCACACACTAGTAGTATGATTAGGTTTGGCGCAAGGTGGACAGTTAAAATAGAAAAACACGAAGAAAGACAATTTGTAATATAGCTTTCTTGCATACACAGAAATCCAATTAAAATCTTTGCCAAAAATTAGTGCGTTGAACAAAGTTTATTGAATGAAATATTTAGAGCTACAACATATATATATATACAATAATAAAATGTATGGTTGGCAAAATTTCAGATTTCAAGCTGTGCTTCAAAATCCTTGTCGTTCACTTCACTAAAACAACACAAAAGTAACACGAAAAATGTCTAAGCAATTTTAGCATACGATCTTCCTAAATAACATAGTATAATACAATAATAAATTAGGAAAGAGATACAAAAAAACATTCTGTCTCTCCCACTTACAGTACCATGCTTTGAAACGGAAAAAAAGCAAAGTCAGCTAATAATTGTATATAATTGTATATTAATAATTGTATTCCACCGTGTAACGTCAACACGAAAGTTGGAGGATGAAGATGATGATGATGATGATGATGAACAAAATCGGAAACTGACATTCGCCTATCTCGTGAAACTACTATGCCTCCTCGCTCGCTTACGCTCGCTGCGGGGGCAATTATTAAGGATATTTTTTCTTTGTTTGCTAGAGACTGAAGAAGATGATAACAATAGTAGTGATTCCGGAAGTATTGACGGAATGCCAGATGCACGAAGTAAAAAGTTGTTATTTTCCCTTCATACTACTTAAAGTTTTTAACTTGAAAACAGCTAATTGTAACAGCCAAAACACTAAAGCTTTGCTTTTTAATAATAACAAACAATTAACGACTTCTGCCTCTTATGTTGTGTCTTAAGTCTGCTTTTGTCTAGATGGTTTAACAGTTGCTTCTCATCTTCGTCGTGTGCATTATCATATACATCGTCGTAGGTTCTCATAGTATGCAGACTTATGTTTAGCCTGACAGTTCAGACCTCAAAGTAAGCCAAAGTGGGAACGTACTAAAGTCTGTTCAAAAAATATGTGCACTAATTTCAGCTTTTATATAAAAACCAGGCTCAAGGGAATTTATGTAATTTGCTAAATCTGGTTTCCACATGGTAACTGAAATTAGTGCACATATTTTTTGAACAGACTATAGTGTAAAGCGGGAAAGTATCTTAAATGTTCCTTTGATACTAATATTTTACTGGATTAAAACCCCACCAACTGAATCGATTGAATTGATTTGGGTTTTTGAGTGGTTTTTTGAAAAGTAAGTGAATAATAACCCCCACCTAACTCAACAACTCAATCGATTCTGCTGGTGAGGTTTTAATCCAGTATAATATAAATATCAAAGTAACTTTTAAGATATTTTTCAGCTTTATACTAGTTTGTTCCCACTTTGCCCCCCTGACTGCCAGACTAGACGACTTTTACGTGATTACGTTACAAAGTAATGCAGGCATTACTTATTGAAAAGTTTTCGTAACCGCTAGAAATGCTTGAAACACAGACTTAGCTTTCTTGAGTGCCATAAAAGGGTGCACAGCATTGGTTTGTTACTGAACCCAAATCCCAAGTCCTCGAAATGTTTTACATTAGCAATTACTAGAACTGCTTGAACAATTTCCGTACTAGTCCTTGAAGAAGTTGACCCAACGTAATTTTCGAGACTGTTAAAAATAAAATCAAAATTACGCAAATAAGGACTTAATGTTCGCATTCAGCTAAAACACACAGTTGGAAAAAGTAAGTTGAAATCAATTCAGAACACAGGATATATAAATGTAGTTCAAATAAAATCAGCAGATCAACATTTAACTTTCATACTTGAATCAAATAGAAAATTTCGCCATATTAAACCATATTTTAGAGTTTAGCAAATGCAAATTGACACGAATAGACAAATGAACCAACAGAACTTACACTTTACAATGTTTATTTCCACAAATCAAATAAGCAGGCACTTTGGTAAAACTTGTTTGAATCTGTTTATTACGATTACATTATATCAGCCTTATCCCTAAACGTTTTATGGAGAGGCTTTAGACAGTTTCAGGTGATGTATTCTGGCTAATACACGACATGTTTAAGCCATTATACATCATTATGACAACTTTCTTTATTATGACATATTTTCATGACATACATCCTAAACTATATCATTGTGTCTCAATGAAGTAGTTTTTAAAAATTGTTAATGATCTTGAACAATGGTATTTCAACAGTCAGCTGCCTCACAATAGTAACTTGCCTGAGCAACAGCTATCACGTTATAGCACGTGATGCATTCCGGAATTCCTCAGCTTCTTTCTTAGCAAAGTGATATTGATTGTCATGGTACAAGGTTATCACATTATTAAAATTTTTAAATTTTTAAGTACCGTATTATGGTAATTTAAAAAGTATCTACAGACATTAAAACCCTAAATTTTTGATCAAATAATATCACAAATGATCTTTTATTGTGTATTGCATTTACCATTGGGTTTAGGGCTTGTTATTATCTATTCTGAATAAACAAACAATCAGAAACCCGAACACAATCCGAAATCATGGAACAGCGGGAAACTGTAAGGCAGATAGATAGAATGTCTAATCGTACACGGAAATTGAACAACCACAACAGAACAGAAATATTTTAGCATCGCTAAGGGGTTATATGCTAATTAATCATGGATAATTGTAGATATGACGTCCATGTGGTAATTAAATAAATATGAATTCGAATACTATCAGTGGATCACATTTTGATAATACACCGTAGTTTCTTTTTTTTTTTGGCACGTGTTTGTGGGTGTGTCATAACGCTATCTTTCTTATAAAGATGTCTTAGCATGTTCTGATTGTAACGTACAGAAATGTAATTTTTTTATAATTATAAAGGAAACAGTTCAAAAAACATTTGGACATGCTTGAGAATTTAAACCGAGTCTAATTTTCATCTTTATTCTTTTTTTATTAGTGATCCTTTCAGGTCGAACTGGTATTGGTAAAACACAGTTATTAGCATGGTCATATTTCAAGACAGATGGAATCGAAGATGGAAATCTTCAGTAGAAACTTGCAAGAGACTTTGCTAATGTGGCAGACTGGCTAGAGAAAAAGGACCTAATCATGAATATGAAACAAGGTAAAACTGAATGTATAGTGTTTGGCTCTCATAAGAAGGTATTAGGGAAATCGTTAAACATAAAGTACCGCCATAATTCAATTTCAAATACTACCACTTACAAGTACTTAGGAGTTAAACTAGACCAGACTCTCACTCTTACTATTCACGTTAAGGAGACCCTACAGAAGGCAACTGACCGTTTGAACTTGCTGCAAAGACTGCGTCCCCAGTTAGCAAAGAAATCAGCATTCACAATCTATCAATCGCTACTGATTCCCATATTTACATACTGTTCGATTGTTACGATGCACACAAATAACAGCTACAAGCAGAAAATCAAAACACTTGAATCTCGTTCAGAAAAGATCATTAACATAGGGAAACCAGGTACCATGAAGATTGCATCCATAAACCATCTGATGAGAAGGAGACTCTGTGAGCAAGTATTGAAATGTCTTAATGGTGATGTATGTGAAAACTTTGAGAGCTATTTCGCAAAAATGAAAAACAACACCAGAAATGTTACTAAGAGTTCCTAAAATTAGGCTAGAAAGCACCCAAAAAAGTTTTTATTTTGCTGGCACGAAGCATTTTAATGAGTTACCTGCTTACATTAGGGGTGCAGGTACACTCTCTAAGTTTTTAACATTTTTTAATCAATAAACTTTTTTTTTGGTCAGCGCGGCAGCAGCTGATCTTTCATTAGCATTTGTGTTCGTCCGTCTGTAAGTCCATAAATTTTTGTCCCCAGTTGTAGGCTGATACCACTAAAAACACAAGCCTTAATTTTAAGGCTGGAATAGAGGCTATTTGTTGAATTGTTTATTGATTGATAATTACAACTACTTTATCAGGGTGAGTGCGACCTCCATAAAAATAAAGAGGAGTTCACGTTTCTGGAAACACAGATATATAATGCTTATCAGGGGAGCAATGCAATTATCAATATTATGATCGTTATAAGTGATACTGTGATTATACTGCTGAGTTTCCTTGCTAGCTACTTATTTCTGATTTTGTGTTTTGTGTTATTAAATTGGTCAGGAGATATGAGAGCTCTGCTACCTCCATCATGCTATCTATGATGCATTCCATTACATAATGTCGATGTTATTTTTTGTAATCTGTTACCTTATCGGTAGAAAATTCGTCGGTAAAAAGTGACGAAAAAAATCGCTTGGTGACGAAATTTTTTACCGACGAATATTTTTTGCCGGCGAATTTTTTTGCCGACGAATATTTTTTACCGACGAATATTTTTTACCGACGAATATTTTTTGCCGACGAAATTCTCTAAATGTAAAAGTGCTTTTTTCGTAAAATCGTCCTTTTGACTATTTTTGTTTGGAAGTATTAAATAGAACATATTTTTTCATTTTAGCGTTCTTATTTCTACAGACAAATGCTTTTAAGCAGGAGAATTTCAGAACAATAAAGGAAAGGTTTCGGTTCTGGTAGTAACATTTTCTTCTAGTTCTTTCTATTGGTGTTTCATATAACAAATTTCAACAAATAAAATATTATACCACATTTCTTTCTTAGGCAAAATTTCATCGTCATACTATGCTATATAAAATAGCTGAAATCTGCATCGGTTAAAAGTTCAATTTAAACAGAAATATCAACGAAAGTGAAGTCATTTTAAGCTCGGAAAGGGTTTTCAATCCTTGTGTAAACGGTGTTTGCAGAATCAATCGCTTCTAAGATACCAGCTGACTCAAAGCCCTTTATGATAGAATCCTTTTGTTCTTTTAAGTGATTGTATGATTCAACAATCCATTTAGCATGGAGTGGTTTTAGAATGCTCAATTTGAGGGAAACTTGTACGTCAGCGGGGTTGGTGCCATTCGACAACTGAGCGCTTACTCTGTCGGCGTACCAGGAGTTGAATTTGTGTGAGATGAATTTTTTGGCGACATGATTGATGCTTATGTCAAGCAGTTGAAATTTATTGGTTAAATTTTGAGGGACAATCACCAGCTCACAATTGTTCTTTGAGCATAATTTTTTGACATCATCATTGTCTTGGCCTTTAAAGGTATCCATGATTAACGATTTCCGTTCATCTGGATGACCGAGTTCCTTTTTCTTTCTCTTTAGAAAGGGGAAAATGATGACTTTAAATAAAGTCACTAAATAAAAGTCACTTTAGTAAAAAATAATTATATCCTCTTTACTTAAAAAGTGCAGAAAAAAATTCGTCGGCGAAAAATATTCGTCGGCAAAAAGTGACGAAATTATTGGCAAGTGACGAAATCTTTTGCCGACGAATATTTTTTGCCGACGAATTTTTTCACCGACGAATTTTCTACCGATAAGGTTACATCCGTCAACTTAGAAGAGTTTTCAATGTGTGTGTGTGTGTGTGTGAGTAGAAATCTATAGTCACCCAAACAGACAACATCTCCAAAGTTTATATATATATATAAGACATTTTATATTACCTCTTTGTTGTGAAGGTGCATTTGTGTGCTAGCTACTTAAAATTGAATTAATCAACAATATTTTGTGTTAGTTGTAATGTAATGCACTTATTATCAAGCAATGGACGCATAATGTTTACAAACTCTAATTAACACTTGAAATCCGGAATGTCTATTTATTCAGTATTTCAATGAACGAATTCCCTATGAAATCATTATAAGTTTATTCAGGTCACGGCAAAGCCGAGAACTGTTTAATTACGGCTGTGGTGGCGCGAGGCGAGGCGAAATTTTGGGAAAAAGTAGATCTCGACTGTATTTCTTACTATTATTACTTTTTTCTTCCAAATTCTCAAAATGTTTGGTCTGTAAATTATACGTACATTGTTTTCTTAAAATTCCGGCGTACTGCTACTGGCATTTGGATCGTTGAAAACAAGTGCGGACTCGAACAAATTGTGAATGTTAAAGTGAATATATAAAGTGAATTCGAAACAACTGTAATTATGGTACTCTACTGCAATTTCATCATAACTCATTAGACGTTTAAGCAAACATAATAATCATGTATTGAAGATCTCTTCTCACAAATCGACTCACAAAACACTGTTTTTTTGTACTATATAAAGTATAACTATACAAGACTTCTAATAAGAGTGCTTGCAGGAAAAAGCCAAACCTTATCTCACTTCCACAGTTTCCACCCTCACCCCCACTTTATTATCAACCCCCCCCCCCCCCCCCCATTTTATGTAATTTTGGGAAAATTCCCTGTGGTGCATTTTATAAATGCCCCCCCCATTTTACAATTTTTTCCCTGGAGTACCCACCCACCCACCCCCCCCCCCCCCCCCCCCCCCCCCTTGCTTATTCGAAAAAAAACTACGAAAAACCACAAGAACAATCCAAAAACCACGAGAAAAACAAACAACTACGAGAAGAAACCATAACTTGTGTGATTACGATTACGATTTCGAATTCGAATACAAAACGAGAAAACTGTTACATAGAACTAGAGGTTCCTTGAGTGTTAAAACTATTTTAACAATACTTTTGCTATTTTGTCTTTCTAATACACGTTTTTTTTTTAAGAAACACGAGTTTAGGAAACTTTTAGTGGGAAAATCTTGAAATTCTAGTTGAACTAAGTTTCTGTTTGGTAAATTGAGTAATAGAATGTACATGCCCTACAAATCAAGATGTCAAGAATGTGGGGAGCCAGTGTGTGAGAAACATTCAAAGCTGATTTGTGATAAGCATTTGTAAATACTGTTGGTCGCTTGTCGTTTGACGGTTGTTGTGAAATATCAATTTTTGACTTTGCCTGACTTGATATTATGGGATATGGATACATGTTTTCATAATTCTTTCATGTATTTTATATTAGTTCTAACTTTTCCAAATGAAAAAAAACTTCAAAAAAGTCCAATAACTTTGGCTCGCAAGTCGGTTTCAAAATGCCATATTTTACACTTTTATCGCATAATTATGACATAATTAGTGACGTCATCATTTTTAGAATGAGAATTTTTGAGATTTTTTCTTTGGAACTTCTTTTATTCATTATTAGTAATGATCTTGCCAACTTTCAAGTAGAAATCTTTTCCAATCTCGAAAATATGGGTCACTGAAGCTAAAAATTTGAAAAAGTGACATTTTACGCGTTTTTGAGCATTTTTGAGAATTTTGTTAACTTTGACCGTATATTTTAGGACTTTTCATGTGTCAAATATGATATTCTTTGAAATTTTCACTAACTATGGTCTAATACCTTTCCAAAAGTTGAAAAACAATCTAAAAAACATACTTTTGTAATCCACAATTGAAAATTAGTAAAAGACCTATTTTTGACATTTTTCGCACAAATTTTTCCAATCACTGACATAATTAGTAACGTCATCAATTAGAAATTTGAAATTTTGAAATTTTTTTTTCCCAATTAGTTTTGGTTTAAGTAGGGTTAAGAAACATTGAGGCTGCCTGGGAAAACGTGTTTCTTAAAAAAAAAACGTGTATCGCTACACATTGTAACAGTTTTTACACAGTATCAATATAATGTTGTTTTCTACCGCATTCTCTCTAATTAACGCCTGTCTCCAATGAGCCCCCCTCTCTTATAAGCCCCCCCCCCCCCCCCCCCCCCCCCCCCCCCCTTCTAATCAAAAATATTTTTATAAGCGCCCCTCTGCAATAAGAGTGATTTAACATTAACTCAGAAATTAATTAAAGTGAAAATTCTGTATATAATAGAAACGGAAGACTATATTTTTGTGATGTCTACTTTGAAGTCAGAAAGTTTCGCGGGAAGAAAGTTTCACGGATCGGCGAATCCGCGAAATTTTTGCATTTCGCGGGAAAAAACTTTTGCGGATGACCAATTTTTAAAATCTTCGCGGGAAAAAACTTTCGCGGCTGACCAACTTAAAAAGATTTTGCGGGAAAAAACTTTCGCGGAAGCAAACAAAGAAAGGACAAAATATTTGGTAATCTCAGTTTTTTTTGTTTTTTTTAATTTATTTCCACAATATCTGGAATATTCTTTTGGGATTCGGAACTGGACTGGATCTTTCTTTGTTGGTTTCTGTCAATAACAACATTTAATTACTTGATTACTTTAAAGTACCTGGAAAGAAAGTACTGCAAAAAATTGTAATATTTCATGACAAAAAACTTTCGCGGATCAGGCATTTCGAAAAAATTCACGGGAAAAAACTTTCGCGGATAGGCCATTTTAAAATATTTCGCGGGAAAAAACTTTCGTGGATCAGGCATTTTGAAAAATTTCGCGGAAAAACCTTTCGCGAAAAGGGCAAAAAAACGCGAAACCGCGAAAGTTTATTCCCGCGAAAGTTTCTGACTTTAAAGTAAATGTAAGTTATAAGTACAAAATCTTATTTCGTTGCCATGAAAAATACAGTTGTTAGTATTCTTTTATGATAAAAAGAAATGCCTCGTTCACAGCTAGCATGACCATTTCAAAATTTTTTTGTAAGCGCCCCTCTCCAATTAGCGCCTCTCTCTAATACGCGCCCTTCTAATTTCCAAAAATATTTTATAAGCGCCCAGGCGCTTATTAGAGAGAATACGGTATCGACAAATATTTAGTATTTACAGACCTTCCATCTGAAATTGAGATAATGAATCTCATCTTTACTGAGTTTTTATATAGTTTTTACAGTTGTTTTATGCTTAAAGAAACTTTGAATCACTAGTTTATTTTACAGCTTTGACAAGATACAGTATGTTTTGTTATTTTTATTTTTCTGTTAATCCAGTATACATTGTTTATTCTTGCTTCATATTTTGTTTTGCTTTGTTGTTGTTTTATTTAAAGTTTATAAAGGTTTTTGCCCGTGCAGCTTCGCTTAGTTTTTTTTCTAATCATTTTGTTAAGTTATCTTCCGTTCAGCATTTAAGGAATATAAAAATTTAAAACTGAATTTTTTCTCTTTGTCTTCATATAGACATATATAGTTCATATATAGTTTTGGCGCAAAAAGATGCACCAAAATAAAACTGCACCAAATTTACAGTGAGCTGATTAAACGTTTTGTTTATTAACTCTGAACTTTATCATTTTGTAATTACCTTAAGTGAAGAAGTTTTGGCGCAAAAAATTGCACCAAATTTACAGTGAGCTGTACCAAATATATAAATCTTTTCTTCGAAAAACATAAAAATAGTCTAAAATTAGTGTAAATTTTGACCAAGAAGTCCGAATTGCACCAAATTTAAAATAACCTTGGCTGCACAAAATCAAACCTGCGCCAAATAAATCGAATTGACTGTGCACCAAAATTTCTTCATTTAGGTATTTTGCCAAACTCATATTTTCATTTGGGCAGTTTCTCTATTTGAGCCTTAAATTGAAATTAATTTCACTTTAAAAACATAGAATGAAAAGTTTAGAAAGGGTCGTTTACTTTTAGCATTTTGCATGGAATTTTTACTCCATATTTTAAGGTTTTAATGCTACTAATTTTAGATAATATGTGTGGTTCCTTAGTATTTAATCCTAAATTTCAGATGTAAATATTTGCTGCTAGTTATTGTATCATACTTATATAACCATTTCATTTGTTTAGTTGTCTCTTGTCTGCTTATACCCCTGACAAACTTTTTGCATAAAAATTGACAAGTGTTGACATCTTTTGTCCAATTTTTGAAACTAATGACCTTTCATAACTACCGTTCTACTTAACTTTTTTGACTGAAGTTTTTATAAGCCTGCATAAAAAATTTTCAAATTCAAAAATTTTCGAACAGCAAAATACCAATACCGACAAATAAAAAAACCCATCAAAATACATGCTAATGGTCTTATTTTGAAAGGTCGGCGTAATAATTTCAGAGACCTCTAACGCCCGCCCTAATACCGCCACTCAAAAAATAACGCCATTTAAGGCCGGTGTAATAAGGATCGATAAGGTAAATACACCTTTCCTGTAATTGATTGCGCAATACTTTTTACCATACTCCGCCTCGTTTTCGCAAAGGTTGATATGGTAACAGAATGGCACGGGACTCATTTCAGTAATGAGCAATTAGTGTTATGATTGTGATAGTGTTAATGATTGAGCACGGGAGATTCGGTTGTCATGGTATAGCATATTGAAAACGAGGTAGAGCATGATAAAAATATTGCGCAATCAATTACGAGAAAGGTGTATTAAAGTTCTGAAACATTTGTAAGTTTCAAATACCGTATTCTCTCTAATAAGCGCCCGGGCGCTTATAAAATTTTTTTAGAAATTAGGGGAGCGCTTATTAGAGAGGGACGCTAATTGGAGAGGGGCGCTTATAAAAACATTTTAAAATGGTCATGCTAGCTGTGAACGAGGCATTGCTTTTTATCATAAAAGAGTAAAAACAACTGTATTTTTCATGGCAACACGAAATAAGATTTTGTACTTATAACTTAAATTTAGACATCACAAAAACATAGCCTTCCGTTTCTATTACAGAATATTCGTGTTTGGTTCAAAGTTCTAATTACCGTCCGGGCGCTTATAAATTTCTGAGTAATGTCTAGTCACTCTATAAGCGCGCCCGGGCGCTTATTGGAGAGGGGCGCTTATAAAAATATTTTTGACTAGAAGGGGGCGCTTATTAGAGAGGGGCGCTTACTGGAGAGGGGCGCTAGTTAGAGAGAAAACGGTATGCAGATTTTACCTTTTGGGAATGCAGAGTTCAACGAATTAAGAGTTGTCAATTTATATAAGCGTTCACCCTTCAAGATTGAACATTTTAAAGCATGACCCAGCATGGTTGGGGGGAGGTTTACCTAACCTAATTTTCCGCGAGTGAGAAGAAAAAGCATGAGCGTATTTTTCGACGCAATTCCAACACATAAATTTGTTATAATATCACATTTTATTTTAGAATTTCAAATTAAAATATCTACAAATAACCCTTAGTTTTCACGCTTCTCGGCCTGTCTCAGATGTCTACAAACTCTAGAAATGTAGAGTAAAAGTATATAATACAGTTAAAATGAAAAAACATAGCAAAATAAAAAACATCTATTCTTCAGGCAATAAATAACAGTAAAGCTTTAAGTCGTGACCTGTTGCAGCCATGCGGCTTGTTTTTTTATTTCTTTCATAGTCTTGTCTTGTTACTCATGTTTCGTATAATCTTTTATGTTTTCATGTATGTAAAATATTATAATTATTTATTCTGCTTATTTGCTTGGCCAGCAATCTCTTATTTTCTTATTCTCAAATAATAAGCAGTTGTTTTGCTTACTTTTTTTATTTTCAATGAAGTACAACAAAAATGTGTGAAAGACACATTGTCACGCATACGAACACAGTATTTTTTAATTATTGTCATAAATTTTCAATGATCTACAGTCATTCCTTTTCGGAATCATCTGCACAGGGAGAGGTTTACTTTTGAACTTTTTGTGATCATATAACAAGGTCTGCATAAAATCTTTTGAAGTATATACCTTATCGGACAAAACTTAGTCGGACAAAATTTTAGTCGGACGAAAATATTAGTCGGACAAAATTTTAGTCACCTCCAAATATTTTAGTCACTTTTGTCCGACTAATAATATTGTCCGACTAAAATTTTTGTCCTTTTCATAACTTACTTAATTTTCGAAAAGGATTATCGAAAAGCGTGTGGGAGTGCGCCGATTACTCTAAGTTCTAGATATGTATATGAAAACGAGGGGAAAGACATATTTAATAAAAAACAGTTTTGCCGACGTGAAAAACATGTATGTCCAGCAAAATCATCATACCACGACGGCACAATTTTGCCGTCGGAAAAAATCCTAATTAAAAGGGTTGTAGCATAATTTTATTTTTTAATTTCAATGCCATATTCCTGATCAGTATAAAAATATATTTTGGTTCCTGCATTGGCTTCAGCAGTTTCTTCTATTATGACTGTCTTCTTCATTTTCCTTTGAACTACCTCGCTATCACTTTCATCGGAAGTTTCTGTTATTACCGGTGCTTTTCTCTTTTCCTGTGGATTCCTTCCTGGAATAAGTGAGGCTATTAAAAACGCCCAATCTGTTTACGAAAGGGTCGAGAATCCCTTTAGAGCGTAAATAATAAACAATGAACATCATGAAAACGAGCGTTAATATTATTTATCAAAAAACTTTACCACTTTAAAAATTGTTTAATTATGGCTAAGTCATGTAAAAATATTGTATTCGTTGGTGAACAAAAAGAAAAATCATCAAGAAATTGTAAATATTTAAAATTTTGCAATTAAAGTGATAAGAAGAAGAATTCTGAAAAAAAATGTTTTGGACCAAATATTTAGTCGGACATAATAATTAGTCGGACAAAATTTTAGTCACTTCCAAAAAATTTAGTCACTTTTGTCCGACTAAGTTTTGTCCAATAAGGTATACTCAAAAACAGCTTATTTGAAGACTTAGTAACTTATTTTGACTTTAAAGGGGCATTGGCCGGCTTAAATGTAAATATTATTCTCACGTGATCAAAACAATCAAAATCAAAACAATTATGGCGCGAAGATCGCGATCGCTTTGAACATCGTTTACTGAACTGTGGAGTGAGAAAATAAAATAACAAAATAATAGAAACACATGGCTTTTAATAATAGAAATACACCTGGCACATGTATCTTGTGACATATCATTCAATGTGAAGACAGAAACTAGAAGCCTCAGGGCTTGAACAATTTCCGCATCAGGCCTAGAGGAAATAGCTTTAGGCTAATTTTTCAAGATATCTGAATGGCTATCCATTCTGTTCTTGTTGCGTACGTGAGAACAGGTCTATCACAATTCCCAAAGTATGACTTATGGTTCACATGAAGAATAAAATGATATTCGATAGAAGTGAACCAAAATCATTTGAAAATCAAGGAAAAATCAGGGAAAAATCTGCAAGTAACTGCCAACTTTTATATCAGGACCTTCCAATTGTTATTTGTGCACACCTTCCAAATTTTGTCAGAAATGTGAATTCGGTAATATATTTAAGTAAACATTGTTGGTAATATATATTTAAATAAACATTGAAATTGTTCATAACTTGCATTAACACGAGCAGGAGAAACTTGGGCATTTCAAAGATTTTAATCCATGACATTTAACAGGAATTACAAGAAGATAAAAATTATACATAACTTAAATCAACATAACATACAATACGAAAATCTATTTCTACTAAACTCGCCAGTGGCGGATCCAGAGGTAAGCCACAACTTATGTAGGAGAGTGTTAGCAATTCAAACATAAAAGAAAAAGGTTCAAATAATCCCATTGATAACATGAACTGAATTCACAACTTATGTTAATGCGCTTCTCCACAAGTTGCGACTACACTCTAGATCCACCAATGTCTGCATATTACCACTTCTATGGAGTCTACAAATAACACCAATGTGCCCGAAGAGACAAATAACACAATAAAACTTTGTTAGAATCTGTATGAAAATGTTTTTTTCGAACATGATATACCTTAAGGGGATTTGTTTTTGCGTGGACTAATTTTTGCGAGCCAAGGTTTGAGAGCGTTTTACGTGGATTAATATTTTTAATTCAGAGCTTCTCAAGGAAAATGTTTGGATTTATATTTGCGAATGGGCACAAAGTGCAATGTGTGTACTTTATAATATAGCTTAGAAGTAGCAGCAAAAATCACCATTTCCATGCCAGCCACATTGCAAAACCAATGGGTGCTTGATAAGTACAAGGAAATAGTTAATATATAAAAAGTACGCAGAGCCAAAAAATGAGCAAATAAAATCATGAAATTTTGCGTGGATTTATTTTCGCGAATCGTTCATGTCTTGAAGTTTTGCATGGATTTATTTTTGCGAATTTAACCAAAATTCGCAAAAGTTGCAAAACTTATATAATCCACGCAAAAAAAAATCCCCTTAAGGTATTGTGTCCTAGAACATATTACACTCCAAATTTTCACAAGGCTTTAGTGATCTCATTGTATGTATATAATATAATTGGTTGGATTCTAATCATCATCCAAAGTTTGTTTTCCTCTGACATATATCCAAACTAAATCATTGTGCCTCCATTGAGTGGTTTGCAGGATTATTTTGAACAACGTCATCCACACAAGTGATACTTGACCAAGCATCGTACAGTGATGAATAATTTGATACAGTCTGGAAATTCCCCAAATTACTCCCTTCTTTAATTTATTACCGCTTTTCAATTCACTATGACGTTTCGGAGCAAGAAAAACAGTTTTATAAGACACATCGTTCACCAATATCTTGCACATGTTTATACTTTCAGTATGTGTTTGAGTCAATTAATTCACTGTGATTTGTGCTGCAATGATAATTTCATTTGTTTTGTTTTTTTTTCAATATCTTCAACTTTCGGTGTAATATTTATTAAATGAAATGAACATGTTTCATGCATTTATTGATAAGATGTATTCACCAGTATTCACTACTTCTGCTGTGATATTGAAAGTTTTTTTCACAGCTAAGTTTCGTTTACTATCAAACCTTCACCTTCTTTTTCAAGAATTTTTCCCAGAGTCAGCTAAACATCAATATTTCCTCCATAAGTAATGTTCTCATGATTATATTTCGATTGCAATAGTAGATAAAGTCTTAAAATTCTTCTTTATAGCTGATGTGCTTTCAGTTCATATTATATCAGGACGTAAAATAAAAATAAATCTCCAGCCGGTATTGATAATGAATTTTCGCCTTTGCACTGAAATCGCAGCTTCAATGTTCCAAGCATTTAATTACCAATCATCATCATACATATAGCATTATTGTCATCAACAAAAACAAAACAATACTTTTCTGTTTTCTACACGTTTCTTCAAAAGTTTTTAAACCTTTTTAAGACAATACTGAACTAAAACGATTTATTTCCATCATTTAATTTGAATTCTCTTGAATCATTTTAAAAGCTAGTGGAAAAATCAAAAATCTTCTACAGCCCATCTGACTGAAAAAACATGGCGTACTACTTGACTGTAGACTAGCCTCTATTCTTATCTACTGAACCGCGGCTATAAAAGTGAACGGAGAAGGAGTAGAAGAAGGAGAAGGAAAATGCCGGTTTTAACATATATTTCGCCCTATGGGGAAATATATAAAAACAAAAGTTATTTTCAATGATTATCCAGATGCAATTAATGTATAAACACGAAAAATTGATCAGCCACAGAAGTGACTCCAGGAGGCAGAAATAACGGATATGTCATTCTGACAAAATCAAGATTTGTGTTTTTATTAAAATTTTGGAAACAGAAAAAAAGTAAGCGTAATGAAGATTAAGGAGAGAAAAACTATTCAAAAACAAATTGTTTCCTTATACAGTGTTAAATGTTGAAACTTATTCTAGCTACAGTGTACGAATATGTCAAAGTAGATTCAAAAATTGTATAGCTTGCAATTGAATTCATGCCAGTAATGTTCTTATTCACTGGGATATATTTTTCTGTGGATTGCCAAAGCAAATGGATTTTCCTTTACATTTTGTTTTGGTTTTCTAGAGAGCAAAATAAGCAAAATAAGTTCTCATGAAATAACTCAAACTCAAAACTAATGGACCATGGCTACAAAACATGCCACAAAATTAAAGTAATTTCAAGAATCTTTATGATCTTCAGATAGGAATACCTAGCAAGCTAACAACAAAAAATGCTTCCAAAGAAAGCAATCCAAACGACCTCTCCGCCTTCCTCTAAATTATCTGGGAGGTAGGACTCAGCAAAATCAAAAGCAATAATGCAAGTTATATACAATAGCAAATTTAAACTTATTTTGTATAAACTATACAGAGATGTGAATGTAGAGATTTCACCCGGCACTCACGAATCCGTTTATATCTTTAAAATAACAAATACTTCATTCAATAACTAACACAGAAATATTCCTTAATAAATTCATGATAACTTCGTATCAATATTTAATACCATATTTTAATTTACGTCCATAGACAAGACATTGAAAAAAATAATTCTGACAGCAATGAAAATCTTCCGTCCTCTTCGCCATAATGTTTACAAGTTGTCTCGATCATTCTAATTTTTTAATCCTCAAATCACATGGCAGATTTGAATAACCAAGAGTAACTCAAATTCTATTGTTTTAAGCCGGCCAATGCCCCTTTAATACAAACTTTTTTAATCGAAATCAGATTTGTATTCACTTCAATTGAAAAAAAAAATCATATTTTGTTTGGAAAAGATCTCTTATAAGTTACTTTAGAGAAAACCCCTACATGAAAGTCTTTTTTATATAAACTTAATTTTACATATTCAGGTATATACAAGTAAAACATTAATAAATATTCGAGTGAATGCTTCGTATCTTTAATTTCTTTGATAAAGATTTTATTGAATTAAGTTTTTTTGTAATGATGCTGGTGAATGCAATCAATTTTGAGAAGGTACCTGTCTGCTTTTTCAACTAGAATGTGTTATTCTCTGAATCGCTGCCACTATTTTGACCTTCCCGCTGCAAAAGTGTTTTTCGATTTTCCTTCACAGTCCAACATATTTCAACTTTGCTGAAATCACTAACTTTCAGGCCTCATCTCCTGTTGTTTCTATTAGTTTTATGTGTAGACATTAATGGTGCATTCATAAGTATTTGAGTGAATGTGTTGCATATTTAATATCTATGATTGTTTTGAATTAAATTTTACTACGATGTTATGTTGCTTCATGAACTCAATATCTGTTTCACATTTGAACTGGGGTTTCTTATTCACTGTCACACTAGTTGTATCTCCTAATTCCTATTTCGAGCTTCCTGGTGAGCAAAAAGGTTTTTGATTTTGCTTTACAGTCCATCACCCCTCAACTTTCCTGAAAGCGCTGACCTTCAGGCCTCAGGGCCTCTTGTTTATATACGGCCTCCCCTTCTCTGTTTTTACTAAATGTTACTCACTTTTATTCTTTCTCTTTTATTCGTCATATCCTCAATTTCTTCTTCCTTTTTCTTCGCTTTGTCACACAGGACCCAATGGGAGAACAGAATTTATTTATTTGTATTAATTGTATGTTGTAAATATGTATATTTTAGATTGGTTAATCCTGTATAACAATTCGTCAATAATATTAATAATAACTAGCCGCCAAGGCGGCGTCGCTCGCTGCCCATGTTCAGCCTGTGTTGAGTTCACGAAAAATAAAATTAAGGAATTGGCAATGGTAAGTGTGCCCATGTTGTACAGCTCGAAAATTTTGCTGTGAAGAAGTTCAGTTTTGTGTCTGGTGACACTATTGGGCTTGTTATTAGTGGAAAAGAAGAGGCTAGTCTTACAAATGAGAACTATTTTATGTCGTCGATTTTTGTTAATGGAAGAGAAAGGAACTTCTACCATAAATTCTCGCGACCAGGTATCTTCACATTACTTTTATTGCTAGCTGGTGACGTTCACCTTTGTCCAGGTCCTGATAGAGTTATACCAGAATTAAGTGACCTATGTAAACGCCGTGGATTAACCATTTTGCACCAAAACTCGCGTGGATTGTTTTCAAACTTAGACTATATACGGGATATTTTAGAAAATTTTAAAGTTGACATTTTAACTCTCAGCGAAACCCATATCACCGATGAGAATCCAAACTTTTTTAACATTCCGGGTTACACATTTGTCAACAAAAATCGTGCATCTAAAAAAGGTGGCGGAGTAGCCGCATATGTCTCAACCCAAATTAACTGGGTACGTCGTGAGGACATCGAATCTGGTAATGCTGAAGTCATGTGGATCGAAATC
The DNA here is from genome assembly GCA_027922465.2 of Turritopsis dohrnii. Taxonomy (NCBI): domain Eukaryota; kingdom Metazoa; phylum Cnidaria; class Hydrozoa; order Anthoathecata; family Oceaniidae; genus Turritopsis; species Turritopsis dohrnii. The sequence goes on from BQMF02000293.1 coordinate 103,961, forward strand.
ATCCCAGAAAAGGCTGAAAGCTTCTTGATTGGCACCATATATAGACCCCCGGGTACGTCCAAGTATCTTCCTAAGAACTTTAATGATACACTTAATGACATGTTAGAAACTGCAACATCTGAGTCGAAAGAAGTGATAATCCTTGGGGACGTTAATGTAAATTTTCTTAACAAATCTGATAACAAAGCTTTTAAGGAGTTATTAACTTTATATGGCTTTGAACAGTTGATTAAGAAAGCCACTCGCACAACAACAGACTCGAAAACATAATAGATAGTTACCTACCTATTGTTACCTATTGTTGAGTTTTGATGATATCTTCATCGGCCCATTTCGTTGAAACCAGCCCTATTCATATCGAAAATAGCATTTGATTTTTCATTTCCAGTTGCATAGCCAGGTAGTTGTGGATAATCTGCAACTGTCTTCAAATAAACATCTAGTTCTTTCTTGAATAAATCTTTCGAGCATCTGGTCATGTCCCTGAGTGTTTTAGGTAAGCAGTTGAATAATTTTGGCCCTCTGTAGCGAAAGCTGCCGTACATGACATAATTGATAGTAATTGGGTCTCTACTATATCTGCTACTGACGTCATACCATCGTGCATCGGAGACCACGACATGATTGGTTGCTGTAGAAAAATAAATCATCTAAAATTCAGATCTCGCACCATCAAAACACGAAACTTCAAAAACTACGATTCTGAAAAAATTCGTGATGATTCGAAAAACGCCGACCGGTCGCGGATAGAAACTGTGAATGACGTCAACAAATGTTTATCATGTTTCAATTCTGTTCTAAAAAATATTTTTGAAATACATGCCCCAACAATAACTAAACGCGTCCGTGGTAAAAACTCTCCCTGGCTAACAACAACAATCAAGTCAGAAATGAACACACGCGACAAACTATTACGTAGATCTCGAAGATACCAGAAGGATGAGGATATCCTAGCCTACAAACAAAAACGAAATAAAGTGAACAATATGATCCGAAAATCGAAAGCAAATTTCAATAAGCAACTTCTTCGGGAAAATTCTTCGGATCCTGACAGTTTCTGGAAGATTTTGAAAGCTGTATACCCATCCAAAGTTAAAAGTTAACTATCGTGTCAGCTACCTTATCGGCCAAAACTTAGTCGGCCCTAAGTGACTAAATTTTGACGAGGTGACTAAAATTAGGGCCGACTAATAATTAAGGCCGACTAAAATTTGGGCCGACTAATAATTAAGGCCGACTAAGTTTTGGCCGATAAGGTATACAAAAACACAACTTGGATTAGAGCAAAAGCTGGAGACAAAGTCAAAGTATCAATAGAAACCGATAAAAAAAGTATTGATATTGACCCCTATGCTTGTGCTATCAAATGCATGGTTGGTTCACCTGAAATGTTGAAAACTGTTGGACAAATTCCCAGAGAAATTTCCCGGCATACTTAGTTTTTTCTAAAAGAAGAAGGAGGTACAATTGATGGTATTGTTCAATCAGTTCAATACAGACCATCACCTATTCCAGCCGGAGGGTTGGAAATTCCACTCCTCTTAACTTTTAAAAGTCGGCGTTATATAATTCATACTAAAATGAAGGAGTTTGTAACAACACTTTATTCCTACGAGTATACTAGCACCAGGGAACAGGTAGAGTCAGAATCTTCAGATGATGAAATCAATTTTTTTATCACAGAATCCACAGACAGTGAAGGAGAGGAAAGACCGAATCTGTTACAGGCCAAAGATCCGCAACCTGCTATCACAAAATCAAGATCCGAAAACAACGCGCACAATGATCAAGAAAGTGACAGTGAGATCGTTAATGTCATTGCCAAAAGGAAACGGAATAAAAGAGTTCCCGTAGTCGTTTCTAGTGACAGTAGTGGGAGCGGTGATGATGAGACCTTGGAGCAAATAAAGAGGAAAAGAGTAGCCGAAATTGGTGATGAAACACCTGAACTGTTTTGCATTGACCCGAGTGAGATGTGCGAAATCGTTATTGAGAAGTAATTATGCTTCCAATAGATTGTACAAACTTTTGATATGTTGTTATTGTTGATTATATACTTGTTTTTGAAATATATCCATGATAAGTATTAAAAATCTGTGAATTATCATTAAAAAGTGTCTATTTTCCATCTGCTTGTAAATTTAGAAATGGCCCAAATTTTTAGTCGGTCTTAATTATTAGTCGGCCCTTGAGACTAAATTTTGACGAGGTGACTAAAATTAGGGCCGACTAATAATTAAGGCCGACTAAAATTAAGGCCGACTAAGTTTTGGGCGATAAGGTATTTGAATCGGAAGGGAAACGTGTAGACGACCCAAAATCAATATCAAATGGTTTTAGTAATTTTTTTGGAAATGTTGCTACTAAATTAAAGTCTAAAGCCTTCCCGTTATTTAATCTTGTTTGGAGAAGGGCGAAAGAAATTCCTTGTCAATGCTACAGTACCTTTAGATTTACCTACATATCACGAGTAGAAGTTGAAAAGCATCTTCGATCAATCAAACGAAAGAAAGCTTCAGGACCAGATGATCTCCCTGGCTGTCTTTTGAAAGATGCAGCACCAAAAATCTCTGTACCACTTACCAGAATCATTAACCTTTCTTTGGAAACAGGAGGGGTATTCCCTAGTGAATGGAAGATTGCTAAGACTGTCCCTATCTATAAATCCGGAAACGTGACATTATATGATAATTATCGACCAATATCACTTCTTCCCATTTTGTCAAAAATCTTGGAGAAAGTAGTGCGCGAACGTCTTATGAACCACCTTGAAAAACTCGAACTACTATCAAAGACACAATTTTGATTTCGTAAGAATCGATCTACCGAATCCGCTGCTGTGCTGTTTGTAGATTCCATTCGGAAGGCAGCTGATAGGGGTGAGTTGGTTGGAGCTGTGTTTTTAGATTTAAGCAAGGCGTTTAATACCATCAGCCATGCCAATTTACTTGCCAAATTGCCTTGCTATGGGATTAGAGAAACTGAACTTAATTGGATGACCGATTATCTTTTTGGTCGGAGACAACATGTCAGTTATAAAAACACTCTATCCGATGTTGAATATGTTACTAGCGGGGTTCCACAAGGATCAATATTAGGCCCCCTCCTCTTTCTTATCTTGTTCAATGACATTGGAATGCAACTAAAACACTCCCGCATTATCAAGTATGCTGACGATTCAGTGATTTTTTTCAATCATAACGATTTTTCTGTAATTCAGAATTCCTTGAATGTTGACGTTGAATCCCTTGCACAATGGTTTGACGACAATGACATGATTCCCAATTTAAAGCCCGGAAAGACTGAATGCATGTTATTTGGTACATCGCAAAAACTGTCAAAACTACCCAGCAAATACTTGAACATAATGTTTCGACATAGAAAGATAAATACCACCAACACATATAAGTATCTTGGGAACAAAGTTACAAACACTCTTAGTATAAACGATCAATTTCACTCGAATTATAAGAAATTTTCGAGTCGTTTAAATCTACTACGGAAACTTCGATTCTTGATGGATAAGTCAGCAACCACGATCTATCATAGTATTCTTCGTCCAATTTTTGGAGTGCCCTATCATTAAAACTAAACGAATCACAAAGATGAAAGCTGCAAAATCTTACAACTCGTGCAACCAGTATAATCAGTCCTGATGGAAGTGTTCTAATACCGTCGATAGAAAACATTAACAAATTGTCAACTTGTGTGTTTGTACATAAATACATCTCGAAATCTACTTGCTCAAACTTTCATAACTACTTCACCGAGATTAATCATAAACTCCGAACCAGAAATAATGGGATCAGTTTGGCTTTACCAAAAGTGAGAACGGAATTTGGAAAGTGTGGTTTTTATTTCCAAGGTGCTACTCTTTATAACTCTCTACCGACTGACATTCGTAGAGAAAAAGATGTGAAAAAACTCAAAGATATGCTGAAAAAGCATTTTAGTGTCTGATTCAAAAGTATATAATTGCGATTAATCTACTTGATTCATAACCTAGGTCTGAGTTTGGAGATGGAGATTTTTTATGAGTTCTTCTTTTACCTTTTGCTTTTCCTTTGCCCAGGCTTTTTAAATTTTTAAATTTTAAGGTTAATTACAGGACACACTTTTATAACAGTTATTCATTTAGCTGAAGTGTTTATATCCTGTGTAAATATTCGTTATAAATAAATAAATAAATAAATAAATAAATAAATAAATAAATAAATAAATAAATAAATAAATAAATAAATAAATAAATAAATAAATAAATAAATAACAATATTCATGTTCCCGAAAATGAAATTCGTTGTTCCCGTTTTTAAATTTTGTTCCCGATATTGAAATTAAATTTTCATTTTCGGGAACATGTTCCCGAAATTGAAACTTGTTGTTCCCTTTGTTCCCGAATTTGAAAAGAAAAATTTTATTTTCGGGAACGTGTTCCCGATATTGAAACAAGTTGCTCCTTTATGTTCCCTAATGTTCCCGAAAATGTAAGTTCAAGTTCGTTTCATTTTCGGGAACATTAGGGAACATAACTTAAAGGAACAGCTTTTTTGACCTCAAGTTCGTGCAATAGTAACATGTTGATTTCAATATGGTAGATGTATCAGTGTGAATAAGCTGAGTTTCCTTTATGTCATTTATGAAAATGAGGTTTCAAGTAAACTTTTCATAAGAAAGAAACTAGTGTTGAATGCTCAACATTGCAATGACGGAATTCTTTAACTTTCCTGAACCTTATTATGATGGATTGCTGGCTCCCTATTAAACCGACACCAGGCGACCATAACTATAAACCAAAAAATGGTGCTCCACAAGGTTCCATGTTAGGGCCAGTACGTTAGAATCCCTGATGGCAAGATCCTTTATCGGCATTTCAAGTACGATCGAATTAACAACAGACTTATCGCACCCTATCACGATCTTTATGCCCCTTTTCTCCTGCTGGTAGCAATTATTCATCTTGATGTATTGAAATAACTTATGTTTAAAAAAATATTTCACATAGTCTCTTTTAAATGTTCTACTTTTGCTGTTCCCCATTACCACGGAACTGCACCTTCGTTAAAATAAGACTTGAATTCTTCTCTAACTTCTTTCGTTGGTCTTGACGAATTTCTATTCACAGGTGGTTCCAAATCGATCCAGCTATCGCTTGGTACATCATTTCTCCAAGTGCCAGTGATCACCATGTATATCATGAAAAGCAACAAGATAAGAGGGGATGAAAATTGTACCTAAGCTTTATTCAAATCGGGGAAAATTGTGTAAAGTCAAAACTGCATGTGTTATCACTTTGAATTTTTTGGGTTGCAATAGACCTTTCCCGAATTTCTGTTTAAACACCGTGTTATAGCCTAGCCTCTAAGTTTCGCCTCTTTTTCAAACTCTTAATCACTTCTAATTATTCCACTGGGGAACTGAAAGAACGAGTAACTATTACTTACTGAAAACATTATGCAATTAGAAAAACAATGAAAAACATAGAAACGAGGCGAAACTTGATAACTAAGCATTAACTCGGCATTTAAACAGAAATTCGGGAAAGGTGTATTAGAATGACTTGTGAAAAACCCTCCAGCGATTGGCAGGTATACCAGAACAGTTTGTTTGTTTGTTTGTTTCTCGAATATTTATGCAGGATAACAATCTACAGCAGTATCATATTCAAATATTATACAGTGTTATCTTAGATGTCCTGTGAAATAAAAGATATAAAATAAAGGTACATGAATATTATGTATGTATATAGTAAGCTAAATTTAGAAATATCCCTTAACGAGAAATGAAGAACAGTAAAAGTAAAAGTTGATATCTTTGTCAGAAAAAGTAGACTACTGTGTCGTCTGTATACATTAACATTTTGCAGGTAGTCAGGGAGTAAATAGAGTCATTAAAATGCAATAGAAATAAGACAGGACCAAGTATTCGACCTTGGGGGACACCACAAGCGATAAAACTGGGTGATGATATGGTATCTTTGTACGACACGCATTGAGTTCTTGAGAAAAGATAACTCAAAAACCATTTCTTGGCAATGCCACTAATGCCTTAGGATGGAAGCTTGTTGACGATAGTGGCATGGTTAATGGTATCGAAAGCCTTGCTTAAATCGATAAATAAGGCTCCTGTCAGTTGCCCCTTATCCATTGCTTTCTTTATGTGGTCAGTGAAATAGGTGGTTGCCTGCTCTGTAGATCGGTACTGGCGATATCCAAACTAATATTGCGAAAGAAATTTATGTCTTTCCAAGTGGCTCATTACTTGTTGGTGAACGCATTTCTCATAGATTTTTGAAAGAGCTGGTAAGACACTGATGGGCTGGTAGTTGTCAAATGAGTTTTTCGTGCCACATTTGTATATTGGTGTTACACGAGCTACTTTCAATTCCTCTGGGAATTCCCCACTTTTCAAAGAGAAGTTGATCATGTAGGTAAGTGGATTGCTGATGACGAAGGCAACATCCTTTAAAAAACAAGTTGGTATGTTGTTCAGTCTAGTGGCAGATTTACGTTTGAATTTCCGTAGATAATTTAAAACATCAGTGTTAGATACCTCACCATATGTAAATTGGTTGAAATTAGATTTGTAGGGTATTTGGTATCTCCAAATAAGATTGACGAGAGGAAACGCTATTCGTTTCAAGTTAGATGCAACAGATTTATAGAAATTTCGGAATCCTTCTGCAATCGACTGTTTCTCAGTGAGTATTTCATCTCCTTGTTTGGAGGATCTTGAGGTTGAAATTGAAGACAGTTTTACTGGAAATATTTTCTTGATTATTCTCCAAAGTGTATCTGGTTTATTGTGGTTTTCTTTCAGTTTGGATTGAAAATAGGTACGCTTTGATCGTGCGATTTCGTTTTTTACAAAATTTCGTTTTCTACGTTAGTCCAGTCTGACTCGTTCTTCGATTGTTCATATGGCGCTTTACCTCTTCATTCATCGATGGCGATGGTTTTCCTTTTACTTTCTTCTGAATCATTAGAGCAAAGCAATTGAGTGTTTGAGAAAGTATTTCCTTCAGATTATTGTACGCTGTATTTGCTGATGTAGAGTTGTATACTGTGCTCCAGTCGACATTATTGACAGCGTTAGTATCGTAGTGTGAAAAGTCGCGACAAGTAATGACTTTAGGCGAATTGATTAACATTGACAGGGTTGTTAGTTAAAATAACGTCTATCCGAGTAGCTGTGTCGGCTGTAATTCGTGTTGCTTTTTTTATTAATTGTGTATAAGCATTAACAATAAACGTTTCTTTGATTTTATAGCGATCGTTATTTTCGAGGTAATTTGTGTTTAAATTTCCCATTAGGATAACATCTTTTCTTTCGTCATTAACTGATTCAATTTTTTCTTGCAGTTTTGATGGAAAGTTCTTTGATAGATAATCTGAAGATTCGAGGGGTTTATACATAGCACAAAAAATGAAAGATTTTGAGAATGTTGGCATGATTTCAATCCACATCGTTTCAATATCAGGATCATATCATTGAGATGCGTCTAACGGTAAAATGGTAGTTAAAACTCCCTTGTCAGAACAAAGATTATTCTATGAATATGGCTTCATTATATTTCGATAACAGGAAAGCGTCATCTCCGACAAAAACATAGGGGATGTCATCCAAGCCTTCTGACAAAGGTGTTTGGTATGTTTAAAGTGCTATCTTCCAGTCCTATTCTTAATGAACTCTGTGCCAAAGCACCTCCAACTTCGACATAAAGGAATACATATTCAGGATCAACTGCAGCCATAAGAATAATGCTGTCACTGCCCTTGTAGTTGCAGTAATGTGAACCGTAGTGATTGCTCTAACACCATATGGTTTCCGTCGATAGTACCAATATTGTTAGGATAATTCTATCGTTGGAAATATGGAGTTTTCAGCTTTACATTTCTTCAATGATAGCCCCTGTAACCATTTCCGTTATTCTTGCTATTGATCGCTTACTAACTCTGAATTAACATTACAGCGCACAGAAAGTTTCCCCTCTTGTAATACATCGTAGAAACACTGTTCACTAGGTTTGATATTTGTCCTAAAAACAGTGTCATTTTTTATTAAGCAAAGATATAAACGTTCTAATGGATAACCAGTGCATCTGATTTATCCTGATGTAAGACTTTCCTGTCTGTCCTGTTTTTTCGATCCATGACTTTACCCATATGCTCTGTTTCGCTCGTTCTTTCTTATCAAGCTTAAGCAAAGTAACAGAGAGCTTGCTTCCTTCACGTAAATGGCTACCAGTTCAGCAACTCTGTACTTGCAATAAAGCAGGATATATCCAATTCCAACTAGTGCCAAACCTTAAGAGTACATTCACAAAGCTTTGAAAGACACACAATAAAAGGAAAGACCTAAAGATGTACCGAAATCTGTTGAAATAAGATGAGATAGAAAAACCATAGTTTTAATTTTGTTATAAGCTTCATTAGCCAACTTATTACTGCGACACCACAATTAACTCTTGTTAGCCTTCCCAGCGGGCACAAAGACGTCGTAAAGACGTCGTAAAGACGTCTTTTCAAGACGTCCCTAAGACGTCGCAAAATGGTCGCGAAGTGGGAATCTCAAAAGACGTCCCAATTACATCTTCATTGAGACGTCTCGATGACATCCCAACGACATCGTAACGACGTCGCAGGATTATGAAATTTACTCTTTCAAAAACTATAATAGGCCACAGGCGGACCCGAACCTGGAACCTCTGGTGTGTCAGCCGAACTCGTAACCGTTATGCCACCGCTGCTTGTTGTCAAGACGTTTAAAAACATTTACAATAAATTATTCTATACAGACTGATTGCTTTAGAAAGGTCGTTATTGAATCTGAACAGAACGTCCCAAAAACGTCGTAAAAGGATCCCAATTGCGACGTCCCGTTTCAAACGTTCCTACGACGTCCCAAAATGATCTTAAGTTTATAATTGTTTCGAAGGTCGTTATTCAATCCGTATAAAGACGTCCCAAAAACGTCGTAAAAGGATCCCAATTGCGACGTCCTGTTTCAGACGTCCCTACGACGTCCCAAAATGATCTGGAAAGCAAACGACCATTTTACGATTAAAATAAGACGTCTCAAAGACGTCGTGTACCCGCTGGGTTGTTTCTTTATTTAATTGAAACTTAGTATAAGTATTTCGGTAGTATATATTATTATACGTTTTCTATACACATTATACGTAACACCATGCATATATATATTATTCCATACGCTTTCTCTGTAAGAAGAACCATTTTGATGGATGCAGGGAATATATTGATTTAAAAAAAAAGAAAAGAGAAACATCAGAAACATCGAACATCGAATGATAGAATCAGAAACATCTTATACGGAAGACAATTATGTAACTCGTGAAAGGCATTTCCAAAAGGGTGAATCCGAATAACTTAAACACACTACAACTAATGACTGGGATACGGTTGACGATCCTGACTAGCAACTACAAACTATCAAAATTTATGGTTTCATTTTCTTCTAATGAAAAAGAAAACTTGGTTGGTGAACCAGAAAATAACGAAAACGTGGAAATTATTATCAAGCAGGTCAAGATAATACTATGTGACAACAGTGAAGAATGTTTTGTATTGTCTTGCTTATTTGATCAATAAGCCCTCAGAGATTTGTAGCTAATTAACTACGTAAATCAGTAGAATTTTAGCTCTCTGCGATATTTTTTTAAGTTGCTCTTACCGACATAACAGATGGATGAAAACAATTAAAAGATAGCTGACAGATCCTAATCGCTTCATGCACAAGTTGGGTTGCCCTTTATTCTATTGAAATTGCTCAAAGCATCTGATATAAAGCGGTCGGATATTTCTGAATTAGGTTCTTACTGTAATAAACAGTAAAGCAGTAAATGTTTTTTCACTCTCATCATTGCTAATATGATTTTTGGAGGAACTTTCTGCTGAAAAATGTTCGTTAATGACTTTAGTTTGGTCAACATTTATTTCTTCAGAGTCTTCTTCTCTCAGCAGAGCATTTTGTACCTCTTTTCTTTCATTTCTCTTGTAGGAAATAATTCTCTTCGCAGTGTTTTCTGATTGACAAATTAAGTTTGCTATATCTTTTTGTAAATCCTGACGAGTTTTACTGTGTCTTTGTGGATAAACAAAGATGAGTACGAAAATTATGCAAAATGAAATTGTTATGCATTTAGGATTTTAACCTAGTCTTCGTGAGGTTGAATTCATTCTTAATTTGTTACTTCGCCCTTCATTTCTCATTTTTTTGATTATTGGTAACACTTGTAATCTTCAATACAAAGTGAGTTGACTTGAGAATGCATAATACCAACAAGCAGTACCAGACAGAAATCTCGAAGTTGTGAGGAAATAGGGAAACTTGCGTGAATAGGAAAAGATGTCTTATAACTGACAGGTCCTATAACTAACATTGAGGAAAGCAAGCGATTTTACTTGCAGAGACCTCGCTGTTGGAGCAGACGTCTCAAATGTTCCTCTACCAACACCCTGAAAACGTAAGGGTTGCTGTAGGTTCGTCTGAACACTCTACTTCCAATGTAGGGAAGGAACAATGGGTAAGTTTTGGAAAATTCGACGTAAATAGTTCCCGAAATTAAAATTTTTAAAATTATTATTTTCCTAAAAGCGTTCAAAATAATGACAAAACGAATATTTGTTTGTGTTTGTTTATTATCGAGGTATTAGGCTTCATTTACCACAGGTACATTGGGTTAGTGTTACCTTTCAACTGGGAAACAGGCATTGTAGTGATAAAACAGTATGTTCCCGAAATTGAAAATTTTGCAAAATTGGACGTAAATAGTTCCCGATATTGAAATTGTGAAAATTTCAATTTCTCTAAAATCGCACAAAATAATGACAAAACGAACATTATTTTTGTTTTTGTTTATCATCAGGTATTAGACATTATTTGCAATCTGTAAATTGGGTCATTGTTAGCTTTAAATTGGGAAACAGGCATTTTAGCGATAAAACCGCATGTTCCCGAAATTGAAAATTTTACGTTTTGTGTAAAAATTGGGTTTCAGGCTATGGCCAATGAGTCGCACTGGTCAGTCTTGTTGGAAAAAAGTCACTAGCATCAGTTTTTTTACAATCAATACAAAATATGCTAAGAAAAACCTGGAAATTTGAGCCTTTTTGGATTTTATCAATCGACACATCTTGTTGCTGTTGACACAACAACCCCATATTCAACGCATATACTAGCACGGCACTTGTAATGGCGAAAAAAATCGCTTATTTAGCATCAAAAACCTTAAATACTAGGTGGAATCAGGTGGAATGCGTGTGTTATTATGAGGAACCCAAGCCGAAGATATCACAATAAAAAGGAGTGACCACGCCCTTTTCCTTTAAATTTTGAATAGCAGTGTTCCCGAAATTGAAATCTCTATACCTTGGCCCAAAAACGATGTCTATTAGTAAAATATTGGGGCATTTGGAATATCCCATAGATGGACTATCTGCAAGGAATGTCATGATATCATTTTGATTGGTTTTAGGCTTGTCAGTCAGAAGTGAAATGAAATTTTTCACTGTTCCCTAAGTTTCAGTATCGGGAACAAACCCCTTATTCATGAATCTACAAATAAATAAATAAATAAATAAATAAATAAATAAATAAATAAATAAATAACAATATTCATGTTCCCGAAATTGAAATTCGATGTTCCCGTTTTTAAATTTTGTTCCCGATATTGAAATTAATTTTTCATTTTCGGGAACATGTTCCCGAAATTGAAATGTGTTGTTCCCTTTTGTTCCCGAATTTGAAAATAACAATTTTATTTTAGGGAACGTGTTCCCGATATTGAAAAAAGTTGCTCCTTTATGTTCCCTGATGTTCCCGAAAATGAAACGAACTTGAACTTTCATTTTCGGGAACTTAAAGGAATAGCTTTTTTGACCTCAAGTTCGTGCAATAGTGGCATGTTGATTTCAATATGGTAGATGTATCAGTGTGAATAAGCTGAGTTTCCTTTATGTCATTTATGAAAATGAGGTTTCAAGTGAACGTTTTCATAAGAAAGAAACTAGTGTTGATCCCTCAGGCAGGGTTGTGCCAACTCAACATAGTAAAAATGCAATCGTTTAACTTTCCTGAACCTAATTTATACTGGATTGCTGGTTCCCTATTAAACCGAAACCAAGCGACCATAAATATGACCCAACAAAATGGTGATCCACAAGGTTCCATGTTAGGGCCAGTACTTTTTAACATATACGTTGAATACCTGGGCAATGTCTTGCAAAAATCAAAATCCCTGATCACAAGACCCTTTATCGGCGTTGCAAGTACGATCGAATTAACAACACACTAATCGCCGCGATCCTTATGCCCTCTTTTCTCCTGCTGGTAGCAATTATTCATCGTGATGTATTGAAATAACTCATGTTTCAAAAAATATTTTCTAATACATTCTACATAGTCTTTTATAATGTTCTACTTGTACTGCTCCCCATTGCATTATCGTTAAAATAGCGCTTGAATTCTTCTCTAACTTCTTTCGTTTTTGTCTTGACGAGTTTCTATTCACAGGTGGCTCCAAATCGATCCAGCTATCTCTTGGTACATCATTTCATCATTTCTCCAATTCTGAGAAAATTGTGTTTAGTCAAAACTAAATTAGTTAGCTTTGGTATGTAAGTGCTATCTTCCAGTCCAATTCTTAATGGACTTTGTGCCAAAGCTCCTTCAATTTCGACATAAAGGAATACATATTCAGGATCAACTGCAGCCATAAGAATAATGCTGCCACTGCCCTTGTAGTTGCAGTAATGTGAACCGGATTGATTGCTCTAACACCATATGGTTTCCGTCGATAGCTCCAATAATATTAGGAAAATTCTATCGATCGAAATATGGAGTTTTCAGCTTTACATTTCCTGCAACCATTTCCATTTCCATTATTCTTGCTATTGATCGCTTACTAACTCTGAATTGACATTACAGCGCACAGAAAGTTTCCCCTCTTGTAATACATCGTAGAAACACTGTTCACCAGGTTTGATATTTGTCCTAAAAACAGTGTCATTTTTTATTAAGCAAAGATATAACCGTTCTAATGGAAGTGCATCCGATTCATCCTGATGTAAGACTCTCCTGTCTGCCCAGGCCTTTTTTCTATCCATGACTATACCCATATGCTCTGTTTCGCTCGCTCTTTCCTTTCAAAGAGAGAGCTTTCTTCCTTTACGTAAATGGCTGCCAGTTCAGCAACGTCTGTACTTATCTCCAACCTTGCAATAAGGCAGGATATATCCAAGTCCAACTAGTGCCAAACCTTAAGAGTACATTCACAAAGCTTTGAAAGACACACAACAAAGGAAAGACCTAAAGATGCACCGAAGTAACATCAGAAACATCGAACATCGAATGATAGCATCAGAAACATCTTATATCGGAAGATAATTATGTAACTCCTGAAAGGCATTTCCAAAAGGGTGAATCCGAATAACTAAAACAAACTACAAGTAATGACTGGGATACGATTGACGATCCTGACTAGCAACTACAAACTATCAAAATTTATGGTTTCATTTTCTTCTAATGAAGAAGACAACTTGGTTGATGAACCAGAAAATAACGAAAACGTGGAAATTATTATCAAGCAGGTCATTTTAATACTTTGTGACAACTACGAAAAATGTTTTGTATTGTCTTGCTTATTTGATCAATAAGCCCTCAGAGATTTGTAGCTAATTAACTACGTAAATCAGTAGAAGCCTGGAATAGCCAACCGTTATTTATCTCTCTGCGATATTTTTTTATGTTGCTCTTACCGACAAAACAGATGGATGAAAATAATTAAAAGACAAGTGACAGACCCAAGTCGCTACATGCAAAAGTTGGGTTGCCTTTCATTTTATGAAAGTGAAAAAGAATCGCTGATTCAACTGTTCAAAGCATCTGATATGAAACAGTCGGATAATTCTGAATTAGGTTCTTACTGTAATAAAAAACAGTAAAATCTCAATCGGCAAAGGAAGTTGCCCCTTCCCAAAGTCAATTTCCGAGAGATTATTTTTGTATGTACCTTGCTTGGATAATGCATCACGCACCGGTGCTTTGACCAATATGACTTTACAAGAATTCAGCAGAGCTACATTACTTAACGGCGTGAAAACTTGCACAAGTGAAACGGAAAAGAAAGAAAGAAAGTGGTACTTGAATTTCGATTTAACAAATATCTTCTCTGCACAGCGAAACATCAACTTTCTACAAAGTAGCTACAACTACACTTTTGATTGCATGTATTTTAGATATCCAGAACATTCAATTACCGGGTACTATCTCCAGAAAAGAAACTGATGAAGATTATGGGGATGTTTTATCTGACATAGAAAAAGGTATTTTAGTGAACAAGTTACACAGTAGATTGATATCTAAACGAAAGTTTATATTAACATATTAATTTTTTGTCCCACAAGTGATGCAGAAAGTAAGTTAGGGTTTTGTCGTGTGTATGGTTGTTTTGATTCCTACTATGAATGACAATTAGAAACCTTAAGAAATTTGATGAAGTTCAATGAAGCTTATGTTTTTCAGACAACTCGAGTAACGAGTCTTCCAATGAAGAAGAACACATGGTGGATGAAGCCGAGGAAGATGAAAACATGGAAATCGTTATGACACCATGGAAGGACCATCCTGTATTTGAAAACTTCCAAATGTGGTTGACAAGCCCTGATGCTAAATCAAAACCTTTACGTGTAGCACAACAACATGTCAAGCAAGTTATTTCCATACTTCGTGACTGCAGTGAAGAGTCGTATGCCTTATCATCCCTATTTGACCGAAAGATCCTCAGAGATTCATGGCTCGTTATCTTTGAGAATCAGAGGAAGCCAGGGACCGTCAAAAGTTATGTTAGCTCTCTGCGGTATTTCTTTTATTTTGTCATTGCTGACGAACCAGAAGAATGTAAAATATTCAAAGAAAAGTGCCAGGTGCTAGTCGTTACTTGTACGAATTTGGTTGCACTTTATTTCAAAAAAATGAAAAAGGAGCGCTGACAAAAGGATGTGGATCAGCTAACACAGTTATTCAAAGCATCAGATATTAAACAATTGGATAATTCGGACTTAGTTGCTTACTGTAAAAAAACAGTAAAGACTCTAGCGACGCAGGAAGTTGCCCCTACACAACGACTATTTACGAACGTAAGGATTATCTTTGCATGTACCTCTGCTTGGATAATGCGTCACGCACCGGTGCCTTGGCCAATATGACTTTACAAGAATTCAGCAGAGCTACATTACTTAACGGCTCTTATAAGATCAATGTAGTGGATCACAAGACTGCGGCTACCTCAGGGCCAGCTTGCATCGTTGCTACTGCGGAACTCTACAAGGACATGTCTGTGTACGTGCACGAAATGAGAAATAAACTACAGGGCATAGATAATAATTGGGACGGAAAAAGCTACGTTTTCATCAGCTGGAGTGGCACAAAAATGTCTTCCTCCATGGTTACAGGTAGATATAGACTTATTTTTCTTCCTTAATGTAAAGAGAATGTCGACTGAAAATGTTCACGTGTTTATATTCTTCCGCCCAGATAAATTCGTTTTGGGGAAAAAGCGGTTGGACAACAGGCCTCGTGTTAGTGCAAATTTAGTTCGGAAATCTGCTGTGTCAAAAGTGCACGAAACACGTCAAGATTTACGAACTGATTTGGCAAACTTAATGTGCCATTCAGAAGACACTGCAAAGAGGATATATTTCCTTCAAGACAAATCAAAAAAGCCCGGGGAAACAAGTGCTACCCTCAGAGATGTTTTACGTCAAGAAGAAGACTCCGAAGAAACAGATGCTGACCTAAATAAAATTATTGAAGAACATTTTTCGGCAGAAATTGCTTCGAAAAAAATCACTCTTGCAATGATAAGAGAACAAAAACCTTCAGTACCTGCCCTCGCGAAAGTCTCGGATTTAGTTCTCCGAGATAAAATACGATATCTTATCACAACAAGTCCTTTGATCACAGAAGGTATTTGAAATTTGCGATTGGTATTGTTATGTGAATTTTACGGTTCTTAAAATCTGTGTAATCTACTTCTATTTGTAGATCAAAAAAGTGACGCAAGTGGTTCAGACCATCCAGACACAGGAAGCTGGCCAAGAAAAAGAAAGAGTTATATTTTCAAGGTCCGAAATTACGCACATATCAAAGCAATTTAAAGGGCTCATCAAAGGTCGAAGAGAAAACAAAATTCGTATTAATGAATTTGAAAGGATTGTCAATGGGAAGGAGATGAAAGCGCTATTACTAAAATATGGAAAGACAACCTTATTATCCAAAGTGCGCACAGAACACAAACGATATTTGCAGCAACATTAATATGTGATATGTTATGTTATGTTAGGTTATGTTCATATTTCATTAATTGTTCGATACACTTTTCCTGGGTTTTCTACAAACTGTGGCTGAGTTATAATTAACGCTTCTTTGGAATTATTGTGGGAGACTTTTCAACAATGTTTGTTTCTGCATTAAGCACCATTAATATAAATTTGGATGTACTACAACTTATTCTTATAGTACCTTTGCAAAAGGTATGGAGAATGCAATGTGGATCTTCTTTTTTAGCATTTCGATACTCATTCTATTTCATTCCTTTGGTTGATTCTGCTCACTTACATTTCTCTTATAAGCAAAGTTATTAAATGCAAACTTCATGCTTCATACTATTCATACTTCAGGTACATGTTCAAGTCCGTATGATGAGAAAAAGAACTTTTTTCAAAGTTGTTATCATTTGTTAATTTAAAGCGTTGTCGTACGGAAGAAAATAGGGGCCTTACGAAACTACGACGGCAACGTGGACGACGACGTGAGGCAAACAAAAGATTCACTTTACTCCATAGATTGCTTTAGAATGGAAGTCATTTCACACTATACTTTTGGGAAATGTTTTTAATCAAATCGAATAAAATGTGAAGTTTGTCAAATGCTTACCCACATATCATGTCTAAACATTTCAAAAACCCAACAAAAAAACTACACAGTTAAATCAGTACCAACGTGGACTTGTCACTTATGCACTTTATCTACACTACCTTTTCACAAAGCTAATTATATCGATAAATCTTTAGATACCGTATCACACAATATTCCATCTTACAAAAACGATCAAGTCAAAAAGCTGAGAAAAAATCCAAAATTCACCTCCGTCAGTCACCTAAACGTACAAGCTTTAATGTCTACATTTAATGAATTTTGTGTTATGTTAAACGAATATAATTTTGACATTATAGCGATAACAGAAACATGGTTACAAGACAGCAACTATCAAGAACAATATGTTCAAATAGAGGGATATAATGCCGTATTTAAAAATCGACTGAATAAAAGAGGGGGAGGTGTCGGTATTTACATAAAAGAACACCTCTCTTACAAGGTACGTAACGATCTCACTCGAATTCACGAAAATCTTGAAGTTTTAATCATTGAAGTTAAAGGTAGACGCACGCCAACTTTAATATGTGTTGCATATCAGCCCAGCTCAAACGAACCTGAAAAGTTACAATGGCTTGATAAGTTTGGAATTTTACTTGCCGACATAAATTCGAGATGGAATGGTGTCTTGGTCGTAACAGGTGATTTTAACATTGACTTACTTGGAGAACAGAAAGAATCAGTAAAAAGATATAAAGATATACTTCATACCTTTTCACTAAAACAACATATAACCAAAGCTACCAGAAAGAATAAAACCTTAATTGATCATTTATGCAGCAATATTCCTAGTAAAGTAATTCATAGTGATGTGATTTACACCGATGAAATCTCAGATCATGATACTATCTACACGATTTTCAATATTAAAAAAGAACGCTTTGAAAAACGATATAAATATGTGAGAAACGAAAAGAGCCTAGATATGAATAAGTTTTCAGCTGATTTCAAAGAATTACCCCTTAGTCTGATATACAGCTTCGATGAGCCTGATGATCAGATTTCCGTATTGAACAAATTAATTACTGATTGTATCTCCGAACATGCGCCAACCAGGAAAACAAAGTTTACACGACCACCAGCCCCCTGGATGAACGACCCTAAAGTTATCACAGCGAAAAATAATCTCGAAAATCTACGAATATCTTCTCGTGACGCAAATAAACCAAACACACAGGAGACGTATCGCATGGAAAAGATGATCTACAAAAAAACTATAAAAGACACAAAAGCATCATTTTTAAAGAAGGCACTCAGTTCAAAGAATCCAAAGGAAGTTTGGGAAACTGTCCACCACATAATTAATCCACCAAAGAAACGTATTAAGATTAATCCAAATGACTTTAACAAATACTACAGCACTCTTGCTTCAAACCTTTGTAAAAAACAAAACGAATCTTTTGACCAACAGAAGTTTTTAGAGAGTTTACCAAAGGACAAAAATGACAGTTCCTTTATTATAAAACATACCAACTACGCTGAAGTTAAGAAAATTCTCCTTAGTCTACGAAATGATTGTTCTACTGGACATGACCAAGTTCCTGTAAAATTCTTGAAACCAGTCATTGAAGAAATAACCTCACCTATTGTCCATATCATAAATAATTCTATAGACAAAGGGATATTTCCTGACAATTGGAAGATCGCTAGAGTTTGTCCCATTCCTAAAGTAGACCATCCACTGAGCGTGAAAGACTTCAGACCTATTTCGATTCTACCAATATTGTCAAAAGTTTACGAAAAGGTAATTTTGCAACAACTATTAAAATTCACCGAAAAATATTCACTTTACAATCCTTGTCAATCTGGCTTTCGCAAAGGACACTCAACAACTACTTTACTACTTAAATTTAGAGATGATATACAGAAAGCCCTTAACAGAAATGAGATTACAACTTCGGTACTTATTGACTACTCGAAGGCTTTCGATACTATAGACCACCAAATACTACTCAAAAAATTGTCATCTCTAAACTTCGATACTAGTGCTATCAAGATTCTAATGAGCTATCTCACAAATAGAAAACAGTTTGTGCAAATTGACGATCAATCATCAACCTTGTTACCGATGTTCTTTGGTGTACCCCAAGGGAGCATTCTTGGACCAGTGCTTTTTAACATCTACGTATCCGAACTTCCAGCTTGCCTTCAATCTCAATCAATTCAATATGCTGATGACACAACTGTTTATAATTTCTGTAAAGTTAATAACATCACACAAACTATAAAAACTCTTGAATCAGATATTGCTGCACTCTCAAAATGGTCTTCCAAAAATGGTCTTATTTTCAATAGCGACAAACTAAAATACGCAATGTTTTCTTCAAACCGACTCAAAGATTTTAACGATAGAAGTTATTTAATTCGATCAGGAGGAAAATCAATTCAAAAAGTGGCTACTGTTAAACTACTTGGTATACATTTCGATCAGAATTTGTTATGGAATAAACACATCAATGAAGTATTAAAATCATCTTATGGAGTCCTAAGAACCTTAAAGACATTTAAACGTTTTACTCCGTTTAAAGTTCGCAAATCATTAGCTGAAGCTCTTATACTATCTAGAATAAACTACTGTAATGTTGTGTATGGCCAACTTCCTGCATATCTTCAAAACCGTTTACAAAGAGCTCAAAACTGTGCAGCTGGTTATGTGCTTGGAAGATATGCCAGTCTTTCAGATAACATATCACTCAATTGGTTACCAGTTGTCGAAAATATTGAATTTAATACAGTGAGATACGTACATCAAGCCCTTAGCAACGATCTCTGGCCAGATTACCTGAAAGTTGAAACAGTTAGAGCTACTAGAAATCTACGTTCCAATAATTCAGGAACAAAAATTAATCATGGTGAAAAACGAACTTTCCAAGAGCAGGCTACAATATTCAACAATCTTCCACGTAACATTCGAATGAGCAGCAGTCAAAAAATTTTTATTAGGGAGGCAAGGGCGTTTTACATGGATAAAGCCCTAGCGAGGTGTCTGTCCAGGTAAACCTTGCTTGTAATAATATTTCTTTTATTTTAACTTTTAAACAATCTATCTATTCACTTGTAGTCCTTAAATTGGTTTTTGTAATTTCCAGCCTCCCTTTACCTTTACTTTCAATCGAATTTTTGCTTTACCCTTTTACACCACCTATGCATTCTGTTTTATCACCGTGTTCCAAATTTTGACTTACCGGCCAGCATCTACGTTCCAAGCTCCAATTTTGCCCTCAATTGGCTCAATCTTTCAATTTTGTATTTCACATACAGATTTATGCTACATACATGGTCTTTCCTTTTTTTCTTATTTTATTTTATTCTATTGGATTTTAAACAATACGTGGTTTCAGCCGTTTTATCCTTCATACTCGACTTTCATACCGAGACCAGTCTCAGATAGGACCACTACAGCCTCTACGATACCAACCTATTCATGCAAATTTTTAGCATCTGCTTACCAATTTTGCCAATTGTACCTCGACAACAATCCAATTCCAAGGTTCGTTCTATCACTTATCAATCCACATTCACTTGCCTATTCATTTTCGCTTCAAGTGCTACATTCCTGAATTTTTATATATTTATAAGGTATTTATATATTTTATCAATTTTTAATAGTTATTTTTATTACTGAATTTTAATATTTATAAATTTCATTTTCATTTTTAATTTGTAGGGAGAAGAACCATTTGTATATAATGGAACCCAATTTTATGATAATAATAATAATAATAATAATAATAATAATAATAATCATACTAATATCATTATCAGATTTGCACGTTCAACACACAACGTGAAAAGGAGTGTTTAAAGTCGTCATCAAAACGAAGACGTGAGAATAGCAGTACTTCGGAAAAATTTTCCTTGGTTCCTTCATGATTCTGTGTCTCAAAGTTCAAAAAACAAACTTCAAAGGCATTATAAAATAAACTTCTTAACCCAAGTGTATAGTTTTTGCTCCTTTGTGATTCATTAAAGATGAATATCTTGTACGTCGTCGTCTACGTTGCCGTCGTACTTTCGTAAGTTCCCTAATATATACTTCTTGCAACATGTTTTGATTGCCTCGTCTATGCGAAAAATACGCACAATGAGATTATGACGCATTTAGAATTTTAAGCCAGACATTGGGAGGTTGAATTCATTCTTGATTTTTTACTTCGTCTTAATCTCTCATCTTTTTGATAATATTGGTAACATTTATAATCTTTAAAACAAAAAGAGTTGGGTTGAGAATGCATAAAATGAACGAGCAGTGTCAGGTAGAAATCCTTCCCAGAAACCTCGAAGTTGTGGGCAAAATACTTCAGGCATGAATAGGAGAAGATGTCTTTATGAGGTACCAACACTGTGAGAAGTAGAGGTCCTATAACTAACATTCAGGAGTTTACGCTAGCGTGAACGAGGAAAGCAAAAAGCTTTTCTTTGCAGAAACCTCGCTATTGAAACAGAGATTCTTAAAATT
The DNA here is from genome assembly GCA_027922465.2 of Turritopsis dohrnii. NCBI lineage: Eukaryota > Metazoa > Cnidaria > Hydrozoa > Anthoathecata > Oceaniidae > Turritopsis > Turritopsis dohrnii. Next base: position 125,373 of record BQMF02000293.1, read on the forward strand.
TACCAACATCCCGATAACTTAAGTGTTGTCAAAGAGTTGTGAAAACGGCGATCTTCAAACAGCTAGTTCGATTCATTCTACATACTGAAAGGACACAATTACCAAAAATATAGTGTACTCAAACGATCTTCCATTAACGCACATATCTTTCAAAAGAGGAAGAATCATGGGTTAGTTTGCAAATTTCGAAGTAAACAGTTCCCGAAATTGAAATTTTCAAAATTATAATTTTTCTAAAACCGTACAAAATAATGACAAAGCGAATATTTTTTTTGTGTTTGCTTATCATTGGGGTATTAGGCTTCATTTACCACACGTACATTGGGTTAGTGTTACCTTTCAACTGGGAAACAGGCATTGTAGTGATAAAACAGTATGTTCCCGAAATTGAAAATTTTGCAAAATTCGACGTAAATAGTTCCCGATATTGAAATTGTGAAAATCTTAATTTCTCTAAAACCGACAAAATAATGGCAAAGCGAACATTTTTTTGGTTTTTGTTTATCATCCGGTATTAGACATTATTTGCAATCTGTAAATTGGGTTAGTGTTAGCTTTAAATTGGGAAACACGCATTTAAGTGATAAAACAGTATGTTCCCGAAATTGAAAATTTTACGGTTTTTGTAAAAATGGGGTTTCAGGCTATAGCCAATGAGTCACACTGTTCAGTCTTGTTAGAAAAAAGTCGCTAGCATCAGTTTCTTTACAATCAATACAAAATATGCTAAGAAAGACCTTGAAATTTGAGCCTTTTTGGATTTTTTCAATCGGCACATCTTGGTGCTGTTGACACAACAACCCCATGTTCAACGCATATATTAACACAGTACTTGTAATGGCGAAAAAAATCGCTTATTTAGCATCTAAAACCTGAAATACTAGGTGGAATCAGGTGGAATGCGTGTGTTATTATGAGGAACCCAAGCCGAAGATATCACAATAAAAAGCAGTGACCACGCCCATTTCCTTTATATTCTGAATAGCAGTGTTCCCGAAATTGAAATCTCTATAACTTGGTCCAAAAACGATGTCAATTAGTAAAATATTGCGGAATGTGGAATATTCCATAGATGGACTATCTGCAAGGAGTGCCATGATATCAATTTGATTGGTTTTAGGCTCGTTAGACATAAATGACACGAAATTTTCAATGTTCCCTAATTTTCAATACCGGGAACAAACCCCTTATTCATGAATCTACAAATAAATAAATAAATAAATAAATAAATAAATAAATAAAATAGATAAAATAGATAAAGTGGATTAGGAATGCAAAATGAGGCAGAAAGTGTACAAAAGAGAAAAAAAAAAGCCACTATCGAGATTTGTGTAACACATCTAAAAATTAAACATCTTAAATTAAAATCTATGTAATATGATTTTTCTTTTATAATCATGGAAAGTGTGAGACTTTCTAATGTCTAATGGAAGTTCGTTATATAACTTCGCACCCATAAAATAAAAACTACATCTTGCTGCCTCCAGCTTTATCTTTGGCAATTTCAACATGTTGGAAGCATTTCTGGTTTTCCTTGAGTGGTCATTTATTTCAAAATAACCCATCATGTTGGAGCAGGTATCACCATCCAATACTTTTCTAACAGTCAGGCACGCACGTCTTCTTGTGAGGTCGTAAATAGACTCGATACTGTCATTGCCAGTTACATCTCTTGCTCTCCTGTCGATGGAATATAGGCGCTTTATCTGAGTGTTGGTAAAGTTCAGATTGGCAAAACAATTAAACGTAATCGTAGGAACGACGAGAGAGTTATAAACACGCTCAGCTGAGACTTTGTCCAGGTTTTGTCGCAGTGATTCCAGCAGCCGCAGTCTTGAAGACGCCTTTTTATACATTTTATTGAAATTTTCGTTCAAAGACAAAGTAGAATCAATCACTGATCCAAGGTATTTGTAACTTTCTGTATAGCAGATTTCGGTGAAACCGAAGGATAGTTGTAATGGTGAGTCTGACGATTTTGGTAAACGTTTTTGGGTACCAATAAGCATGTATTCTGTTTTGCCCTTTTTCAGGTTTATAATCAGGTCATTTTCTCTGAAGTAGTTTTCTAACAATGTTAAGTTTTTGTTTAGTGTACTTTCAATTTCGCTAATCGATTTGTCAGCATAATAGATAACTGTGTCATCTGCAAACATCAGTATATTTGATTTGGTTAGAGCATTTGGTAAATCATTGTAATACAGCAAAAAGAGAATAGGCCCCAGTATCGATCCCTGGGGCACGCCGCAGTTCACAAAAAGTTTGGTGGAAAGGTCTCTGTCGATAAGCACTTGTTGACCACGCCCAAAGAGATAGTTCGTAAACCATTCAAATTCGTTTTCGGTTATGCCAAATGACGGTAGCTTGGACAACAGGATACTGTGGCCAACAGTGTCAAACGCCTTGGACAGATCAATGAAGACTACTCCTGTTAACTTTCCACAGTCGATGTTTTTACGTATGCTATCACTAAAAATGGCTGTAGCGAGATCTGTTGATCGCTTACGCCTGTAACCAAATTGCTTGTCGGAAAGTAGTGAATGATGTTCAAGATGTTCTAGCAACTGTTTTTTAACCACTTGTTCCAGGATCTTCGAGATAATGGGTAATACTGATATTGGTCGATAGTTGTCAGGAGTATCTGCAATAACAGATTTGAAAATTGGTGTAATAATCGCATGCTTGAAGTCAGCTGGAATGGAAGACGTTCGCAGTGATAAATTTATCAAGTAGCATATTGGTCCAGAGATTTCAGTGGCACAGTCTTTCAGTAGGTTGCTGGGAATGTTGTCTACTCCTGTAGCTTTATTTTGTTTAAGATGTTTCAGTTCCTTTTCAATGTGTATTCTAGATACATACTTGAATTTAAACTTTGGAGCATTACTGGGTACGAACTTTGGTGTTTGCCATACGAAGTCCTTTAGTTTAATGGATTTTTGTTTTAAGAAACTAGCAATACCAGTAAAAAATTTGCAAAACGTGTTTGGGTCCTTAGTTGATGTATTTCCATTTGATATAACTTTTGACTTCAGCGGGAAAATCTCCTTTATTTTTTTCCAAAATTTTCGTGGTTGGTTTGCAGTACTTTTTAATAGATCTTTGTTGTATTGTGCTTTAGAGTTTCTCAAATAGTTTTTGCACTGGTTTCGAAGGAGCTTATATCGTGCCCAGTCTTCTTGATTTTTTGACTTTCGAGCTTTTCTTAGAGCCTTGTCTCGTTCATTCATGTAACCGCGAAGTTCACTTGATAACCAAGGACAATGTCTACCCTTGACCCGTTTTTCAATCATAGGGGCGTGGTTGTTAAAAATACGAGTTAGCGTTCTTTTGATAAAGGCCCATGCGTTTTCTACGTTGGTTGTGTTATAAAGTTCATCCCAATTTTTATTTTTTAACTCCGAAATCATGTCATAATGGTTGTATCGAGTGTAGTTTCTGCAAAGAATAGATCTAGGTTGAAACTTCATAAAATTCATTTTTCTTACGTAACCAACCATATCGTGGTCGCTAATAGATGTGGGAATTACATCATGTGTTTTGATGAAAGATGAGTTTGTTGTTAAAATTACATCAATGAGTGTTTCTGAAGTTTCGGTAATTCTTGTCGCCTTGGTAACGATTTGTTTGAAACCATGCAGTTTGATAACTTCTTTTAACTCTTTGTTGTCGTCTCTTTTTAAATAATTTATGTTTAGATCTCCCAAGAGTGTTACCTCTTTAGACTCATTTTTGACGTTATAGAGAGAATTTTGAAACTTTGTCGTGAAATCTGTTGGTAAGTATTTTGAGCTGTCAGGGGGTCTGTATAAAGTTCCGATGATGAAATTTTTTGAATTCTTTTGACAGATTTCTATCCAGATTCCTTCCAAAACCTCATCCTCCAGGTCTGATCTCCTTTTCCATTTTATTTTATCGGAAATATACATTCCAACACCACCATGGGTGCCCTTGTGACGGTTTTTATGTATGAACGTAAACCCCGGTATCGAATAGAGTTCAGTGTTGTTATTGAAACTGGCTGTGTTTATATGAGTTTCTGACAAAGTTATAATATCCATGTTTGGAAAATCGTTTACTAAGGCTTTCAGCTTGTCAATGTTTGTAGATAAACCCCGAACATTTTGATGAAAAACTTTGATACCTCTACATTTTAGTAAATTTGTCAGCTCATGTATATGTCTTGTGTTTGTCGGTCCAGGATGTACGTGAATATCTCCGGATAATACCAACAAAAAATACAAAAAACTTGACTTTTTGACAAACAATTTCTTCTCTTGATTTAAACACCATAAGCTTGGATAAATGTAACTTTCTTCCAAGTCAACAAGATCTTGAGAGTATAAGACTTCATTTTTGATATACACACTTGAGTTTCCCTTTGTAAAACATTCCTTTTTTACATATAAAACTATCAAGGTCAACAAAGCTACCTTCAACACGTCCGCACATAACGGCGCCATTTTAATTTTGCAAATGCTCAATGGGTTGAAAACAAATCTGTTCGAAAAATCTGTTCACGTGTCTTACAAATACTTTACTTGTTTGAGAAAAAACAGACAAAATTTAATATTGTCTCACAAAACGATTGTAATTTTCTTGAAAGGCAGTTGATGAAAAGGGTTGGTTGCGGGCTTTCTCGGTCCGTTTATTGTTTATAAAAAACTTTTATATCAAAGTTTCATAGATACTCAATATGTAACTGAAAGTTGTATTTTATTATATATTTCGACTAAAAGCTCAGGAAGCTACAGCTACGAACAACTGGCTGTTTTGTGGTCGTACGTCGTACGTAATCTAGCGTCAAATTCCACTTCAACCCTAGAAGAAACCGCTTTATGCAAACTTTCCAGTTATCTGAATGACTTTTGTCCATTCTTTTTTTGTTGGAAATGCTTACATACGCCTTAATGGCTTCTGCAGTGGAACCTCCTTAAAGCGGACATCCTCTAACGCAGACACCTCCTTTAGACGGACAAAAAGTTTTGTCCTGGACGAATCCTAAATAAACTATTATAAAGAAACCTCCTCAAAGCGGACAATCTGAAGCGGACACTTCCTTTGCCTTGATTCAATATATATCAATATGAGTTATATTGATATTATATTACTGCATTTATAAAACTACTCCGACTAAAACTTCTGTTTCTTGTTGAAATATCAGTTTAGCAGCGTTTCGCTCCCGGGATGCACTATGTTAAAATCAAGGGTAGAAAAAGGTCGCATTGAAACGAATGATTCATTTTTTCATTTGAGTAAATTGAACTGCTTTTTGCATTGTAATATATTTACTTCGTTAAAAACTAGTCATATTCCAAAAAAAGCTTCAAAAAATTATTATCGAGCTTTTAACATTCTGATTTTAAACTGAAAAAGTGAAAGTTACCAATAAACGAAGCGTGAAGAACTTCAACATTACACACAGACAGACAGACACGGGTAAATGAAAGATCAGCTAGCTAACTTGCGGCGCTTCCATCAAAAGCAGGCTCACCGAACTTCTAGTGGTCTTAAATATAAAGTAGCCATTGTTTGTTAGTGAAAAGAAGAAACAATATTCATGAAATAATAATTTTATTACGAAGCTTTTCGTAAGTGTATTTTATATCTTCAGGAAATAACTTGGGCGCCAAATATCAATAAGGAGAACGATAATCTATGGATCGACATCTTCACCAAACCCACATACTCTAAAAAATATGTCCCATTTCACATTCGACCAAATGCAGAAAGATAGAAAGCTTGAAGAAGTAGAGTTAATTTTACCCAGCCAAAAGATCTTGTACAAAATGGGATTAAAAGAACTTCATCAGCCCAACAAAGCGATTTAAAAACAAAGCAAATGGCGATATAGTCGCATGTATATTCAATTATATCGAAACAACCCAGACATATTGGTAACGATCAAAGCATCACTGGATTACATAAAACTTTCTAAGAACATATTACAAAAAATTATGAAAGTACAAATGTAATTGCCACGTGTAAACAGGCCTTCAAATGCTATAATTATCAACTCATTGTTAAAAATCTCATAAGATTTGTAACGGGATTAAGATTTGAAAAAAACATTGAGATTACTCAAAATGTTTATATTTTTACAACAACATGTTTTGAATGACGCTGCTGAATGCTTAACCATATGATAGTTGTTTTTTATTTGACTTTTATGGAACAGCAAGTTGAAAACAGCATTATATTTTCATTTACTACGTTTGTGAAAGATGATATGATATAGAGTATGGGGTAAGGAAATAAGAAAACACACGATATATAAACGATAGGTATTTTTATTTAGATAAGTATTAGTAGTATTAGTAGTATTAGTTTTAGTATTATTTTTATAGACGAGTTTCCAATGTTAATTACACTTTTATACCTTGTACATACTAAAAATCAAATACAATGTATGAAAATAGATAGGAAGTGCTAATGTGTATTGAAACTTTCTAATGTCGATTGTCTTTAAGGGGACTCCAGAGAACCAAATAAAGTGACAACATTTTGAAGTGTATAAAGAGACTTTTATTTCCTGCGAGGCTGCGTGCGCATACTCACAGGAAAATGACTTGATTAATGATATTCTATGTTTCAATATACCGTAATTATCGAGCAAAGAACACTAGTGTTTATAAACATTACGTCACTAAGAAACTCATCTATTTTTTATAGTAATTAGTAATAATAATTACTAAATAAGTTGTTTTCTTTGAATGGTTTATGTCACTCGCAAATTTATCTATCAAAGAATTGTATCATAATCAAGAGGCTAAAATTGAGTTTGTCAAAGAAACTTCTAGGAAGGAATGCTATTGAACATTTTTATGTAAATGTCTCTTTCATCTTTGATACTAATTACTAATTAGCATAATTATAATCGTCAATTAGAAACGTTACTCTTAAACAGAAACAACACACAAAAAGCTTTTAAACTCTCAGAGGATATGTTATAAGCTAAATGATGATGAGACAACATAATCTTTTCAAACAGTTGGAAACACTTGTTTCGATCCTTTCGTTTTAAATCCTTTCACAATAAAGAAATGTACTTGTAAGAGAAAACATTAGAGAACGAAATATCTGGTGAACGGTAAAGAAACATATTCTTACGTTATTTAAAACTTTGTAAACGTTGTGTCAATCTTCTATTACATTTTTGGTTCCGCTATGTAAACTTATCACGAACAAGATTGTCTCATGACTGTTAGGTATTAGGAAATATTCTAGTCTAAAGATAATCTGTGGTTCTATATTCTGTCTTTTACACGTTTTGATGTCACTTTAGATTTGTTGGAATTTAGTCACTCGATCAAAAAGTGTACAAGACAAGGCTAAGCAGCAAAGTGTTAAAATGCATTTCTACTTCAGAAAAGTTTCAATATCATTGTTTAATCTTCAACAAAACTTCAGGTTCAGATAACTGGACAATTACTAAATTTCTAATTTCGCTGCCCCAAATAAGGCTTTGTGTTTATCACCTGTATCAAATGTTCTCAATTTGAGTTTATTTTATACAGTAACATTTTGATAAATTTTAGTTTAACTTGCAAATCTCTGTTTCCGATATCACTTCAAGTTATTAATGCGAAGTTAAAAAAGTCCTTCATCATTTCGATTTTTAATAAACAGTTAATGGATATATTTACTACTTACCAGAAAAATGTTAACTACCTTTTCTTGTTTTTTCATAGGTCTTGTCATCATTTTCGTTACTGAACGACATCGCTGAAGAAAACGGTCTATCTTATTTACCTAGCAAATAGTTATTGTAATGGCCAATAGTACTAACGAATCATTATCTGTAATTGAAGAAGCATGTACGGACATTTTCGTTACAGAACGTGCAGAAAGAAACCAGTTACTAACTGCTTATGCTCTCGTGATGTTCTTTGCAATTACCTTGAATCTGGCTATGATCATTGGTCAGTTAAAAACCAATGTACTTAAAAAGAGGACTGGACAATTATTTTTTTGCTTAGCTGTCAGTGATTTGCTTACTGTAACAGTTGCCTTACCACACAAGATTGTTATGATTAAAAGAAATTCATATTCTTGCATTAATTCGGCAGTAGACAGAGCCCTTTTGATGTCATTTACGAGTACCTCTGCTGTGCTTATATTCTTGATTACAGCTGATCGTTTCGTTAGTATCGTTTATCACTCGTTTTACACAAAATACCTTTCCAGAAAAGTGTTTGCTGGTATATCTACAGTCTGCATATTATTTTCCTTGTCGCTTGGTGCACTAGCTGGATATTTAAAATACCACTTTCGAAAGAGTTCCACTTCGTCCAAGATCCTGATAAGAGTGATGGGGTCACAATTTGTAATTCAAGCCCTCGCAGCACTACTGATGAATATCCTGTTAACCTTGCACATAAATATATCCGCTCGAAGAATGCGCAAAAAAAATAGCATTGTACCTACAAATGGGGTACACCAAAAAGCCACTGTTACCGTACTGATCATATCCTGTTTGCTTGTGGTATCATACGTTATACCAGGAATATATTTCTTATATGTTACAAGAACAAGTTCTAAAGAAAACGTTCATCGGCATGGCGACTGGATGTTGATATCCCTTATGATGAACTCAATTCTTAATTCATTTATATATATGATTCGAAGTCCTGAAATTAAAATATTCTATTACAGCATCATTTGTAGAAAACAAACTAATATACAATAAACAAATAAAAATGGCTGAAAGCAAAGGAAAAGGGCAATTGCTCTATTATGTCATTCTGGTGGAAGACAAAACGAACTTAATCTGAACAGAACACCGTTTGTAGAAGGGATAGGTATTCGCCCTGAACTGTTTGCATATAATGAGCTGTTTGCATATAATGGACTGTTCGCATATAATGAACTTACAATTGCTTCTCAGTGGGCAGCAAGGAGCGCCTTTCTACAGAAAACTTTTTTTCAATAAAAATGACCTTCATCGCAGTGAATTTCTGACGACATTCTGTGTATATTGTGTATTTATTACATAATTTTGTATATTTTTAATTGACATAGTGATACACTGCCACTAACAAAACAAAATAATTGCTTTTGTAGTAATTATCCTTTTACATTGTTTGACTAATATAACATGTGTATATTGCTTATAATCCAAAGTGCTCTATAGGTAGAGCTACAGCCAATGTGCATGAGTGAAAAGAAATACAGTTATCAGTTTACAATCATTTCATGTTCTTCCAATCATCCGCTTAACGACCTATCTGGCAAATTTGCATGAAGTCACTGCGGAGGAGTGCACTTCTATAAAAGGGTGCGCCAATATCAACGCTATTTCCATGAAAGTGCACTTCAACACAGGAGACAATTTCACCGAGTGGGAAGTATAAAAGACCTTTAAGGAATTGCCTTGTACAAAGGAATGCATTATCTGCAAAATATTGATGTTAAAAAGACAGTTACTTATATGTCGGCACACCGTGTAGTTAGTTGTCCCTCTATATACCTGTGAAGAAGGATTTCATAATTGAAGACTACATTTCTTCAACGGATTGGATTACGTATTGGATTACGGTCATTATTTGGTCCTTTTTAATGTCACATATTTTTGTGTCTCCCTTACAGATCCTTCATTGATTCTGCCCTTTGTAATTTTTTTAGTTTGAAATGTTCATGAGAACTGCAGTCAATGTTGAGAAATTTCAGATTTGACGGAGAGAAATTTCAAGTCGAAGATTAATCTTCCGAAAACATCAATTAATTTCCCGAAATCACCAATTAACTTTCAACTGACCATGTGGTTAAAATGCAAATCGTTTAATGATTCATGACCTCAAGGAACATCTACTTGTGATGTAAATCAATAGTTCAAAGGCATTGATTAAACTCTGCGAGGAGAACATTCAAAGCGTTCATAAAAATACCGTATTCTCCCTAATAAGCGCTTGTAAATCTTTTTTAGAATATAGGGGGCGCTTATTAGAGAGGGGCGCCAAATGGAGTGGGGCGCTTATAAAAAAATTTGAAATGGTCATGCTAGCTGTGAACGAGGCATTTTATCAGAAAAGAAAAAAAAACAACTGTATTTTTTATGGCAACGAAATAAGATTTTGTACTTATAACTTACATTTAAACATCACAAAAATATAGTCTTCCGTTTCTATTACAGAATTTTTGGTTTTTATTCAAACTTCTAATTACCGCCCGGGCGCTTATTAATTTCTGAGTTAATGATAAGTTACTCTAATAAGCGCCCGGGCGCTTATTGGAGAGGGGCGCTTTTAAAAATATTTTTGACGAGAGGGGGCGCTTATCAGAGAGGGGTGCTTACTGGAAAGGGGCGCTAGTTAGAGAGAATACGGTCATTGTAGTAACGCCAACGAGAAAATTATGCAAACGAGTTTGATAGGAATATTTTCATGAAGGGCTTACAGTATAAATATTTCCATGTGAAAAAATTAGTTTTCTTGGAAAAACGTTTCAGTTACAAGAATCTTGAGTTTTAGAAAATATGATTTGCTGTGGAAAGGAAAATAGAGTCAAATCAATGGCGACAATTCCTTTGTATTTGGAAACCTTGTTTTACATTAATGACTAGCATGACATGACATCAAATGTAAGTGCAAATTTGGTTATGTACCTATTCATCATCCAAAACTGTCACAAAGAACTTGCTTTGTCCAATGCAGATCTGTATCAAGATGCTTCTCATCAGGAGGTTATCCAGGTTATGATGAAACTCGGAGAACTTTCATTTTGTTCTCTGAAAGACCATCAAGTTTTTTTTAGCGAATGGAACTTGAATTTGGAAAAGTGTGGTATGTTAGTCAAGAATGGTTCAACCAATAGGGATTTCAGTTATCTGTTTCAGATTTTGAAATTTTCCAATTTCCTTTGTGCCTATTATCTATTTACTAGGCATCAAATAGGCCTACAAGGCCTACAAGGCCTACAAGGGTTTCTGCAACATCAGCTACTCTTATTGACAACATCTTAACAAATTGTGTATTTGATAAAACCTTAAAGAAAAGAATTATAAAGTCGGCTATCTCAGATCATTTCCCAATATTTGCAGTTTTTAACACAAGTAAAAATTTAAAAACAGAAACAAATATCACTTTGAATAAAAGAAATTTCAGTGACACAAACAAACGAAAGTTTAAAAACGAATTAGCGCACATTGATTGGAGCATTTTAAAAAACCTTGATAACGTGAATGACTCATATGAAAAATTTTATTCAATTTTCTACAAAATATATAACAAACACTTTCCCATCAAGGAAATAAAACTCAAGGAAAAAGATCTTCAAGCACCCTGGATTACAAAAGGAATAAAAAAATCTTCTAAACAAAAACAAAAACTTTATATTAAATATTTGAAGAAAAAAACAACTGAATCAGAGAAAGCATACAAAAGTTACAAAAATCTATTCGAAAAATTGAGAAAACGGTCAAAGCAACACTATTACGCATCACAGATAAAAAAATATAAAAGAAATTCAAAAAAAATGTGGGAAATCATGAAAGAAGTAACTGGAAAGATGAAAATTAAATCAACCGATTTGCAAAAAATAGTAAAAACCGATCAAGGCACTACGGAAGACGAAACTGTTATAGCAAATGAATTCAACAAATTTTATGCTAATATTGGACCAAAACTTGCTAAAAATATTCCTAAAGGAAACAAAAACTTTCAAAATTACCTTATCAATGTCAATAAAAGGTTAGACAATAACCAATTAACGTTTCAAGATTTTGAATCTGCGTTCAGATCGCTAAAAGGAAACAAAGCCACTGGATTTGATGATCTAAACAGCAATATTATTTTATACGTATATGATGAAATAAAAGATCCGCTCTTTTACATCTGTAAATTGTCTTTTAAAGAAGGAATATTTCCTGATAAACTGAAAATAGCAAAAGTGACACCAGTTTTCAAGACAGGAGATACTTCTGATATTGGAAATTATAGGCCAATATCCGTTCTGCCAGTTATTTCGAAAATCCTAGAAAGGATTATGTACAACAAGGTATACAACTACTTAACACATCATAAACTAATATACTCTAAACAGTTCGGTTTTCAAAAAAATACTTCTACTGAACATGCTATCCTGAAATTAGTAGACGAAATAACTGCTTCTTTCTCACAAGGCAAGTTCACTGTTGGTGTATTCATAGATCTGTCAAAAGCTTTTGATACGGTTGACCACAACATACTCTTAGAAAAACTTAAATATTATGGACTCCATGGAAAAATATTTGAATGGTTCCAAAGTTATTTGAGAAATCGAAAACAATATATTGCGTATGGACACGGAAAAATTACAAAAGCACTAGATATTACTTGTGGAGTTCCCCAAGGGTCAATCTTAGGGCCACTACTATTTCTTATATACGTGAATGATCTTTATAAATCCTCTACAGAACTTACACAAGTTATGTTTGCTGATGATACAAATTTATTTTATTCCCACAAAAACTTTGCAGAACTTCTTTCAACAATAAATTTAGAGCTTACTAAAGTAGCTGAATGGTTTAAAGCAAATAGGCTGTCATTGAATATAAGCAAAACAAAGTACTCTATTTTCCATCCATCAAATAAAAAGCGGTTCATTCCAGCGATTATTCCGGAAATCAAAATCGACAATACTTGCATTAAAAGGCAAACTGTAACTAAATTTCTAGGAGTTATGTTAGATGAAACTCTTTCATGGAGAAGACAAATTGAAACTGTTACTACTAAAGTTTCTAAATGTATTGGTATATTATATAAGGCAAGACCCTTATTGACGAAACAACTGCTAATACAACTTTATTATGCGTTTATTTATTCCCACATATACTATGCAAATATTGCTTGGGCTAGTACGTCCAAATCAAAATTGTTGCCTCTTTATCGACTTCAGAAACATGCTATGCGTGTTATACATTACAAAAACCGTCATGCAAATGTTAAACCACTTTTTGACGATCTCAAAACTTTCACTATCTATCAAATTAACGTTTATCAAATTCTATGTCTTATGTATAAATGCAAAACTAAAACTGCGCCGTCCACATTTCACCATTTATATACTATTAAAGTAGCGAGTAAATACACAACCAGATTTGCGAGAATATTATGTGAGCCGTATTGTCGCAATAAACTTAGTCAATTTAACATATCTTTTCGTGCTCCACATTTGTGGAACATACTCATTGTACCAAAAGACACCCTACAGGATTGCAAATCCTATTTAAATTTTAAGCATAAACTTAAGGTTATGCTCCTCCAGCACTCTGACAACATGGAACAATACTTTTAATACGCGTCTTATTTTACGACCAATTACTCTTTTAAAGATAAACTGTAAACAAATTTCTTACGTAATCAATTTCTGAAATGTCTCAACAAGAACTAGCATTAAAGGTTCTCGATGATAAGATCACCTTGATCTTCTGCGAGTTTTCCTTGTTTCTTTATGAGTTTACGAGAATATGAACTTGTATGATATTCTTTTACGCATGTATAATATACTTAACACTTTGCAGCTTGTTGTAAGGAATATAGTAGAACCTTGTAAACTTATAATCGACAGAAAATATACTTATCTATCTATCTATCTTTACAAAAATTTATGATATTTTCTTTGCCAAATCTGATAGCATTACATAGAATTATTTCACAGTCAATGATGACTTGCTACATGTTTTCTTGAAAGGACTTGTGAATGAAACCAGAGTGGAACATCTTCTAGAACGACATATTGATTGTCTGCTAGTTAAACTCTTAAGTTGTCAGCTTGATTTTCAAAAGATTTGAAAATGGCTACCCAACTGTTTATTTAAAAAGATGTCTGTCCTATAGATCCCATTGGTGTATAATCTGGTGGGTTTTTCAACCTGTTTGGGGGATTACAATTTGTTTACATTTGTTTTGGAAAATAAATAGTAGGCTAAGAGGAATAACAGGTACGTTATACAATATGCTTAATACTCGCGATAAAATATACTGAGTCCAAAAGAATCGAAATGCTTATAAAAAAGATTCCCAAGCTTAAATCATTTAGGCAAAGATTCTTCATCCTTCATACACATGTATATAATAGCTAGGTGCATGACATTTATAAAGCCTGTAAAAACTGAGAAATGAATCCTACCGTAAGACCCATCAGAGAACTCTTCAAATCAACAGAAAACGTTAGTACAAAAAAGAGGACAATGTTTATTTATTTAGAAATCATTCTGTGTCTGGGGTGGGTTGACTATAAGTCATTCTTTATTAACTATTTTTTCCTTAACCTCAAACTCAAGCCAGTTTTCATGCTTATAGTAGCAACACAATAAAAGGTTTTGTGTCTTTGGGTTGGCTTGGCATTTGATCAAGCATTCAGCCGTAATGAGGTATGTCGCACAACCAGGTCAGTCGTGCGTCATGGTTCGCTTCGACACAGGTGTCTATTGGTTTCACAACTTTACTTAGCCAAACTCAGAGAAAATTTGGTGAATTCGGTTTGGCACAACTTACAAAACGAACCATATGATATTTCACACAAAAACTAGAGAAGATTGTGAAAGTTGTAAATCCTTCTTATCTAAAAAATTCTTTTCTATTTACATTCACATAAAATTCTTTTGCGTCAAATAACTTAACTGTGTACAATCTCAAGTAAATAGTTCATCAAAAGTCAAAATCATTAATTTTTAAATACACAACCAGTTGTCCTGTTAATTGCTAAAAGAGATGCGAGAAACAGATGCTCCAACTTAGAGTTAAGTTTAGTGGCTTACAATGTCGAACAAAAATAATTCTTCATTGGTAACACCAGAAATGTGGTGCTTACCTTATTTGTTTGTGGATTTCGAGGGCAGCAACGCATATGCATTGATCGCCACAAATTACATCATGATGGCTCTCATTGTGACGGTCAATCTAGCTATGATCTATGGTATGCTCAAAACAAAGTTATTCCAAAAAAGGATTGGACAAACGTTTTTATTATTGGGAATATGTGATCTGCTGGTCGGTGCGATTGCGATACCACACAAGATTTTCATGATGTCAACAAATACAGATTCATGTTGGAGCGCCGTTTTTGATAAAGTGTTTTTCGTCTCATTTCCAGTGGCCACTGTGACGATAGTTGTTTTGATTACAATAGACCGCTTCGTGAATATTGTCTATAACCCTTTTTACCGTACGTTTGTGACGAGGAAAGTGTTCCATTCAATATTGGCTATTGGTTTTACTTGGTCTTTTCTTGTCGGAATCATTGTTGAGTACATCCGATGGAACTCAAACGGCAATCACAGGACTTTCATATTTTTGGGATGTTACTTGATCTTCATATCAATTATAGCGTTCATTTCGAATATCTTGTTGATGATCTACATAAAAAACACTGCTGGAAAAGTACAAGAGAACACATCTACTTTGAATAAAACCCACAAAAGAGCGACCTACACAATTCTCATAATTTCCTTTTTGCTTGTAGCTACCTACGCGGTACCTGGAATATACTTTCTGTGTCGTACACATACAAGATCAGTAATGTCCCTTAACATGGACGGAGAATGGCTAATATTTTTAATATATATAAATTCCATCATAAATTCCTTGGTTTATATGTACAGAAGCGAAGAAATTACTGATCTTTATCGTGTGATGTTTTGTGGCAAAAACACTGAAACAAGTATTTAAAAGCTAATAAGTAGGTAAACTAGAGTTGTCTTTGCTGTCCAATAATGTAAAATTAGCAAGCTTTAGACACGTAAATTTTAATTGTTGACGAGAAATGTTATCTAATCGTCATGCTTATACTCAGCTAGTTTTTACTGATCCCGTAAATCATACCTAGTGTTATTTTGATCCTACAAACGCATTTCTTTTCAATTCATATCTTTTGTTTCCCTTTCTTAAGGAAATATCACAAAGAAGAAGAACATTTTCATTCAAATTATGTGTATATTTTTTTCCTTTAATTACACTCCTTCATCATGAGTCCATTTACAAATGTTAAGATAGAGGATCTATCAATGAAAATTTTCTTCTGCTTTCTTTTAGGCTTTTTTGAACACTAACATAATTCTTTTAATGGCGTAACTTAGCGAAAAACTAGAACCCACTGTACAATATTTTATGCGCGTGCAATGCAACGTAAATTTCGCCTTTCAGATCCTGCGAATCTTGATCAAAACTTCTTGCAAAAGAGTATGAAACATCCCTAGTTTTTTTGTTTTATAATGATCGGTTTCATCCAAACTCTTTTCTTCGAGTTAACGATTTTTGCAATATCATCACCTTCATCTAGAAGCAGTGATATCGCTACAAAAACAGCACCACGACTTGAGCATGTCCCACTGAAAATATTTTTTGCTTGCACAATTTAAAAATTGAATTGCATGCGTATGAAAGAATTGCATAGTGGGTCCTTAGGTTAAGGTTTTGAGTATAATTCCAAAAACAACATCAACATCAACGTTTCATTGCATTTTTTTGCTGAACCTACACATGGACGTATAAAAAGAGAAGGACTTACAACTTTTATAAATCTATTCAAACAAACATCGCCTCGGTTTATTGAAATTTTCACATAAGCAGTTTTGAAACTCCCTCAAGTGCTGTTAAAAATATATGTTTCCATTGGCTTCCATGATTGTAATAACCAACCAGAAATGAATTTAAAGATTTTATGATTATTTTGAAGCCAGGTTTTAAACTCTGATTCCTCATGACTTCTTACAGTCTCAAACATGAAATTTTCAGAATTGAATAAAAAAGCATTCTTCTTTTTGTGTATTCTCAGGCATCACCCAGGCGTCTTTCAAAGTACCGAATCTTTGGATATAATTATATACACAAAATACTTCCTAACTCCGAGAAATTTATGTTAATTCCAATCCGACATTTTTGAAAAAGGTTGAGTAGAAGTTCTGTGATACTCAAGAATATTGCTGATGAATCTGCAAATCGTATTTTCTCTCAATTCCTTGGTTTTCCACATCGGATTAAACCTAAAACGTCGTATAAACCCGCCCATGTGAACCGAAATCCAGTGAAATGCGAGGCGAGGATTACATCAAAGAAATGCCGACAGAATAGATTTTAATAATAGAAATGAAAGGCTTTAGAATTAGTTGTGAGTCCTTCTCTTTTTATACGTCCATGACCTACATAATCAAACTGTTACAACATCGCCGGAATAAAATAAAATGGAATAATTCAAGAAAAAGCACCTACTCGTCCCTTAAATTATGTATGATAGTTTCTTATCAGTTAGACATTTCTAATGTGAAAATCTGTACTTCTATTATGCACAAATATTAGTTTATATGAAAATACTTGATATGTACTTCTTCACTTCAATTTTTTATAATGACGTAAGACATGCTTGGTTTCAAAAGTATACAGATGACTATAAAATGAAAAAGATAAAAAAATGTGTTGTAAAATTCACATGTAAGCATGAAAATACTAATCAACAGTGGTAAGGGGGAACTAATTCCTGAATGACAAACATCAAATTTAACTATTCTTTAGATAAAAAAAACATTACGTAAGTGTCGATGTGAATTGTCACATCACAACGAAAAACAAAATGAAATTTCTTGATCACTGTAGCATAATTGTTTTAATATTCTTTACGCCCTTTACTTTTTATTACCATTCTGTCAGATTGTGCTGTTAATTCGTCATTCAGAAATCTTTTGCAACGGTGACCTTCAAAAAAAATTATCTCCCGTATAAGTTTCCTATTGTGCTTTTCAGTGACAAAACATTGATACTTGCATTCCATCACTTTCATTATTCATTGTCATTGCGTCCATGAATAATTTTGAGTCTACACATTCCCAGACTAAGGTCCAAATATTTTGAATATCTATTTAAAAGTGTCAAGTTTATGTACTGGCTATATTATATAGAGATTAGACACGTTGCCCAATGATTATGAACAGTCTATGCTTCACTTTGATAAACACCTAATTGACCTAGTAGATTGAGCATTGATGAAATGCATGGGATAATCTCTGAATAAGCAATATTCACAAAAGGAATCCTAATGAATGCTGAAGGAATGGAGTATTTTGTAAATATAAATAATAGCCAAGGAAATTTTGGAGTTTCCAACGGCTACTACATACCTTTCATGGAAGTTTTATTTACCAGCGTTGTTGCTGAGATACAGTTGATCGTTTACAAATATATACAACATTTGTTTCCTTATACATATACACAGTTTTTATATATTTATATATTTTATACATCGTAAATAGACATTTCTAAAATAATATATAAAAATGGTTAAGTATTTACAAATAGTCAAGATTGTGAAAAACTTCCGAGTAACAATATTCTACATGTTCATAAATTCAAATTAAGAGTCACTAAATAAACATTATATTTAATATTCGTGTTTCACCGGTATTGAGCCTCGCACGTCTGTGTTATCAAAGTACTTTATCTTTGGTTCCTCGGTGCAATACAATTGTGCACATACGTGGTAGCACTATGTCGCATATTGGTACACTGAAATATTGCACTTTGGCCCCAAATCCTCGAACAATTTCCAAACTGTCCATGTCATAAGCAACTAAAATCTATGATTTATTTCAGTTTCTGTCCAGCGTAGGAAGATCTTTAGTGAGCGCACCTTGAAAAGTTGTTACAAGGACTCTCAAATACAATCGAAAACAGTAATAAGACTGTGGTTTTGGGATAAGTGGAATCACAAAGCCATGAAAAGTTGAGGCATGATGGCCCAAGATTAACATATAATGATATATTTTGATACGTACCCATAAATTATATATTTTCACACCCATTACAAAATTCCCTGATTTAACAGTCCATGATGACACGAGAGTCTATGATTTATTTCTGTCACTACCCAACGAAAAAAGATCTCTAGTACACTTTGAAAAATTTCTACATTTTCTCATACTTTTGGCTACACTTGTATCTACCTACCCATTGTTCCTCTAAATTTTATTGTTTATTATCTGGTATGACTGGGACAGGTCCTACCTTCTATCTTATATAGTGCATGTAAAAACTTTATAAACATTTATACATTCAGTTTCTGTAACATTTCACGACTTTTACTAGTTCCAGGCTGCATTGTCAGTTTACAGCCCATATTTCTTGTTTTGTAAGCAATTACGCTTGAGATTTCATTCGAATATTCTGTATGGCTATATTTGGAGGCGATTTCAAGTGGCGTCTTGTTTCGTATGGTTTTTAGCGCCTCCAGTGGCGAGTGAAAGCATAGGGATGAAAGTAAATCAATAGAATTACTCATTGTACAGATGTCAACATTGAAATTTGTACGCACAAGGTTGGTTGAAATAACATGCATGCACCAAAGGAGTAAAACCAATTTCTTTGTCCTGCTTCCAAAGAATTGTTGGATACGGTCGCAGTAAAGGATGATTTTGAAAAGACAGATTCCAAGCGATCAATTTTCGAAGATCTGAAGTAAAATTAAAGATAAATAGCTGATAATAAATCTCTCCATATCAGCACTATGTTCAACATTGTCTCCATTTGCCATTAGGTATTGAAATTTAAAGGTAGATTTAGAATACCCATAAGCTTGATTTCGACATTTTATTTTCCTTTTCTCAAAAATACATGTGTAAACACCCGGCTGCGCCTTTTTTCGAGGACTTTGTATTGCAGAATTAAGATAAAACAGGGTAATCATCTATTGTTTTCTGATTCTGGTCATATTTTTTGAGGTTTAGGAGTAACTTCGAGTAATGAACAATTAACTTCAAGAACTTTACACTTGTAACAATAAATGTCTGACTCTGATGCCAGAACTATCTTTCATTTTTTGCAAAATTTGGATGTAACAAGTCAGAGAATACAACACTGAGTTTATCAAATAATGGTAACTGACATGCAAGTTAAACAATTTTGGGGAGCTTAATCATAAGTTTATCGCTGTGATCGATGATCATTTTCATTGCTGGTTGTGCCCGTTTTTCCATTTTCTTTTCTTTAGTAGATATTTTAAGGAAAACATGATGTTTTTGTCGTTAGAAAACTTCCATAGAAAAAATAGCTTTTTCAATTTGATTTCCAATTGTTAACAATCAGTAATCAATAGACATGGTAGGTTAAAATATGAGAGTGCTATATAGATACTGTAGAATGGGAAAATGAGGGCTTATTAATACTTTTACTACGAAACAAGCCAACACGTCACAAATAATGTTCCCACCTCTGAATTCTTATTTAAAATTTAGATGCCTAAACAAATGTAATAAAAATGGAAAATTTTTACACAGTTTCAACAGAAATGGACATAATTGGAGGGCATTCTTACTTACCTGCCGTTGACACTAACGTATGACGAGAATTAATGGCTGTTCCTTGGAGTCTTCATAATACTGTAGTTCATTTGCGCCATTGATGTTGCCACACTGCAATGCTAGGTCATACGGGGTCATACCATTTATATCCCTTTTACTCAAACTGTCTGATTTCATCAAACTGAATAGGAAGTCGAGAGCGTTATTTGAATGGTTGAACGCACATAGATGGAAAACGTTACGACCGAAATTGTCTAGTTCATTTACATCTGAACCAAAATCCACCAGGATCTTTACAGAAAAATATCTGTTATAGATACAAGCATGCAACAGAAGAGTAAAACCATTATCATCTTTCATTTTTATAATTGATGGATAAGACCGAAGTAAGCCTTTGAGTCGAAAGGTTTCATTACTACAAATAAGGTCCAAAGCATCTATAAGAAATTAAACGAGAAATAGATATGCTGGGTTGAACCCACAATATTGAATCCACATAAGATAGTTGTAAATAATGGTATAGATTTGCCTAATCTCCAAGCACTTAACATAAATGAAAAGAAGATATGAACTCTTTATATTTAGTCCAAAGACAAGTTACCTTTTTGTAATGAGTGAGATGAGATTTTGGAAAATGTCAATGCATATTTATTTTTGTAAGCTGTCACCGACAATGATCACGGTTATTAAAAGGACCGTGTTAAATACTATGTAAAACATAACCTATGAAACTAAACCAACAAAACTGTTGAAGAAAATCAACATGGCATTACTAAATATGTCACGACACTCTTCTCAGCATGGTTACTGTGATATAATTGTTTTTAGTTAAGTTAAGGCAGTCACACACACTTATATTATCAGATAACAGTGACATGCCTTGAATCTGTCCATAGAACTTCTTGTTTTGATTGAAATTGGAAGCCTTTGGAACTGGTTGATGGCATTAATATGGCATTTTTGCAATATGGGAATAATCACAAATTTGACATTTCAGTTCCAAGGACAAGTTGAAAGAGAGAAACAGTTATCACACTGTTTAATGATAATTACCAGTTTAAATAATTGGCTTACCTGCCCATTTGCGCTGTAACTCATCACCACTTAATATTCCTCTAAAAGAGAATTGACAGTAAATAGCTAAAGTTTTCACGTTGTTTTGGATTATTTCATTCCATTCAGTGACTAGCATACGAATCAAATGAATAATAACGTACTCATTTGCAAATGGGGGGTAAGATATTTCAGTTGGTGTTGATAGAAGTCCAGTGTACTTGCTGATAGCGTATACTTTTAATGTGTAGGTGCATGATACGTCGAATGTTAAGTTGTATGTGTACTTGTCGTATAAAAAGGTCTCAGCACTTATTTTAGATTTAGTATCTTTTCTGAGCATCTCAAACTGAAAATGACATTCAGAGTGACTCCATGAAAACTCTACATGATTAGAAGTAATTTCTTTAGCGTTCCCATTTCTTACTGGGTCTGGACGGTCGTACCTAAAATAATGATTACGAAAGACTTTAATTACAATGTCTTTTTGTTGCCTATTATTCAAAAATGAAAGAATAACACTTAATGCAATTCTTACTTAGACCATAGAGACCCATTTAACTTGACAGTCTTTGTCAATTCACAATCATTGATGTCACGAGACCCCGAATAAGCTTTGTGATTTTTGTTGACTGTTACCTCTGTAATCATTGCATCAATTTTATCAGCCTTGGTCTTGATTAGACTTTCGCCACTCATGTTGTCATCAATTTTGTATGATTTGATGTTGATCAGACTCTTATCATCACTGTGAAGTAATTTTTCAAGCATAATCCCAATTGTTTCCCTCTGTTTTGGAGCTGATTTATTTCTTTTGAGGAGTTTTGGAACTGTCTTATTTCTTTTGTAGAGATATGGTACAATGAGAACCAAATGATCTGTGCAACGTGAAATTGTTTCAATAAAGAAGTGCTTTTTGAAATAGTCATTAGGATTTATAATTACAGTTACTTGAGAACATTCCATGCCCCTTAAACCCATGTAGTTTGTGAGAACAATCTGGATTCCTGAAAATTGATCCTGCAATGTAATGTCCTTGCGTTCTGGCTGATAGAACAGTGTTTTGCTTTGATTTTTCTTTAATTCCTGTAAAGCTAACCTACATAATTCATAGTCTACGTTGTCGTTGCAGACAATTAATCTTTTACCGTTCTTTACTGGAATAGTAAAGCAATCTTTTCTTAAGGTTAGTAAAAGCAGAAATAATTTTTCCGACATTTCCAAATCTTCATGACCATCGAGATTAAAAAAAACAAGTGTTGGTTGGTGTCCAGATACATTATGTCCCATGGATTTGCATTTCTGGAAGTTATAGCAAGTAGCTAAATTATCTTCCGAGCCTCGATACTTGTCTTCACATGCTTCCGCTACATGGTCGATCTCATCAAGATTGTCATGTTTGATTTCAATGGTGGAGATTGTATCCATCTGATTATATTCATCCCTTAACGATGTAGAAGGTAAATGATATTCTGAATTGCCGGGCAATGTTCTTTCATCCGGAACAACATTCTTTTCAGATTTAATGGAATTTCCATGTTCCAGATTCATTGGCCGTGGAATGATAGTAGAATAGGAGACTCCTTCCATACATAGGTTTATAACCTTTGAAACTTGCACGGTAGTACGCATTGATCGAGTAAGTTGATATACCCGCATCCCACAACGGTAATAACATTGATGAGTGTTGCAACAATGGGCTTTCCCCTTGGATACGTATGTTCGTTTCTTTTCCAATGAACGTAGAAGAAATAGCACATGAGATTCCTTCAAATCGCAATAATGATGTGAAAATATTTCTCTGAGTTTTAAAGATTCAAAACCATTTATCATTTCACTGTCTACTTCATCTACAATCAAATGAAACTTTCGGTTGTGTCTCTTTGTATGTGTGATTATCGCTTTCAGCATAACTGAAATGGTAAAAACGGTACGGCCACCTTCATTTGCACGAAGCTCTCGTTCAAGTAACTTTCCCATGTCTTTTGCATTACCACAATAAATGTTAACATCTGATCTTTTGTTTTCATCAATCAGCTCATTGCAATATTGCTCCATATTTTTCACTAACAATGTCGAATTATCAAATACAACAAAGTAGATATCCGTTCTCTTGTGCGAATATTTCATCAGGTATTTCAGCAGACATTTCGCTACCATAGTTTTCCCACTGCCGTACCCCCCAATGACCATCTTCCATAATGTATCCGAAAAAACTATCTCTAGTTGCTCTGATGTTAGCCACATTGAAAGAAGTTTTTGATGAGGTGCACCAAATAGAAGGTCTGGCGACACTTTGGTAGAAGCCACAAATGCTAGCAGTAAACCAAGGAACAACTTCATGCTTGGTTGATGAATACTTGAATGCTTGGGATAAGTTAGGTTGATGTCATAATTTAAACTCAGTAGACAATCATCAATTACTTCTATATCGAAATTTGTTAAAATCAAAGGATTTTGGCATTTACTTTGAATGTTTGGTGCGCAGACTACACTTATATAAGACACATCTTTTCCAAGCACATAACTCTGAAGATAGAAAAATATTCGAAAATAGTTGTCGCCCAATTCTAAATCTCTTAATGCTCTCTTTTCATCACTGGCTTTGCTGTAGTGTACAACACAAACATACTTGGACTTGTGATTACATAAAATTATTTGCTTGTCGCCATTGCCCACCAAATTTAGGTCCAAGTGAAGTTCATCTGAAATGTCTGTCAAATTTAGTTTCAAAAACTTGCAGTGTTCCTTCACATCATAATGCGTAACTATGGCTGTATGGTCAAGGTGAAGTTTACTTGCCAGGTCTGATACTTCATCATTTATCAAATACGCGGGTGGAAATCGAATGTCTTTGGTAATACTGTCAGCAGTTATGTTAAAAAATTCCTCAAGAAATTTGAGACATTCTTCCCTATATGTTTGAAAGCTTATGTTACACATTGTAATGTTTCCACTTTTCACATAATTCACTTCATTTGGCACATTCTCTCCAGATAAATCGATTTTCTGATACACTTCTTTATAGCATGTGTGAACGAGAACTTCTGGATCTGTTCTTACAACCCCTGTTACATAATCTGCAATTGAGAAATATAAAGCAAAAATTCACGCTGCAATATTAAGAAAAAGGACTTTAATGTAGCTTCTTTGGCTTTTCATATAAATTGAGTAAAATTAAATTCCTACCCGAATTTAGCCTTTTTTCATCTGAAGTAGATTTTGATCTATAAGAAATAGTTGTATATGTTCAACGTCTTGCGGAATAATGCGATCCTAGGTCGCTCAATATGGAATAAAAATTTTTCATGGGCTTCGTAAAGGTCTATTTCATATGTTTTGTCTCGATTTGGTTTTCAGGATTTTTTTGCAGACCAACTATTTTTTTTTTTTTAATATTTGATCCAAATGAGCTCTTTAATAATTTTTAACCATCTTGATTATTACATAAAAAACTTTGCCATCCCTGTGTTAAATTTGGCTTGGAGAGCATTTCGACATCAAAAGTTATGATGCACTCGATAGGTGAGAAATATATTGTTGGTTTATCATATGAATGCTTCCGAAATATGAGCTAGCAATTTATGAAAGGGAAGGTTCGTTTCTACACACTACCAACAACTGCCATGCTCAAGTGCCATCTCTTTAGTTACATTCATTTTTCGTTGGATCAAAACTTATTAAGTATAAGATAACTCTGACAACATATCTGGAAATTAGGCCTTAGAACTGCTAACTGATTGTCTTTCGACATTTAGTTCATAAAACAATATCCAAAATAAGTTGATAGCCAAAAGGTCTTGTTACTTAGTACTTAGAACTCAGTTAAGCTGTCATAATGACAAAAACTGTTCATGGTATGTTGCGCTTCAAAAATTGTAAAGACAAAAAAAAATTCTTAAAAAAAAATAACGTTATATAACTATGTAACGCCTTAAGGCTTATAAACAGAATCCCTGGAGCCTCACATATTCCAAAAAACATAAAGGAATCCAGAGAATTATAGAACATAGTATTTCATTATCAATTCGGATGTTCACGTCATGGACTAATCGAAACCCGAAACAATTGTCGAAGTAAGAAGTCAATAGAAAACTCTTATTTGACCTAGCAGACAGTCAAAAAATTTACTTCTTTGACAAACTATCCCTTAAGTGTCGGTTGTTTTGAAATATGTTTTACGTTTTAACAGCTCTGTACTGCAATTCTCTTTCGTCCCTTTTGTAAGTGCATCACAAATCTCTTCCGTTCTTCCAACTAGAACACTAGCGGCTTCATGCATTGTCAAATGTTACGCTAATAGGTGTTACTATCTGGCTATCTGTTTAATCGATTGGTATGTTATGTGATATGGTTTTAATCTAATAAAAGCTGATCTTATAATTCATACTATTCATACGAACATCAAATTCGCAAGATAAGAATTAGCGAATAAGAAATTTTGTCAACGCCAATATTTCCTTTTAAAACATAAGAGAACATTTAGGGATTTCGTTAGCATTTGAAAATAGGGAAAGCTCATGAAGAACACAGGTAATTAAAAAATTGACATAATCAACATACCTTTTACGTTGCAGTTGACGAGCTGTTGTACCTAACATCAGGAAATACAAGCTTATTATACTAATTCGCAATTGTGCATCCCATTTTTATTTTAGAGAGTGACATATTTAACTAAATTTTACGTAGGATTTCCTATATTGTCCGCGTAAAACCACGTAGATGCGAGAACGTTTTTTTTCAATAATGATGTCAGATTGAAATGTATGTTGATTACGGGCGGCGTGCGACACAACGCAAGCTGAACATGGGTGGCGAGCGACGCCGCCTTGGCGGCTAGTCTTATTATACTAATTCGCGTTGTGCATCCCACTTTTATTTTAGAGAGTGATATATTTAGTTTTAATTTACGGTCATTATCCTCTTATGTGCGCGTAAAACCACGTAGTGCGAGAACGTTTTTTTTCAGTAATGACGTCAGATTCTACTGTATATCATTGATTTGAGTTTTTTTATCAGTACATACAAAAACTTTTATACGCTTACACGGGATTTGAGTAAAGGGATCATTTTCGAAATAAAAACCGCTAAGAAATGTTTTACCTGAAATGCATGTTGATCGTTGGGGAATGATCACGGGGAATCATTGCATTGCATACCCAATCGAACGCGACGTTTTTGGGGAAATATCTCGATAACCAATAGGGATAACTGACGTTTTTTAGGGTCCGCAATACGGGTAAGGGGGTGACGCAGCATTTGGGCCTAAATTAGTTTTGGTACTGCGGCTATGACGTCATCAAAATATTTGAACGAAGATATCTCTCTAACAGTTGATCGTAGCGAAACGATCCCATACACTTTTTTGATCAGTTTTTCGAGCTCTACAACATGGGTACACTTTCCAGTCACAGTTGTGTGATTTGATTTTTCGTCAGAGGGTACACGGGAGCGCGGCATTTGACACACATCATTTTCGAAATTATTAGCCGTAAAAAACGTTTGCGCGAGTGACATATTTATTTTTACGGTCAAACCTCCTCTTATGTGCGCGTAAAACCACGTAGAAGCGAGAACGTATTTTTCTCCGTAATGACGTCAGATTCTACTGCATCATTGATTTGACGTCAGTTTCTTTTTTATCAGTACTGCATGCAACAACTTTTACACGCTTACACGGGATTTGAATAAAGGGATCATTTTCGAAATAAAAACCGGTAAGAAATGTTTTGCCTAAAAATGTATGTTGATTACGGGTAGCGTGTGACATAACCCAAGCTGAACATGAGTGGCGAGCGACGCCGCCTTGGAGGCTAGTCTTATTATACTAATCCGCAATAGTGTGTCACACTTTTATTTTAGAGAGTGATATATTTAGTTTTAATTTACGGTCATCGTCCTCTTATGTGGGCGTAAAACCACGTAGATGCGACAAACACTTTTTTCACGATTATTCCAAAAGCACGTGGCATCATTTGACGTCAGTTTTTACGATCACGGGGAATCATTGCATTGCATCCCCAGTCGAACGCGACGTTTTTGGGGAAATATCTCTAGAACCAATAGGGATAACTGACGTTTTTTAGGGTCCACGATACGGGTGATGTAGTGACGCAACATTTCGGCCTAAATTTTATTTGGTACTGCGGCTACGACGTCATCAAATCTTTGATTGACAATATCTCTGGAACGGTTGGTCGTAGCGAAACGATCCCATACATTTTTTGATCAGCTTTTCGGGCTCTA
Organism: Turritopsis dohrnii; assembly: GCA_027922465.2. Lineage (NCBI taxonomy): Eukaryota > Metazoa > Cnidaria > Hydrozoa > Anthoathecata > Oceaniidae > Turritopsis > Turritopsis dohrnii. The sequence continues at coordinate 152,932 of BQMF02000293.1, forward strand.
CAACATGGGCAAACTTATAATTGCCAATTCTTCATTTTATTTTTCGTGAACTGGACGCATGCTGAACATGGGTGGCGAGCGACGCCGCCTTGGCGGCTAGTCTTATTATACTAATTCGCAATTGTGCATACCACTTTTATTTTAGAGAGTGATGTATTTAACTGTAGGATTTCCTATATTACCAGCGTAAAACCACGTAGATGCGAGAACGTTTTTTTCTCTGTAATGACGTCAGATTCTATTGTATTATTGTTTTGACGTCAGTTTTTTTTATCAGTACATACAACAACTTTTATACGCGGGACACGGGTTCATTTTTGAAATAAAAACCGGTAAGAAATGTTTTGCCTGTAATGTATGTTGATTGTTGGCGGCGTGCGACGACACCTTGGCGTCTAGTCTTATTATACTAATTCGCGTTGTGTGTCACACTTTTATTTTAGAGAGTGATATATTTAATTAAATTTTACGGTCAAGTTCTTCTTGTGCGCGTAAAACCACGTAGATGCGAGAACGTTTTTTTCTCTATAATGACGTCAGATTCTACTGTATCATTGATTTGACGTCATGTTTTTATCAGTACATACAACAACGTTTATACGCTTACACGGGACACGGGTTCATTTTCGAAATAAAAACCGGTAAGAAATGTATGTATTGCGGGCGGCGTGCGACGCAACGCAAGCTGAACATGAGTGGCGAGCGACGCCGCCTTGGCGGCTAGTCTTACTATACTAATTCGCAATTGTGCATACCACTTTTATTTTAGACAGTGATATAATTAACTAAATTTTACGTAGGATTTCCTATATTGGCCGCGTAAAACCACGTAGAGCGAGGACGTTTTTTTCTCTGTAATGACGTCAGATTCTACTGTATCATTGATTTGAGGTCAGTTTTTTTACCTTCTATTTGAGGACCGCCCCCTGACGCACTCAACTCTAAATACTGATAGTTGACGTCAAGTTTCAACGCATGCGCAGTAGGTTTTAGTTGATGACATCATCAGGTACGCCAGAATCTGATGACGTCATCGGTTTTGTGTGTGTGCGTGTGTGTGGCGTGTGTTTGTATTGCGCTGGAATCGGTTTTTTTATTATCTGTGGTGGGGTGACGAAAAATTTGGGTCTAATTTTTTGGGGGGACCGGTCTGTGACGTCATCAAAATCTTTGAAAGATAATGTCTCTGTAACAGTTGGTCGTAACGATCCCATACATTTTTTTGATCAGTTTTTCGAGCTCTACAACATGGGTGCACTTACCAATGCCAATTCCTTTATTTTTCCTGAACTCAACGCAGGCTGAACATGGGCGGCGAGCCCAATGTTATTACCAAAAACATTATTTCTACTTATCTCTTCTCTTACAATTTCACTAATGTCGCAAGTGTCATCAATGGAAGTACTAAGAAACTTATGTATGCTAATGGTAATGTAAATTCTACCATAACTTACTTTCACCAATTTGGGAAATATCTTTCTCAACATCAATGATTATCTGTAGTTGATTTAAAAATTTCAACAGCTTTCTCAGGTTGGTCCAGTTGACATAATCACCATTCTTGTCCCACCAAGCAGATAAGACTCTGCGGAGTCTTTCTTGTGCATTGTTTGGAAAATCAATTTGGATTTGCTCAGTTTTATGATATTCCAGCAGGAAGTGTGAAATAATTCTTCCGTGACGAACGGCTTCAGAGGATATCTTATCGAAAATGAATTTTCGGTTTTTCACATCTTTCAGGGACATTCCATCATAATTTCCTTAAACGATTTAAAAACAAATTATTCTAATCATCGCCTATTCAGCAATCCAAAATCTACGAGTAGTTTTTACGTAAAAAGCAAATATGCTGCTAAAACAGTTACATTGTGCTTATCTAAATTCATATATCAATTTAAATTTTATATTTCACCTTTGCGATGAGACCCAAAATTAATATTTGAGAAAATATTTGAGAAAAAGATAAACATCTTTTGCAAAGTCACAGTTTAAATGTTGTTATTGCTCTCCAAACGACTCCCATTGTTTGAATGATTTTTTTTATTTATATTTTAATTGAATATTTAAATGAATAAATATAAAAAAGTGGAACAAATAATATATAGAATATGCGGAAACGGAGAATTGGATAACAAGGCTTGAACAGTAACCTGGGAAAGGCCTGCTATTTATGATTTTAGACTATAAAATGACAGAAATCAAGGAATCAAACTAATTAAGAAATACACTATAACGAAGAAGAAATTGTGGACAGAGAATAGAAAAGTTAATCAAGGAAAGGATAGTTAATCAATGAAAATGTCAGGGTCTTATTAGAATACTCTGGAAATTTGACTATTCCATTTTCAAGTTGTGACAGACACACACACATGGTAGATAAAAGTTGTAAAGGTCAATTTAAGGAATTCACTTTGTATTTCCAACAATTTGCAGTGATCAGTATTTTTGATACACGCTGTTTTTTTTATAAGAATACGCTTTGTAAGAATGTTCAAGATGAAATTGGTCAAAAAGTTAAGAATGTCTTAAGAATATTGCAATCTTAAGATTTTGTGAGCCCAAAATTAATTTTTCCTTTTATTCATTTTGTTTATATGTAGGTGCTTTTTTTTGTAAACATTCTCTCACGTGGCTCTCCATTGCTGCAGGTGCTATGTTTTACCCGTTTTTGCCTTTTGAGTTTTGTCTTTTGTATCTGGGCATGCGAAGTTAGGTACGGCCTTAAAGGGGAAGTCTACTTTTAAAATCGAAATTTAGTTTTTCGTACCGTTTGGAAGACTTTCAAAAATGATGAAAGTCAGTTTTTAAATTTTCAAAAAATCACTTTTCGTTCAAGAGATATTACTGCTTAAAGTTTTTGCTCCAAACTTGATCTCTGTGGAAATGTGACATCAAAAAAATAAATTGCTGACATATAAACATATAAATAACTCAGGAAATTATAATGATGCAGCCTTTAATTTAAGTGATTCGTTACCTGCTGGTGTTTGTCACTATATATACAAAATTCTAGCAGTGCAACACTAAAAGTTTCCGAGCTATTTACATTCTCACATGTCAGCAATTTATCCTTGCACGTTGTGATGTCACGTTTCCATGGAGATCAAGTTTAAAGAGCAATATCTCTTGAACGAAAAGTGATTTTTTCATCATTTTTGAAAGTCTTCCAAATGGTACGAAAATCTAAATTTCGATTTTAAAAGTAGACTTCCTCTTTAAGAATGTCTTGAGAATATATTAGGATGTTTTTGACTTAAAAATTAATGAGAAACAGAAAAATTGTTTAGAAGTTTTCTAAATGAACAATACCTGCAAAGTATGGAAGAAAACTAATCTCTTCCTTCGAAATCTTTAGTGACGATAAATTGCATGATTCAAGACATTTGTTGCAGAGTTTGAAAAAGTTATTCTTTTGTTGAGATAAATGATTTGATAAGGCATACGATAAAAATTCTAAGACTGGTCGATCATGTCTGTCCGAATATGTTTCAAATATCCTTTCCACTTCATCGTCATCTTCATTTTTCAATATCCTCTGACAGAAACGTTTTTGTAAGGATTTATCTCTTACTGATAATCGTGAATCCAGTAAATATATTATCCATTGATCTATAACAAAGAAAAGATAAATTCACCTTCTTGTTTTATTTACTGTTTTGCAATCCACACTATCACGAGAAGGTAAAAGAACTGAAATTTCCAAGACAATTGAACAAGAATGTCTAATGTTCCCTCATCGTTGATACATATATAGCAAAGACCGAAAAGTCAGTAAGTAACAGACCAAATTTTAAACCAAACCTACACTATCCGAACCTTGAGTAATTTACCAATTTTACAAATAGTAGAAATCTCTTTATTCAAATGCCATGTTTTTTTGAAGACAGAGTACTGACTTTACGAGAACAATAACTAAAGTGTAAATTCAAATGACTTAACTTTACAAAGGTAAAAGTGATCCTAAAATACACATTGTTCATTTAAACATAATGAACTGTCATAAGGTCGAAAAAAAGTGTCAGCAGCTTTCTTATGAGATAATCTTGTTGACATCAGCAACCCAGCTCAACATGTAACAGTTATCTTTAAAAACTGTTTCTTTCTGCTTCTTAGACAGAAGATATTCTGAAATATTGTAAAAGAACATAAATTCACCACTTACTTTTATCACTTCTCTTGGAATTTGATTGGCCCATTCATAGAATCAACCACGTGCCTAAATTAAAACGAAGAAATATTTTTCAATAAAATTCTTTCGAGGCAGCTGCAGTTCATAGCTAACTATCATAACTATTGCATTTTGGGCAAAAACAGGCAAAAACACCTAACAAAAGTCAACATATCCTTTGTGAACACAATGTGATAACCGCGGAGAATCTTCTATGTCATAACAGCTGAAAGTCAACTGGTTATAATACCCACGTTGACTTAAGTTCTAATTCCGAGGTTGCATTTCCTAAACCTGGGTTAAGGATTTTAATAACTTGATTTCAAAACTGGGCAATATGAACAATCGTTAAGTTGTTTTTGCATCACTATTATCATTCTGTAAATAACATTCTATCATCAGAATAAAAAGACCAACAAATCATGACAATAAATCAAATATAAAACTTAAAGAGGCTATTGACGGATGAAAAATACAACAGCAGTTTAACTTTTAACTCGATTACTATTCTTAAAACCCATGATCAATTAAAATTCTGAATTGGTAAATCTAGTTAATGTAAACAGATCTTTCAAACAAGAAAGTTTCGGAGTCAAGAAAAAAATTGTTTTTCTGAAAAACTGATTCTTCATTGCCTTATTTATACACTTTATGTTGAACTAAGAACTTATATATTTACTTTCTGGGGTTGATATTTTATCTAAGAAGCTTCAGAGTAACGATTTACTCTAACACATGTTGATTGCGAAGATGGATGAACGGCAATACGATTTATCTAATCGTGATTGAAGATGTTTTCTTGCAATTTCAATAAAACAGATTTTTGCTGCACGAAAAATGTTGCTCGTGCCCCCTTAGCTTATACGTTTATAATTTATAATCGTGGTTGAAGATGTTTTTACAATGTTTTTTCGTTGTATTCGTTGTTCATAACGCTCCTATAGCATAATAAATACAAAAAATATTCAATATTAAAAGTATGGAAAGTTTTAAAATAAGGAGTAGCTATATGCACAAGAAAAAAAGAATATGATGTCGTGTCTCTATCTCTGAACGTCAAAATATGTCAGAAATCTGTGCTTCTTATATTATCATCGAGGAGGAAACCGTTGAGAAAAATTGTACCTTGATACTATCGACCAAGGTTTTGTATAGTCAACTTGATTTAGAATTGCCGAAAAACCTTCAGGATTGTTGAAAGGTTTGGAATGAAAATACATCAATACTTTGAAATAGTTTTTAATGGTGTCATACCCATCCCATCCCCACCATGACTAATTTTTTCTAAGTGCTAAAGCTACACATAATAGTACATGTCCATTTCATTTTCCCAAGCGCCCCCATATTTCTACAGAATTGCCTGTAGGGTGCTTTCCTATAATTATTGCCATTGAAATACCACTCCTAAGCTCTTATGTAAAAACTTTCACTTTGATAATGAGAAGCAAGCAATCTCTATTTAAACAGCAACTTGCGAACAGCGGTATAATGTTTGACACATCTCTTTTCTAACAAAATTACTTTGTTTATGCACATAAGTAACTCTCTTTGAAAAAACAGCTGCAAAAATGAATTTTTTACCTGTAGCTGTATATGCATCTACCGGTTTCAAACCAGCTAATTTTTACGGTCAAAACCTTGTTAAATTTGTTTGGGAAGGTGAGGTTTTGGCCAAGTGATGTCTCGTTCTTCCAAACGCTTTTAACAGAGTTTTCACTGAGAAGTTTGATGGTTTGAAACCGGTAGATGCATACCCTCGTAGATTCGTTTTGATAAATAAAAGAACCGAATGCATTCTGTCACATGGCTAGTTTTGTTTTTATTTTGTATTATGATCACGTGATCATAACATTTACAATTTCATCCGTCAATAGACGCCTTAAAACAAACTTTTACTTTAACTTCAAGAATGGATATTTAAGGGGAAAAATAACACAATCACCCTAGAAAAAAAATTAAGGAAACAAAGAAAAAAAGTGCAAAATAAGAGTTCCTTGTAATTGCATATTTCGATTCACGTTCAACATTTCATAAAACTGTTTAGATATGTATTGGACCTAATACCCCGTTCACACCATGAATATGTTTTAAATAAGTACGTCTTAAAGTTACCAGTTCATATAGAATTAAAGCCTGTTTTGATAAACTCAGTTTAAAGTCTGTTCCAAAAATATGTAGACTGATTTCAGCTTTTATATAAAAACCAGGCTCAAGGGAATTGATGTAATTTGCTAAATCTGGTTTCCACATGGTAACTGAAATTAGTCCACATATTTTTTGAACAGACTTTAATTTAAAACGAGTTTTAAATAAACCAACACAGCGAGGAATTTGAAGTGTGTTCGATTAAAATAAACATGAAAGCCATAACTAAGAAGAAAAGATCAAGTCAATGCGAAGAGAAAGAAACAAAGAATTTGGTTTTAAAGTGGGTAGAAGAAAATATTTGGGAGAGGCATAAGACCAGAAAGAAATCAATATGGTGCTTTGAGTTTGTGTTTTCATCCATATTAAGTGATTTATTTTAACATGATGTGTTAGGATACTTTCAGAATTTATCAGCGCAACTCCCCAGCGCAGAGTGTTTATACATGCGCATTGCAATATATTTTTTTACGTAATTTTCTGCTTAGAAGCTGGCAAGTATTAGCCATATTCCTGACATCAACCAGCCTGTTACACGAAAAAATATAATTACTGATGAGACTCAATAATTACTTCTGATATGTAAAACTTTACTTGTATCAAAAGAAACATCATTACTTTACACGTTTTTTCCGAATGTTCACGTGAAGTTTCTAATGACTTTGTAGGGACATATTCAAGAACAACTCTACCAAGTTATATAAACGTCCCTACAGATACATAGCGAATATAGTTTCGTGTAAACAAAACATGATTTTCCGGAATGTGGCTAATTCAACATTTTCGCTAAGAACATGAAACTACAAAGAGAAGGACTTAATGGTAAGCTGTAAAGACTTTTAATTATCAACATCTTTCTATGATATAAACCACATTTCTCATTTCACTGGAGACCATAGAAAGGAGTGCATACTAGTAACATGGCATTTTATCTACCAATACACAGTTTGTTTTTAATAAGAGTTAAATAAACTGGCTTAAACCTTATGATTCTTAATAATTCTTCAAATGTGACCCTGAAGTATTAAGTGATTCTTAAATATTTCTGGAAAAAAAACAGTGTACAATAAAGCTGAACGGGTTATGTTAGATAAACTGCAACAGTAAAAGAAGGAAGAAACATGGAAAATAAAATTAACAGAGAAAAACAGGAGCAGTTCAGAGCTGAGATTTCTTATCACACTTTGAGCCATAAGGTGATTCTAAGAATATTCTTAAATTTTAACGATTTTAAAACTCGTGATTCTTATAAAAAGATTCCTTATAAAAAAACTGGGTAAAAAAACAAATTTGTACTTACTCAGGCAAACACAGACTGCATTTCAGAACAAGATAAAACAAAACGTTTCATTATACAAACATGATCATCGACTATATAAAACACTTAATCAGATTTTTATTTTGAGAGCCACAATAACAGTAAAGCCCGGTTCAGACTTAGTGATTACGACGATTCCAGTGTAATCGTCTAAACGTCGTAATCGTCAAAATTGTCGTAAACGCCAGGAGATTACGACGATGAAATATCAAAATGTTACTGATTGATTACCAATTCGCAATACTTGAGAGATTGGCGATTGCGACGATTAATTTTTTTTAGTCTGAACCAGGCTTTAATGAACAGACAATAAATAAGTCCCGTCGTTTAATGTCTCTCCATTGTATTGCTTGCTGACAATTATTTATAAATCAAACTTAGAGATAACGTAGGAGAACGTATACTTTTAAAATAGCTACTTATGTGTGCTATGCTACTTATGTGTGCTAGGACACCAAACAATACATATTGCGTAGTTACTTTAAACAAATAAATAAAAAGCTATTGTCAATCAATAATGTCGAGGCTTACTAAGGGGCTGATTACATGATCCCGGTTAGCCGAGATGAAATTTCATTTCGCCTTGCCGAGGTCTTGGCTTCCTGGTCAAATCTTCATAAATTTCCCATTACATGATAAAATTTTCCTCCCGCCTATCCGAGATGAGGTTTGAGCATGCGTAGTTTGTCAAAAATTCAAAACAAGGTTATAAGGAAAGTAAAGATGTTGTCAAGGACCTAGGAATCTTTATGTCTAACGATTGCACATTTAAAGAACAAATAACAACCATGATTGAAAAAGCTAAAAATCTAACTTCTTGGATTCTACGCACCTTTTCATCACGTTCCTTCAAATGTATGATTACCCTGTATAAATCATTGGTCATACCAATTCTAGAATATTGCTCCGTTCTATGGAGTCCAATTGCAGTTGGTCTCATTCAGAGACTTGAAGATATTCAAAAATCGTTCTTAAAAAGAATCAATGGCACTTCAAGTAACTATTGGGAGTGTCTCAAACAAACAAAAGCTTTTTCCCGTCCCGCCTAAACGGGATGAAAATTTTGCATGTAACACCGAGTTGAAATTCATCTCGGCAAGGCGGGATGAAATTTCATCCCGGCTAACCGGGATCATGTAAGCAGCCCCTAAGTAAATATATAAATAACAGATCTGATATAAATAAACATAGCGTATTTCAATGAAGATGCAGCGATGGTGTAGTGATGAGTCTGTTACAAAAGTACTTGTTACGGACAAATCGATACTTCAAGACCATATAAAAAACAGCATGTTTATGATACAATATCAAGCAAATTTTTCGAAAGTATACAAGAATGGAATTTACAAAATTCCAAAACATGATTTCCACAAGGATGATAGTCAAAAAATATTGAAACAAACAGTTATCGTGTTGGAAGGAGTAAATGCTAATACTTTTGTAACAGACCCTGATGCAGCAATGGTGTAATGGTCAGTACCTTTGAGTGTTGCCGCTGCGACCCGTGTTGAGTCCAGTCATGTCGTATCTCGATACTCTGCTTTAAAAGCAGCGTATCACCCCTTTAAGATCCATCAACTGACTGCACACTGGCCTTCGTGCAAGTTGGAACAATGCTCTACGTATCTCTGGCAGTAAGTCAACAAATAGTTGCAAGTCGGCGGGCGAGAGAACCAACCATTACGGATAGAAGCCCAAGGACTAAAAACTGCCGGTTACTTAATTACTTACTTATTTCTTCTACTAACCGCCCGGATGATTATTAATGTTTTTTGAAATTTCGAGAGGGTGTTTATTGTAGGGGGCGCTTAAAAGAGGGGGCGGTTATAAATTGTTTTGAAATATAGACAACAAAGTAATTTGCTATTGATAAAACACATCAACGGAATTATTTCTTGATAATATCACGATCCAGACCAGTCCACGCTTGAATCTGTTGAACAATAATTTTTAGTGGAGAGCCATCCATATTTCCGGATTTTGTTTTTCTATTATTATTCTAGTAGTGATAAATTATCTATTATCTAGGCCACCAGCCTCTCCCTCCCGTACTAATAAAAATGCCGTGAATCCCGCTTTCTCGATGTTACCTATTGGAGCTCAGAACGACTGGATTTATTTTCTAAAAGCCGCCAGGGTGCTTATTAGACAGGGCGCTTAAAAGAGGAAATACGATATCTTTTAATTCATAACAAGAAACCGTATGGCTTGAAGACTTCAGAACGTGTCACGATTACAAAAATCTACTCTCAACAATAACAAAACATTTTCAAAATATTTTAAATACCGTATTTCCTCCATCTAGCGCCACCCTCTGATAAGCGCCGCCCTCTAAAGAGCGCCGCACCTCTGAAAGCGGCGCTTTTTGGAAAAAAAATGAAAAAACAGACCAGTATGTGTTTTACTTGAATTCTATGTTAATCTAATTCTAAATAGGAATATTTTATTTTCTTCTTCGTTAACTCCTCAAACAAAATCATCACAAAATCACTAATCATTCACTCTTTTAAAACATGTGCCTTGAATTTAGCCACTGATGGTAGCGAAGAAGACCAAATACACTGTTTTAAGGAACAAGGAGCATGTCCAGAGCAGCGAGACTTCAGGAGTCGTTGCAACTAGTTGAAGAAGAGGCATCGTCGCTCAACCCTTTTGAGATTTCAGAATCAGACGTGGAAGACGCCTGCCAGCCTTTTCACTTGATCGATGATGAGCTTGAGAGCGCTAGCGACGAAGATATTGAAATATTATAAGTATTCTTTTAATAAGAAGAAAGTCTAAAAATCTAAAGTGTAGTTTTCAATTTCATGGGTTGTTTCCTTGATTTCTCAGGCCTTTATAATTTGGAATCAATAATTTGAAAAGAGCGCCGCCCTCTGATAAGCGCCGCACCTAAAGTCTCGAAAATTTAAAGAGCGCTGCGGCGCTTATTTGAGGAAATACGGTAGGTGAAACTTTATAGAAGTTTTGACCAACACATTCGAAATAGCATCACTTTTCAATTGTGCTTAATTTTCAAAATGAACTTTCAAAATTTGGTCGAAATTTGACCCGAATTGCGAATTTGGCAACGATTTCATGTGAACGTTGCACAAAATCGCTCATAGCTTGGAGTGGAAGGAGTAGAAGGAAGAGAAAAACTGGTATTTAAAGACTTTTCTTAACCACAGGTGCGCTTAAGTCAACAAAAATCGCTTTGTGTTTTAACAATCGTGCTGGAAAAACACGTTTTGGAAGATTTGAAGAGAAGCATTCATATGATAAATATTAAAAAAAGTACTCATCTAATTCAAAATGTTCTCTAAAATGTGGTTACAATTACGACCAAATCTCCGATGTAATCTAAAGCCTGGTTCACATCTGAGATGAAAATAATTCTTTCCCGCGTTATTGAGTTTCTTTCTTTATGGTGAAATATATGTTCAACTACAAACGACGTTTTTCTCAATATTTTATGTTTCTGCCGAATAAGCGCCCCGTTTCAGTTTTGGACCTGGGCGCTTAATCAGAACCTGGGCGCTTATTACAAATTTTTCTTCTAAACCTGGTCGCTTAATCGGACGGGGCGCTTAATTGAGTCCTGGGCGCTTAATCGGTCATTTACGGTAACCATTACAACTGATGAATTTTGTTAAGTTTTGCACGTATTATAGTTCGGTACAGAGCAACTATGTCATCAGAACGGGACACATAGATCAGCGAGTTGCTAATACAGTGAAACAACATCGAAAGTAACATCCATTCCCCTTTATTCTTGAAATCATCTGCAACGACAATATAAAATATTGAAGGTAAAATAACAGCAAAAACCAGTGATATTGAAATCATAAGTAACGTGAAAGTTGTTTGTTGTAACCACCTATTCGATATTGTAGAACCATTGTAAGCGGCAATCTTTCTGGCACGCATTTTTAAATGACGCAATAAGGAGGCATTCAAAATTAACGATGCAAACGTTAAAGACATGATTAAAACCATTCGAAGTCTTCGTTTGCGAACAGTTGATCTTCACCACCCATGCTGAACCTTGAATAACTAGATGCTATTTCAAGCAATAAGGAAATAGTAAAACAAGCGACAAGAAGAGTCATGAAGATTCTGTTTCTTGTACGTTTATTTTGGAATGGTTTGCAAGCACCCACAAAACGAACGCCAGTGATCAAAAGAACAATCAATGGGGAAGCAAATGTAAATGTAGTATAAAACACTTTATTGAAAAGAACGTTTCAACATGATTCTGTGTTTGATGTCATCATGTACAGTTTATGTGACATACCAATTGTGCCCATTAGCAAGTCAGTAATTCCCATACAAAAGAATAATTTTTCAGTAAGCTTTTTTGGTTGTTTTGTCTTGTACAAAGCGTAAATCATTCCTACATTCACCAACGTTATAAAAAATATAATTATTGAATATCAACAAATATGTGTTAACACCTGTAAAATCCAAAAATACATTTGATAACCACCATTTTGCAATCAATTTTCAAAGTTCAGAGGGTGCAAATTGCAAGACCAACTCAAGAACATTTTGAAAGTTTCCACATTGACTTCCTGAAAAAATAATTGCTAATGATAAAGTAAAAAGTTTAACATAACTATACTTGATTTGAAAACCATACAAAGAACACAAGATTATGATAGTAACTAATAATAGTAAATAATTAGTAAAGTAAAATAACATACCTTGTCTTCAGACAGATAATATTTTGAGTCATCTCTTTTCCCTCTCAAAGCCATGTTGTTTTGTCCTAAAACCACTACAAAGGCAACCATTGGTCGAATAAGTTCCCTGTTCTTTTTTGTTCTATTTGACAGCAAACGATTGGCTATGTAATCTATAGACTTTTCTGGAGTTAACACTGCAGTAAACAATGACTGAAATCTTTCGTGAGACTTTTCATTATGCTTTTTCAGTTTTGATGTAGCTGAACGCCAATAGCCAATTCCATCATTGCTAAGAGCATCTTTATTATTTTCCCCCACTAGTAAGCATGGGAGGCAAAACAATTTGTCCAAAGATGGAGAATACACTAGCCAATCATATTTTTCAAGCCAGGATAACTTACAACAGTCACTGATTCTTTTACCTGACTTGGGAAATTTGAAAGAACTTGTTAGTTTCCAAACCTTTTGCAACAAAGTAATTTTCTCTGCTGATGTCAAGTGCTGGATATTTCCTAGATAGTCTGCTATATCATTTGGGTAACTAGTTCCTTGGTCGGTGCTGGCAGTTGTTTCTTTCACATCTACTGCAGCTGGAACTTCTTCCTTTAATGGTAGCATTGCAGGTAGCTGATACATGCTTTTCTTTTGTAATTTTGGAAACATAGTCAGCAACGAGCGACTTTTTACTGTTGATTGACATGCCTTGTTCACTCTCTGATTCATAGTAACTACAACAATACAAAAAATATTCCGCATATATAACTAAAAACAACGATTTTACTTTAAACCATGGAGGTATAAAACAGAAGGAGAACGAACTCAAAATCTGCTATTGTACTATCCGTGATGCGCTGCATTGTTTAAGTCCTCAGTGTGCAATAACATATTGCTATCATCTTGCATAATTTTTATAATTTGGGCGTTCTTGCGTGAAAATTTCGTTCATATCAATTCTCCAATGTGATTAAAGATCGTTAGGGTAAACTTCTTAGCATGCATAATCTGTAAGAATTGGGAGAATTATGCAAAAACGTCACAAATATGCAACGAAAACATTGCAACTTTAGGTCTATATATCTCGTGATCCCCTCAAGCAGTTTCGCCTAGCTTCAGTTTTTGAAGAGAGAATAATCCTAAGTGTTTGCACGTACTGCGGCACTATCGAGGCGCATTTAAGTCAGAAGATATGTAGATTGGAACTTATACATGAATTACGCGATATCTTCAACTCTGTATAAAAACATAGATTTTCATTTGTTTCTCAAGGAAGCTTTAGGTTTAATAATCTGCTTGTCACTATGCAGCAAGTTGATCCGTTGTTATAATGGATGATATTTGGTTTTTAAATTGTCGTTAATTTTTAAAAAAGTATTCGTTTCACCGACAACCAGCCGAAAGCGCATCACGGATGACATCAAAGTGATACCGCAATGAATAGAATAGTCATTATCTGAATAATAGAAAAATAAGAGTTCGTTCTCCTTCTGTTTTATACCTCCATTTTTAAACTAAAAGAAACTTTGTTCCAGATGATAACAATAATAAACTTGGGTCATGACAAGAATTAAGGAATCCTTATATACCTGAATTTCCTCTGCCATCTAACTTCATTACTTTTTTAGGAGGCTCAATATTTTCCCCCAGAACTGAATCATTGGTGCATACTTTTTCGACTGGTACATTCACAGGGACAAAATGATTTGGTTGGAATAATGATGTCCCTAAATTCTTTAATTCAGCTGTTCTTGACCACATTATCAGAAATAGGTCATTGTTTGGTGTCTTTACTCTCGGTGTAATTGTCCCATTACAGACACTTTCATGAATATCTTTAACATTGTGTAGAACACCGTTCTTATGGTTCTTCCAATCACAGACGATAATGCTAAGATGTCCAATAAACAACCAAACCTTCTGTTTTGAAGGTTATTGATAGCTTCGTTAATGACACATGCCTCTTTCACCATGTTTTTATCACTTGTAAAGTTATCAGCTACATCGTGTGAAAAAAAAAATGCAAATATTCCCCTTTGATGGCGAGATTGATTCTCTTGAGTTTTACTCCATACATATGGGTGCTCAGCATAGAATTCAGCATTAAAATAGAGTTCTAATGTGACAGCAGCTCTCAAAACATGACAAAGAGTCTCGTTTCCAGTACATAATATTGAAACAGAATTGTACAAGCAATTGCCATTGCCAGTTGACCTGAAAGTCATAAAAATATATATAAACAGAAACAAATCCAACTGACACATTAAAGGTACCATTTTAGTATTACATATACATGCAGTTGATTGATTGATTGTTTGATTTCATAACAGAATAATAAAATAAATCTGATTATGATTAATCAATGACCACAAAAATGTGTAAATACATAGACAAATGAAAACATAAATAAAGCCAAAGCTGTCTGTGTACAAACCTTAAAGCCCTGCATGTAGATCCTAACTCCAGCTTTTTCATGTGTCCATCCAGCAGTGTCTGTGAAATACTGTCAATTTTCCATTTGTCCAATACATCTTTCAAGTCTGATGCCATGCCATCTGAAATTTGACTTCGTAAATCATCGTGAATAGTTGTCAATCGAAGAAGGGATGATGGATCACTGACAGTTGAACACAAGATGTTGCTGATTTCCACCAAAATTTCCATGCTAATCAGAAAAATAAACAAAAATGACAGAAGTCTGTTTTAAAAATCCTGAAGGGCAGCGCAAAAAAGTAAATAAAAGAAGATCGAAAAATATATAGCAATTTGTAGTCTGTTTTTGATTTGATTAATGTTCTTTCTCTGACTGTTCTTCTTCCAACCTTCTCGTGACGGTTCGATGAGGCAACGGGAATTGTGGATCGCTCACATGTCATATTATTTCGATCGTCATGCCGTACACTTTTCCATTTGCACCAGTTGAGACTGCACCAGTCAGACGGATCTCAAAACTCCCCTAGAAACTCCGCATCTTTGCACCAGTTTAGTGGTGCAAAAAGCAATACCGGCAATCGAACCTCTGAACGAGTATTTTCCGAAGCTGCACCCCGTTTTATACTGGTTAGGTAGGGGCCAAATATTTCAAAAATAAAATTTATCCGTTGTTCCGAAAAAAATCCGAAAAGGTGCGAAAATATCGCGCAGCGCGCAATCAGTCGAAGAAAATCTTTACGGCCAAGGAAAAAGACAGAGTCGAACTGAACTGTATTATTTTTCGGGAATAATTATTTCCTACTTTAGGTACAACTAGTTAACTAATAGGGATACATGTTATTTTGACATACCGAATTTTACTGGTGCACGTGCACCAGTGCACCAGCCTAAATCCGCCATATCAAATAAGTGGTTGACATATCAGCCTCATCAGGAGGCCTATTTACCTATGTTAATTTAAAAATACCTTCTAGACAATTAACATCTTATTTATTTCCTTCAGACATCCAATGCCTTCTAATCGAGCCTATACTACTCAAACAAAAATGGTTACTTATTTCCATATATAGAAATCCTTCTCAAAATTTACAATATTTCTTAGATACTTTATCAGCTGCTTTTGACTTTTTTGCAAGAAAATATGAAAACTTTATTATCTTAGGAGATTTCAATGATACGCCTTATAGTGCCAAGATCATGCAAAAAAGTTTGTCTTTCGAGACTGGAATCAGTGATCACCATCACATGATTTACACCATGTTGAAAACCACCTTTAAGCCAATCCCTCCTAAGGAAGTTAGCTATCGCAGTTACTGAAACTTCTCTTTAGAAGATGAATTTTGAAAGATTGAATTTTTGAGCATTTGGTGGCTTATGACGTCATCTATTAAGATTGCTATAAACATGGAAAATATGTACTAGAGGAAATAACTTATGGAGAGCAGAAGTTATCGCTATTTTGTAGCATTGTTCCTGCAAAAAGTCAATGTTTATGGGACACCTTAAAATACTTTTAGCCATTACTTTTTTATCTAGAACTTGAATCAACTTCATTTTTGGAACATGTATTCAGTACCTTATAACTTTTCAAAAATGTAAAAAAAAAATTAAATTATATGAGTTTTTGCTACTTTAGCGCGCTATAGTTGCGACGTCGTCATCAATTAGAGTTTGTGCAAAACAGACAATTATGTTATGGAGAATTTTCAATACCTGTCAGAAACTGAAAAAAGAACTGAAATATCTCTTCTGCAACTTGAGTTATTGTTGTTTTGGCAGAGGACCTGATTTTCGAGAAGGTCTGCAATCTTGCGGTCAAAAAAATGCTTACGTCAGCAAAGTTTTTGCAATTTTATAAATATAAAACTAATTTTTGCAAGTTTACATACTGTACTACATATATGCTATGTTACAACTCAATCGGATCATTTTTAATGATTTTAGGCAGGGGGCGTAATTTTACCACCCCCACCCCCCTCAAGAGTTTTTAACGTCTACCAAATCGCGCAAGAGGAATATGGTTAATTCGCGCGCGCACAACGTTCAAATTTCTTTTGTTTTCAGAAATTGCCCGTCAGCGAACAAGTAAAAATCGATCCAAATTGCAAATACAAATAAAAAAGCTACCTTTTTGTCGTGTTGTTGAGATTGAAAAGCGATGTTTTGATTCGAAAAAAGTCGAGACGCTTTTCGCTTCGCGCGAATTAATTAGCCTATTGGAAATTAGCCTTTAGAAGCAGATATTTTTGTGCTGTTTCTTTATTCAGAATGCTAAGAACTTTTCTTTTCTTGTGAGTTTATAAAAACAATCAGTTGTTTCTTGAATTGACCGTGAGAAAGCGAAAACTGACTGCCCACATTTTCTATTGCCTGTACTAGACGTCCTGTTCATCAGTGTTTCAGTTGAGAGTCTGGTACAAGCAAATCAACGCTATGATCGCCAAATACATTTCTTATTTGGAGCGTTGGTTTATTCATTTATTTACTCATTTATTTTTTATTTATCAAAATAAGGCAAAGCCAATATCGGTTGAAAACGAGGCTAACAATCAATAGAACTATTGTATCGGTACTGTCTTCTCAAGTTATTGTTATGTATAAATTAATCTTAATGTCTCTCTTTTAACCTCCTTGATGTATATTACATTTAGATTACAAAAGTGTTTTGTAAGCGCCTGTGTTCGAAACCAGCAAGCGCAGCATTTAAAATGGAGTGTTTGTCAACTGCGTGCAGGTATGTTTATTGATATGTTTGTCGAAAACGAAAGATCGAGTTTTTCGATATTTTTTTGCATACACATTCTTCTATAGTACCTAAAAAGTATAGCATTAATAAAAGAAACAAATTACCTAAGAAGAGGTTTAGAAACAACGATTTTTTAGTTTTGACAAAAATATTTTCGGTTTCAATTCACAATTGTTCCTTCAGTGATGGTATTTGTGACGTTTTATGACGTCATTTCTATTGTTTTGAAA
This sequence comes from Turritopsis dohrnii, assembly GCA_027922465.2. Lineage (NCBI taxonomy): Eukaryota > Metazoa > Cnidaria > Hydrozoa > Anthoathecata > Oceaniidae > Turritopsis > Turritopsis dohrnii. The sequence continues at coordinate 170,633 of BQMF02000293.1, forward strand.
GGAACAAAGGCGAGGGAGACAAAAAGTTCAGATGAATGTTTTTGTAAAACTTTGCACAGTAACAAATATATACATATATCATTTAAACTTTTGATAACATTGTATAAACACAGTAAAAGGAAGAATAATTCAGTGATGGTATTTGTGATGTAGACCTCTAACTTTCGTCTTTAACGTGTGTTTTTTGGAACTTGCATGAAAAGCACCATGGAAGTTGGAACAAAATGATAGAATGATTTTTTCTCTTGGAAAAAGTTTGTTGAAAATAAGTTGCTCTCTTCTTGTTTTTCAAGAAATTCCTTTTTCAAGAAATTTTGTCTTGAAAATGGGTGTCTTCACCCGAAACGTTGACAAAACATGCTGTTGTTTTTTGTTTCTTTTACGTTAAAATTCCTTTTCATCAAAGTATTTGATAACGCTTTTAAAGTGCAGGATACCAGTTTTTTTGCTATCGAAAAAACTTTAATTTGATTTCAAAATAATTTAAAACAGCTTGTGATTTAAAAAATTATTAATTTTATTTTACAACTAAAAGTTATGCGTCATTATGAAATCGGTAAGTATCGGTAAGTATCTGATAAGTATCTGATAAGTATCTTTTTGAGAAATAGAACTAGGAAGGTTAAGAGTTCTGATAAATATATAGAAACAAACTTTAAAGCCCTGAATCATGACTAAAGCATTCAAAAATCATGTGTTACTATGACATAAGATAACAACCTCGAACCCAGGGTCTCTTGCCTTTTCGATATACGGATAGCCGGCGAAGAAGACCCTGGCGAACGCTGGTCACGTGACATGAAAATTACACATAATCTGTGTAATTTTTATAAAACGTGGTCCGAAGAAATTTTGTCTCCTGTATTCAGTTTTTTACATAGTCACATACATATATATTGTTGACATGTTTGCAAGACTTCAGCAACTTTTGGGAAGGGAGGTGTTGTCAATTTGATTGAAATTTTATTCCTTATCAAGGCTATAAGAGCAGACACTCGTGAATATGCTAAAGGAGAGGTTGCAAAATTCATGTGGTGTTGTGTGATTTTATCTTTGTATCGATAACATTTTGGTGTGGTTTGTTTTGGAGACACATTCAGTAGAGAGGACAAAAGTAAAAACATGAACAGAAAATTCAATATTGAGTGTATCGAGGTTCAGTCTAAAATAATGTTTGGGATGAAGAGCTTAAATTTTTAAAATGCTTTGTGCGTGTTACAAATATAATTCAGAAGAACCCACTGACACTTGAGAAAAACTTTTGATATAAGACGAGAGATGCAAAAGTTTTAAATTTTTTTTTAAAATTTGCACAATTTCATCTAAAGTCTTCTCGAGCGTCGAGTGTCAATTACTTTCTAATGTTATATACTTATATATAAGGTTGCAGAATATATATGTGATAGAAAGCAGAATGACATCCTGAGTGCATATGTATATTTTTACATAATGAAAAAATACATTAAATATATAAATACATAATGCTGTGTGAATAATATGATAGCTAAAATAATGTTATTTTGAATAATTAAATTTTTAGACTCCCCAATTCTTATCTTCCTCAGCAGTAACTCGGATGGTTTCTTCTTTTTGCTAGAAAATCCTGCGGTCATTGTAATATTTTCAGCCAATAGAATTCCTTAAATCACTAGCGTTCGCCAGGGTCTTCTTTGCCGCTATCCGTATATCGTGAAGGCAAGGGACCCTGGGTCCGAGGTTGATAAGATAAGTATCTTTCCGAGAAACCTCTGCACGTCACTTTCCTTTGTCCAGAAGTCAACATTTAGCGAGTTATAAGTTTTTTGTACTGCGCATGCGCGAGAAAAACTTTAAATGTCACCATCATATTTTGCATAGTCACTTTCCTATATAACCGTTCACGGAAGACAGTCGCATCCGTTTTTAGTTTACTTAATTCTAATGAAATGTTATATATCAAAATATTGTAAGTTTATCTTTATATTTACGGTAATTATATCATTTATGTAACCAACCAATCAATAGGTTGTAAGTATAAATTCTTGTCTTTGTTAATTTTGTGTTTCTCTCCCTTTTTTTAGTTGTGTTTCCATAAGGAAACCAACGCGTTGTATGATAAAAGATAACCCCAGATTTTGATATTAATATTGGTGATATCGTCATACAACAGTAGTGATGTGGACGGATACAAAACAATATTTAGCGAGTTATTAGTTTTTTTCGTACTGTGCATGCGGGGGAAAATTTTTAAATGACACTATCACATTCTGCATAGTCACTTTCCTTTGTAAAGTAGTAATAACGACTGACAACCTCGTCCCCACGGCTTCTTCTCGCTTTTTTATACTCTAACGGCAGGGCCGTAACCACGATTTTATTATTGAGAGGGGGCTTAAATTCAGTGACAAAGGAGGCCCCACCATGTTTTGGGCCGACGGGGAAGAAAAGTTTTCAATTTTAACCTTCCAGAATGGCTAAAACGTATTCCTTTGTTCAGAAAATAAGAAGTCATTATTATGTATAGCCATTTAAAATGCTGCTTACATAGGTCATGACAGTAAAAATACATTGATAAACTAACGCTATCCTGCCAAAATTAAGTCCCGATCACTAAATTGTATGAATTCATCCGCTTCTTTAAAAAGGTCAAGATTATCAGTTTCAACCGCATAGGAGTGCTATTCATAAAAAGTCATATGAAAACAGGCCACCTGAGAAAAGCAACGAAGGAAAGATATGCCAGCTATCCTGGTTTAACGCTAAACTAGGTATATTAAAGCAAATATTTCTTTCTAATAAAATGTATGGAAGAGCTTCATTAAAAAAACTTCAAAATTACAAAAACAAGGCTTTTTGGAAATGTTCTTGAACTTGTTTTGGGGGCCCTTGAACCGCCTCCCCCCACCCCCCACGGTTGTTACGGCCCTGGGCGCGAAGAGCGTCTAGACTAAATAGCAAGAAATGTTTGTGATGTCTTATTCGTCTTCTCTCAGGTTTTAGGAATTTGATAACTATTGGTTTGATATGGCTGACAGTGCAGAATTCATAAAAAGAGAAACTAATGAAAAAGAAGAATATGAGATCACAGAAGAACAAATGGAGGTCATTAAAATGATGGAGATGAAGGGTTTTGGTAACGATTCTACCGAGAGTGATGACGACGAGAATATCGATGAAGAGTTTGAAGCTACAGAACATATACGAATTGGTAAGCTTTCTTCCACGAATCTTGATGGCAAAATTTAGTCGATGAAAAGTTTTGTCGCATTTGAAAAAATTAGTCATTTTTCTTTGAAGTGATTATTTAAACTATTGCAGATTACTGTATTGTGATTAATGTATTTCTTATTTTTCTACAACAACAATAACATTAGACCTTTCCCGAATTCGTCGTTTTTGTCATTTTGACTTATACTAAGTTTTAGTAAAAAATGAGTTTATATTTCGATAACCACCAAAACTAACAACAGCTGAAAATTTAAGCATCAGACAACCAGTAGAAGAGATTTTATAACAGTTCATTTGCTCGGTTAAAAGCCTCTTATTTAGTACTTTTCTCTTACTGGCCTCGTTTCCATGAAAAATGATGTTTTAAAATAGCTTATAGTGAGCTCTCATATTTTTGTTCAGTTATGAAATTTCGATGTCCCACTTTGCCGAATCTAATATCTGTTTTATTATCCCCACATTTTAACTTGGCCTTTTAAAATTTGCTCGCATCGAAGTTTTGCTCTAAAAATCAACATCTTGTTCTCGAATTTCTCCATACAAACGGTATCAGTATCAGCCACGAGACGTTAATACACTACAATAGCTCCTCTCTTGAAAACAAACAAAATCGCACCAGGAACGCTTACGTTGGGTTTTCCTTGCACTAAAGAAGTGTTTAAAACAGTTCTCTTTTCCTTTTCTTTGTCTTCCGTGGATGATAAAACAGTTATCGGATTCCGTCTCATCCTATATCTGAGTTATTAGGCTCGTTTAATACAATATCGAGGCTCAGCATCGCTTGGCCCAATATTGCATTTCACTCGCCTAATATATCAGATATCGGACTTGACGTATAATAACTGTATAATATCCTGCTCTCGCTTTTCATCACACATCGGATATTGCTTTTATAAAGTACGCAACTAGCCAATCAGATTCGAGTATATCGTTATTATAACATCGTTATTCGTACCAACAACTGACTTTGCGTACTTTATAAAAGCAATATCCGGTGTGGGTAAAATATTAAGACTTATTGAGGTTAGCGTTTTGCTTGCAAGGGGGTTATAACACAGAATATACGCACAAATATATTTCCTTGTGCTTTAGGTGACAATGTGGAAATTCAATTTCCAGGAGAGAAGAAAATTTCAATGTTAAGACTTCCAAATGGTGTGGAGCTGACGTTTGGACAGATCATTGCACTTGCAGGAGACTTCTATGGAGTACCTGATGCACCAATTATTGACACTGAACAAGCAAATGAAGATGACGATAAAAAGGAAAGGCGGTTTCAAGCAGCATTTGATACACTAGCTAGGAGAAAATTTGATGATGTAAATGGGGAGATTGTGGAACTTCTGAAGTACTTTGAGAAGGAGAAAATATACCTAAGAAAAGAAAAGAAGAAAGATTTGAATCCTAAATTCGACAAGGCTACCAAAGAAGACGGAAGAAGCTTGTGGATATACATCGGGAAAACGAGTGTTCCAATTTTAACCGGAAGATACATGAAGCTTGCGTTAAATAACACTGACCACTTCATGCCATACGCCAAGCATGCTTACATGACTGGACACGCTGTGGCTCTAAAAAAAGCAAAAGAAGCACGTGAAGCTAAAGAGGAAAAACTGTTGCTATTGCAAGAAGCTTACGCTTTAGATGCATTTGCCTGTCATTTCCTTACTGATAGCTTTGCGTCTGGTCACATGAGGTAAAATGCAAGCCAAACTTTCTATGCGGGAACGTTCATTATTGTTAAATGTTAACAGGCGTATCGGGAAATAAAAAAAAGCAAAAGTAGCATAATAGTACAGCATAATAGCAGGCTTTTGTTTGACTCTTTCTTCTCTAGAGATTCTTTTGAACTTCTGTTTAGTTAATGAATGAATGAAGAGTTACACCATTAGACGACATCGTCTGTTTAGTTGCTCGGACTAGTATTACATATAGAAGCCTCCTGTACACATCAGTCTTGTCCTCAGTGCTCAAAAAGAAAATCATTATGAAAACTATCTGAAAAAAAGGAATACATACAAAACTGTAATCACATTGTTCTTATTCTTAGAACGCCGAGAAAGGAATTGCCAAAAGCAACTTTGATTGGAAAGTTCGGTTCACTTTCTACGAAATATATGCACGATGAAGATAATTATCATGGTCTAAGCGTTGTTAACGGTAAAGGACAACGATGGAAAGCCTATGGCGATGGGAAATTGAATAGCGATGGCGATGAAAGTGATGAAGATGATGACGACGATACTGTTAAAATGAGAAGTAACTTCGAAATGGTAGTAGAAGCTGTCCAAGAATCGGTAAACCAAGTATTCAATGTTTTTACATCTGAATATGCAGATGATAAAGTCACCAGTATGGATTGGGTTTTCCCGATAGTTGTTGCAAGCGAAAGTCATAACCCATTGTATAAAGTAAATGCTGATGGAAAGGTGGTTAGAAGAGAAGAACGCTACGATTTAAGTTGCTCTAAATATACGTCCAAAATTCTAGTGACACTGAAACTGGATGTAAAAAAGCAAAAAGTGAAGCAATGCATCAGTTGCGATAGTTCCTTCTATCCTGGTAAAAAGGAAAGAAAAAATCGAAAGAAGTGAAGACATTCTTCATCTGTTGATTCGTATTGAGATGGTTAAGAATTTTAAATATACTTATTAAGTCTGTAGTTATTGAATATGTTACTACTAGGGTCATTGGTACATTTTAGATTGAATAGATCTTTCTCGAATTTCAGTTTAAACTCTAAACTGTGACTGAGTTTCATATCTAACCTCGTTTTCATGTGATGCATTGTTCCACTGATTTCATTACTTTATAACTTTATAATAGTCTCTATTATTCTCAATTCCCACTCCAGTAATTAGAAGCAGTTTAAATATTAAAAGCGAGGTTAGACACGACAACTCGGCCACAATGCATCGTTTAAACAGAAGTTCGAGAAAGGTCTATTACAATCAGTATTCCCTTGTTTCTTTTGTATTATTTTCTGTTGTAGTTGTTTACTATTTTTATTGATGTTGTGACAATGTCGCATTTTCTTTCCTTCAGTGGTTGAAAAAAAAAGCAAAAAAACCCAAAAAAACCGTAAGTTATTTACTACCGCACGACCTGATGAATTTGCCACTAATATCATGCCTTCATTGCTTATTATCATGAACTTATCCCTTTTAATGAACACGTGTGCAGTTCAGCTTTTACATAATCGGCTAGAAGGCATCCAGTATACTGTTTATAACCTGGTCAGTGTTTTATCTAAAAGCTAAACTATATCTAAAAATTTGTTTCCTGAAATTGTGTTCTTTAAATTTGTCTAAATTAGTACGAATTACATACGTAAGAATTAAAAATACTTTACTTTTATAGCCGAAAAGTAAAGCATTCTTAATTCTTAAATCTAGATGCCCTCGAAAATTGCCCGTGAACCAATCAAAATCCTAGATTTACCTGTACTGCCCCCTCGGTAATAACATGATAAAATACCTTGCATTGAAGTGATTGAATTATTTAGTTTATACCTACAGGTGAATACAAAAAGGTCTGCAATTAAAAATTTAATTCGCTTTGATCTTAGACGACGTTATAATATCTATCAAATCCTTTTTACGAACGAAGTGGCATTTATTCCTTGACTGAAATGTGTATGTGTATCTGTATGATATTTTTGTTTCAAAAAATACTATTTATTTCTTAGAAACTATTTACTAAATGGCTACAAGTCTTGAAGAGTTCGACGAGGAAAATTTCAACAAAAATTACCAAAAATGTGGAAAGTTAACAAGTGATTCCAACCATCATTCTTACTTTCTTAATGTAGAAGATGTATTGAATAAGAAGAAGGATCTAGAAATAGACTCCTACCATGCAGATATGCAAGAATTAATACGCATATTTTTCAATTCTAAAGACGCGCTTGAGTTTTTATCATTAGTATCCAAGAATGTTGTTAGGATTCAGAAGAAGGGTGACTCTGGAACCGGCTGCTATGTAAAATATGATGGAGAAGATTTTATTATAACAAATGCGCATGTAGTCCGTATGGGGGCGGACCGAAACATAGAATATCATCATCAATTTCCAGAGGACGTTTCCGTTGAATTTTTTGGCAGGAAAAAAGTTATAGTGACAGTAAAAGAATTTCTTGAATATTCTGGGAATATGAATAGCAAAATGGAAAATAAAAAAGAGGAAACAGACAAAGAAATTGAAGAAGGTAAGTCTAAAAATGTTAATCCAACATCGATGAATATCGAAAAGCTCGAAAAAGCCAACAATCTGCTTTTTCCTTTATATGAAAACTCCAATGCATCAATGGACTATATTAAAATCAAAGTTAGTCTTGATGAGAGCAACAATGAATGCGCAAGTCGGAAGTGCAATGCAAATATCAACAGTAAAGTTAGTGTTGATGAGAGCAATAATCAGAAGTGCAATGCAAATACTAACAGTAAATTCCAGCCACTCCAGATTGATAAATTTAAGTTACCTTATGATAACTACAGGAATACAGAAACCTTGGACGGTCTCCGTCATTCATCTGCTAGCAGCTTTCCAAAGTCAATTGGCTTGTTTGCAGTATCGCATCCCCATGGATATCGAAATCAACAAATAACTTTTGGTAAACTTAATTCTAGTATTGGTAGACTACATTTTCTTAACGGTGCCCGGGGTCAGAAAGACGCTGCCTCATCGGATCCTTTTGTCAAACATTCTGTACCAACATGCAAAGGTTCGTCTGGTGCGCCAATATTTTATTTTGTGGTTGACCATCAGAAGAGAACCGTGGATGTTGAAAGAAGTGTACAATTTCTCCATTTCAAAGATCAAAATGCAGTTCTTGGTGGAACTCTGTTAACAAGATTTTACATGGATAAATGGATGTCTGATTTCAAGAATGCACTTCATGAAGCGGCTAAATATTCATGAGAAAATACCAGGGCAGCTACATAAACCAAACATTAAACATATTTATAGCAACTTAAATAAAAGTATTGGAACAAATGTTTGGTAATCAAAACAATCACGTGAGGTTTTATCACCGATGTAAGTGTCTGATTATCACCGACATAAATGTAAAAACGTTATCCTATACAGTGTGTTTCAAAAAAAGTGGCAACAAGAATTATAATCGCGTATATATCAATAAATTCTGATCATTGGATGATAATTGTTATATCATTGACAACCTTATTGTTTCCTCCTTCCAATGATGTATTTTTTTTTCGAAATTGGAAAAATAGAAGAGGAGAAAATCGAAAAAATAACTCTAGAAAAACTCATTATTTTCTTAACGATCAATTCAAACAAAAGTTAACAACCGTATCTTTATTGTTTAAAGGTGCAAAATCTTTTATGCCGTTATGTGACATCTGAGACTCTCAATTAAAGTAATTGCTCACGTAAAATTTTTTCAAACGTGCGTAACATTGACTTTGTTAAAGTGAAAGCGATAAAAAATTGTTACATAACTGTTTTTGTTTTCGGAAATTGATGTTATTGTTAAACATCTTAATTGATCGTTAAGAAATCAATGAGTTTTTCTGGAGTTATTTTTTCGATTTTCTCTTTTTCTATTTTTCCAATTTCGAAAAAAAATACATCATTGGAAAGAGGAAAAAATAAGGTTTTCAATAATATAAAAATTATCATCCAATGGTCAGAATTTATTGAAATATAAGCGGTTATAATTCTTGTTGCCACTTTTTTGAAACACATTGTATTATTGATCGTACGTATTTCACAGCTGTACTTGCTCCCAACGGGAAGACTTTGGTTTTAATTAAGTTTTAATTGAGACTGCTTACGTTTTTAGCATTTTAGTTACAGTAGTTATGTGTTGTGTGTACTTTTTTACTTGTTTATTATACTGTATACAGTTTATAATTTAGTATACTTATTTTAGCTGAAGGTGACTATTACCTCTGGTAAAATAGTCTGAACGGGTCTTGTGTTTCCTTTAATTCTAAGTAAAAAGATATAAAAATGCTATTAAGTGATAAGTAAATTTACTTAACCATTGTTATGCTGACGTTGTATATATTTAACTCATAAGGCTCCTTGGAGGCATTTTTTGAGTGGGTGAAGAGTGGCAACTACTTGTGGCACACATGTTCCGCGGTAGGAAAGCAAACAACGCCGTGGCGAATCGACCCCCTTACGCCGCCAAAGGATTAAAATCTGGAACCCGCTTTTATGTAGACATACAGTATATAAATAAAAGGCACAGCATTTTTTCTAGCTTCTTTTGTGTAAAATAAAACACCTCAAGAATTTTCCTATTTCAATATCTAGTTGGGTTTTTCCCTGCAAACCTTGTATTTTTTCATATACTTTATAAAGTATGACAGTATGTGGTTTTATGATAAGGTGCCAGCTGGAATTTACATTAATACATGACACATGTCATAATAATTAAACAAGATTCGCAAAAATGCGACTATATATTTCCCCAAAGTTGCGAAACGTTTATCAATTATTGTGTGTATTGATACCCATAAGAAAAGTGGTATAACTACCATCAACCTGATACGCAGATAAAAATGCTGTCCATACTAATCAGGGTAGAATTCATTTTAATACCACAAAAGAACTTATTTCGAACTTATTATGAAATGAAGATATTCATGGTCATATGACATGGCTTCTCTTATAATTTTCGCTGAAGAGTTTAAAAAAGTTATGAGTTATGAGAAGTTATTATGGACAAAGCTAAAAATTGGAAGACCTAAATGCAACTAAAATTTCCCCTTAAACAACTGAATATCAACAACTGCATTAATGTGTATAAGGTAAATTCATCAAACGTATGATCTTCATTGTTGCAGAAGCTTGACATCCTTTACACAGTAATATCACGGCAAACAATGTAATTCAACAGAACACAGCTTTTCGTAACTGGTATAAAACTATTTTACAACATTATACAATGAAATTTTTTTGCAGGTTTACAAAAGAAGAAAAGAAAATTGTCAAACCTAATCTTATTACTACGGTCTAAGTAAGTATTAAAAATACTTTGGGGTAGACAGCAAATAACTATTAAAAACAACCAAAATTTGTACTGTTTAGCATTTCAAATTAGGACAAGAGTTATTTTCCAAAAAGAGATGGTCTTAAAGTGACAATTTATAAAATTAAATTCAAGTATTCAGAATAAACATCTCAGTCACAAAAATATATGTACACTCATTATTTATTATATGATAAAAATGACCTTCGTAAATCCCAAATGAAAACAAACAGATTTTGGTAGTGAAAATACACATCCATAACCAATTCACTATGAAGCTGAAAATAGAAATTCGTGTTCTGGTTTGATTTAATTTACAGATTGTTATGTTGGATTGTGTTTTGATTTATGTTTTTTGTTTGTGTAAGGAAAGTTGACAGTATATATTATATACTTTTTACCATAGCCATTCTTATGACTGTGTTTGTACAAAATAAAATATCATAATACAGTATCAAAACAGTATACGTGATCATTGAATTAATCCATAGTATCCCGGCTATCCTGGCCAGGGAAGCACATTCAACCAGATTCTTTCAAGTTATTATCTGTCTCAATCCTGTGAACAAAAATATTATACGTGATTGGTTTTGTGAACATTTGCATATACGACATCACGTTTTTACTTGCTGCTTTTGTAATGTACTCTTTGAATTAACATAATTGGTTGAACTGCTTGTTCTCCACGTATAAAAGGTTTCCTTTATGGCTGTACATCATGTGCGTGCTGTGTCAGTTCAGCAGTTGGGCTATATACATTATACATGCTGTATACATTATCCTGTTATATCGGGATGTAAAATAAAAACAAGATGCCCTGACAGGCATAAGGATTTCTGCGAAACCAGCTGAAGCATAAAAAATGAAAGACTAGTGACATTCTTCAAATTCGAAGATTGAATGACGTCTACAATACAACATAACATTTTTGATCACACACTCCCTAGGAATCCATGAAAGCATAACTGATATATATATATATAGATCAAAAATAGATAAAACAAAAATAGAACTATACAGTTAATCCCGCTAGAAAGTTTGTCAACTTTTGTTCCCAGGGATGATGGAAATTTACCTTTTAAAAAGTGTAAATAGGACTTAACTAAAAACAACAGAAGCTTTTACATACAAAGAAAAGAAATACGCGTAAGGTGCGAATCGTAACCATCGATACACATTTTATATGACAGTTTTTTTAAAAAAGAAACGATGTAAGAGCTAAAAGAGAAAAAAAAACACAAACTTTTTCGAAAAAAAATAAATTAAGAAACAAAGTAAAAGCGAAAAACTCATCAGAAATACTTTGTTTCAAACTAACTACGTATCTACCTACCTAATCTAGCTACCAAGCATTTAAAAATATAGCTTTTAAAAAGTTTAACTATGAACGACTTCGATAAATTTTTCCTAACTGCAAGAGAGCTTCGAACCACAAGATGTTACCAACAACGAACTTTTAAAATTACAAGTTTATTACAAGCGATGCTTCGAATTTGGTGGAACTGAAGTTCTCCATTGTATTTTTAGTGGGAGAAATGTCTGTTTTTTCGTGAAAAAGTGGCAAAATACTAAAATACTTTATAAAAAATGTTTTGGTAGTTTTCATGTAAATGTACGCACGAAATTTCAAAAAACCGCTAGGTTTAGACAGCAGGAAAAAAAAAAGAAGAAAAACAAAGCCGGTTTTAAAGTATTTCTTGCTTTCGCAGAAATCCAATAAATCTTCAGCCTGTATTGATAATGAATTTTCGCCTTTGCACTGAAATCACAGCTTCAATGTTTTGCTGTTTAATTACCAATCATCCAGCATAACATTGTTATCAACAAAAACAAAACAATTTTTTTTTCTGTATTTTATATACACGTTCATTCAAAATCTTTACAAAACCTTTCGTAACAACACTGAACTAAAACGATTTATTTCCATCATTTAAGGCCGACCTCCACTTGTGCGTACGTACGTACGAACGCCCGCGCGGTGTCGTGCGGCCAATTAATTTGAATCTCCAGTTAATAAAGAAACTCCAGGTGTTGAGAATTTCTTTTTTTCGCAATGTTTACAATTTTTTGCAATGTTTACATTTTCCTTGAAATTTGATTGGCTTACATGCTAGATGGCCGCGCAGCCGCCTGAAAAAGTAGAATCGAATCCTACTTCCAAGCGCACAAAATATGGACGTCGACGGCCAAGAAAGTTGAGCAATAGTTGTCAGTGAGCATGCGCAAAACTGACCGCGTACGTACGTCCGGGCAAAATTGCAAAAGTGGAGGTCGGGCTTTAACCTTTTATCTTTTGAATCATTTTCAAAGCTGGCAGGAAAAAACAAAGGCTTCTACTGCCCATCTGCACTGACTGAAAAAGATGGCGTACTATTTCACTGTAGACTAGCCTCTATTCTTACCTATTTTGGCGGCTAGGCGAAAATTCAATACTGAACCGCGGCTATAAAAGTGAACGGAGAAGGAGAAGAAGAAGAAGGAAACCGCCGGTTTTAACATATATTTCGCCCTATGGGGAAATATATAATTACATGAAACAACAAGTGCGTTAAGTAAGAAAACACTTCATTGGATTTGCAACAATTTCCCATATCTGCGGAATCAATTCACATGACAAACTGTCGACAAATGTCCAATCTTCAGTCTTTCAATGCGGGCTGCCAATTTTTAAATCTTTTCTTAGATCTTTCAGAAAATGTATGGTTTTATATACTTACCTACATTACTTAGTTAAACATCCGAGTTTGAACAAGTTGAATTAGGGGTTATCCAAGCCCTTAAATTTCTTTTGTTTTTAAAAATCGCCGTTTCGAATTTTTTCGTCAGCGAACAAGTAGATGGCGATCCTACTTATCAGCCGCGAAAATAAGTCGCAAACCATAATCAAAATTGAGATGGCGTTATCAAAACTGCAAATCAACAAATAAAACAATACAAATAAAAAGCAGTAGAACATTTCGCCGTGTTGTGGAACTTGAAAAGAGATTTTTGCTTCAAGATTCGCGCAGATTAATTCGCCTGGTGAAAATAAGCCTCGTTTTATCGTGTAAACGTTATTCGGGAAGTGTCTATTAAAATTGAAGTAGGGGCTGTTTGAAAATTGGTCACCACTTTACCTTAAAAATAAAAGCCGGAAAAAAACACCAAAAAATAGTATTTCACTTTCTGCTCTACAGAAACAAATAACGTTTCATACAATGTCAGGTTCATTTTTCCATACATTTTTTATCAAATGCACCGATCTGTTACGACGACATATGTAGTAACATTGACATTAGTAAAGACGATGCATGTAGTAAACTCGTCGACTACGTCACATTAAATTTAACATGAAAGATTTCCAATAAACGTAGTATTTGTAGGTACGGCGTTTATTGGGATGAATAACAAACAGCCTGTCTGTGTTTCTAATTGAACTTCTTCAAAACCATGTTTTATGTTCACTGTCTATCTGCCATGATTATTAGTTAACTTTATTATGTCGTGTAATACACATTAATTCAATCAGGCAGTGTAAGTCTTACCTCGAACCAAATGCGAATGTTTAATTACGTCACGCTTCGCTCTGAAGGACGTTCAAACATATACCTTTGTTTTTCCATGGTGTTTACAGGCAACGCCGGCCGTGAGAAAAACACAGGATCTGCTCGCAGGTAATGTAAGTCTGACTAGGGCTAATTCTATGAAGTTCCGATTTATCATGGCAACAGACGTCTATTTAATTATATATATAAAAATAAAATAAGTTTTTATTTGAATTTTGTTTTGATCCACTAGGCGAACTGACCATATTCCTATTTGATGGAGGGGGGATATTAGGAGCACGAAGTCCATGAAAAAGGTTTTAAAGGCAACCATGAAAAAGGTTTTAAAAAACACAACGTGGCAATTAATGCTGATTCACCTCAATTAAAGACGAATCCAGATAGGATAATTTTCCACAGTGGCACAAATGACTTAACAAAAGGAGTAAACACCATCGATAACTTAACGAAAATTACAGATCATGTCAAAATAAACTCTCCTTCCACCAAATTTGTGATATCAGAGTTAACAACGCGTACTGACACAACAAGAAATACGCAGAAGGTTGATGAAATGAATCATCGTCTCAATCAGTTCGCTTTGAAGCACAATAAAATGTTATTCGCCACAACAATATTGACACTTCTTGCCTAAGTAAGAAAAAGCTACACCTCAATAAGAAAGGAAAATCGTTTATGGCGAATAATTTTATTAAATTTCTAGATTGACACCTTGCTAATTCACCCAGTAATTTAATTTATGAATTCTCTAGTGTGATCAAACCTTTCGATAACTCAATTACCTCTGAGTTAAACCATTTAAGAGTAATGTATCCTCATAATGTCATTATCAGTTATTTAAACGTTAACTCGATTAGAAATAAGCTGGATGACCTAAAAAGGGGAGGACTTCAGTTACATTAAATTCGAGGCATCACTTGAAATGAACTTATGATCGGAGTGGTTAATGCCGCTCGTACTTCGAAGCTCTCAGTTAATGATGCAAGAACATCGAAGTGATTCTTACTATCACTCTTAAAAACCTTTCTGTTTTTTTTCCCAGTTTATGTGGATATTTTGTATACTTTTTTGTTTTAAATGAAAGCTTAACACGCAGTATTTCTGATGTTTTTTTCGCTTGCATTATATTTTAATTTTTCCAAGAATTTTGTTGGTTTTTTGTTTCTTTTTTTTTTACTCTTGTCTAAGTTCTTTCAAAAAAAATAAAATTTTGATATAAAATATGTAACCATCGTTACAGTTCACGCATTATATGCATATTTCTTTTGTTTGTAGCAAATAGTTTCTGGTGCTTCATAGTGAAGCTTACTTTACACTTGTGAATCTTTTTAAAAAGGTATATTGCGTTAGTGTAACTTAGACCTAAAGAGGGTGTAATCACCTGCGTTCACATACGAAAATATAGAATGTATGAAAGCTAGATTTTCATTCGACACTAATTCGAGCTCCATGGGTTTCTACGTCGTAACTGAATGCGCATGCATATTATAGAGGGAAAGAATATCTGATATCTTTTATAGTTTTCTTGAAAAATTAATGCAATGGGTAAATCATTGTTAGCAGTACAAAAGAGGATAACCCTTTATCCTGAATTTTTCAACTTTAATTATTATGGGTTCTTCATATTCTTAAATTGTACCAGAGTAAAACAAAATGGTTTATGAAACTTACCCTCTGACACTCATAGTCTCTCATAGCTGGAAAAGTATTGTGAATAAAAATTATCACACGAGAATCTAGTCAATAGCATGTTTCAAAAATTTCAAGTTATAATCCTAAATCATTGACTAAGGTATTTTCGCAAGCATAAAGAAGCACACCACAAGGAAATTTAAGCAACAAGAAATACAAGGTATAAGGTATCTGTCAATCTTTTTTAAAAAAATGTCATGCATGCAAATGCAGCAAATGCAGATAAATTGATAACAACATATATAAATGTCTCAGTCATATTTTTCGAAAGAACTCAAGCAACATATGTAGTAAAGGTATAAATTTAATATTTTCGACTATCTAAAGTTAATGATACAACAACATCAAATCAAATTGTTTACTCGATCTCCATTGCTCTCCACTGTTTAAGGAGTTTCAAATTGTTTATTTACTTAGTTATAGAGAAAAAAAAACAGTGTTGTGATAAAATTTCTTGTGCAGCATTGTAAAAATAATGACTGATATGTATATTTAATATATCAATTAATTGCAAAAATAAGATTAAAAGATCATTCAAAACCTTCTGATGGCGATATTATACCCAGTGTTCGCTTTTCCTCTATCATCAGAATATATCGCACGTGGTTGATTGTATGCATTGTATGTTTTGCACTATGCGCAGATGTGCTTCACGCGCATTGCATTCTCTGCATACTCGAAACTTATATGAAAGGAACGGTAACCGAAGTATTGATAGAGTTATGACGTATTTCAAAATCAGCCGAGTTACTCTATAAAATAAATTGTATTGATTGAAGATGCAATGCAATGGTTCCCCGTGTAGCCGCACATTCGCAGCGACACATTCGACATCCACACATTCCAGCGACAGATTCAGATTTTTCCAGCGACACATTCGCAATCTTTGCCAAAAAGCAGCGTCAGCAAAAATGTAGACAAAAGTCTTATTGCCCTAAAGTACTAAATCTAGGCAACACAAAACAATAATAAGTTACTTGCAGTGACATTTCAACTTCCTGGAAAAAGTCGAAATGTGACGAAAGACAAGGTCACAGTTAAACGCGAATTGAAGATTCAAGAGGTTTGGAAACTATATCCATCTTCAACAATACTCATACATTTTCAAGAAAAAATATGATTTTGAAAAGACCTACCTCAATTTTCATCAATTCTGAAAAACGACTGCCATGCCAATTTCAAACCATCCAATTCTGCTGAGTGCAAATTCTTATGCAAATTGGAAAAGTTTCCAAATGCTTTGGGCAGATCTGTCAAATTAATGGCCAAATAGTGCTCACGCAGCAGTCAAAACTTATTATTGTTTTGTGTTGGCCATGACATGGGCATTAAGGAAATAAGAATTAAAATTGGTGATAACGCTTGCAATATAGTTTCCAGGCCTCTTGAATCTTCAATTCATGTTTAGCTGTGACCTCTTGTTTCGTCACATTTCGACTTTTTCCAGGAAGTTGAAATGTCACTGCAATAAACGTATTCTTGTTTTGTGTTGGCCATGACATAGGCATTAGGGGAATAAGAATGAAAATTGGTGAAAACACCTGCAATATAGTTTCCAGACCTCTTCAAACTTCAACTTGTGTTTTGGTGTGATCTCTTATTCCGTCATATTTCGACTTTTTCTAGGAAATTTTGAATTCATAGAAACAAATAGTGATGTGGTATGTGTTGCCTAGATTTAGTACTTTAGGGGAATAAGACTTTTGTCTACTTTGCATTTTTGCTGACGTTGCTTTTTGGCAAAGATTGCGAATGTGTCGCTGGATTGTGTGGATGGCGAATGTGTCACTGCGAATGTGTGGCTAACTTGGTTTTAGTCCTCATATACCAATGCATGACAATGTTTTGATTTCGGAACTGAAATAAATAAAGCACGTGAGCTAGTTATTAAATAATACCGTGTAACAGTCACACTAAACTGAGATGAAATGATAACTGAGAGGCTGATCTTCCAACCTCGTCCCCCGGGCTTCTTGCCTTATCGATATATACTGTCGAAAAGGCAAGAAGCCCTGGGGACGAGGTTGGCTGATCCTCCTGTGGGGAGTATTTAACCGGCCCCCAGGAGGGAGGGAGGATGGGATGAAAATTGTCCCGGGCAGCTTTTGAATTGCGATCGTATGACATTTTATACCGTCTTGTCGAAATGAAAATCACCCCGGGATAGTTTTTTATTTATGCTATTGTTTGTATAAAAATATTTTGATCAATGAATATTTCCCCATCCCGGAGCTAGACGAGATAAATTGTGAGATCATGTACACGTTTTTTTTAAGAAAGCAACCACGGTCAGACCTTAGCATTGCTTATGTTGCATTATGTTGCATTATGTTAGCATTTTTATGTTATGCTGACTATTTTTAGTAGTAATGTTGCTTAATTTGTTGCTAAGTATTAATCGAAAAAACATGTATTTCCAGTCTTGAAATCCTTTGTCAGTTTAAGAGCCCCGCATGTACTTTTCCTACTGACAGGACAGTGTGTAGATGGCACTTGAAATTTCGACCACGATTTTAGAAACAGTTGATCTAGAATTAGAACTCTCCTCCTGTGACTTAAAATCCTTATGGAATTTGATGTCTTTCGTCATAATGACAACAGTTCGCTTAAGTCGGCAACAGTTCGCTTAAGTCGGACAACGTTTAAGTCGGGCTTTTCGCTGGAGTTTCGGTCCCTTCAGCTACAAAACACCGCTTGAGTCGGACTTTTTGAGTTTCGAACGCCGCCAAAAGTTCAAAAATTCAAAAGTTCGAAAGGAATATTTCGAAATCAAAACAATGAATTGTATTTGTGTTCAGATTGAAACTTTAATTGTTTAAAAACAATGGCGTGTTAAAGCGGAAGCTGCAAAGCAGAAAAATATGAAATACTGAAGAAAATTGATAATGGAAGAAATGCGATGCAGCTATTCGCAATCACAATGTACCAAAATAAATATTATACGGTTGGATTGTAACTTTTTTTAATATTCCCGATAATTCATACTAAATAAGCAGAATCTGACTTAATATGAAGTTCCAGTAAGTCAGACTCTCGTTAAGTCAGACCGATTTTTTCGGACACATTGAGAGTCCGACTTAACGGGGTTGTACTGTAATTGGTTTGGCATAAATGTTATGGCAAAAATGAAAGAATTAAATATTTTGTTATTACACTTACAGTACTTCACTTCAAATCATTTTAGATATTGATCATGAATTGTAGCTTTTGTTCAAACTTTACTATTGGCCATAGACAGGCAGTTATTTTATTATAGAGGTATATTCATTATAAAGGTACATGGACTGCCAGCATTCAGCAGGAATTACAGAGGCGTAGCTAGAGTTCAGTCAAAATTTGTGGAGGAGGTTCTAATCATTTGAAGTAGTTTAGAGAACAGAAAAACATGCAAGTAACCAAAGCGACACTTAAGACTGAAAAAAATATCGTAATGTTGGATTCCTCCACTTTTTTTACTGACCCTGAATACGTTAAAGACATTATGCTTTGGTAACAGCAGCACACCAACGCGTGTTGGGGCGCTGGAGAGTTCCACGCCACAAATTCGAGAAAATTCTTTTGCTTCGCGGATATAACGCAACCAATTTACCAAAATAATTGGACGGATGAGGCAAAAAGGAGGTGCTCTCTAATTCCTCTACAACTCGACTGATTTCTTGGAGAAACATTTTCGGCAAATTCGTACAAAAAGTGTTCGGTATAGTTATCGTTCCGCATTATACATGCATCATGCATGAAAACAGAAACCTTAGCTCTGCTGACCGGGGAGTAAAAGTTATTGTTCTTTTGACTTTTTCGGTAGCAGCGCGAAAGCAAATACCGTAATAAAACTGTACTTCTGTACACCTACGCTTATAGTTATCCTACGCTTTACAATTCGCGAAAGTTCCCTTCCAAACATGTAAATTGCAATGAAAAATGGAGGCTAGTAGTTTTTTAACATTTACTTCCGAAACAATAGACCTTACTCCTCCTTAAATAGAAAGGGGAGGACTTCAGTTACATCAAATTCGAAGCATCCCTTGAAATGACCTTATGATCGAGGTGGTTAATGCCGTCTCGTGCTTCGAAGCTCTCTCAGTTAATGATACAAGAACATCGAAGTGGTTCTTACTCTCTTAAAAACCTTTCTTTTTTTCTTTTTTTTTCCAGTTAGTTATGTGAATATTTTGTATACTTTTTTGTTTTGAATGAAAGCTTAACACGCAGTATTTCTGATGTTTTTTTCGCTTGCATTATATTTTATTTTTTTCGAAGAATTTTGTTGGTTTTTTGTTTCTTTTTTTCTTTTGACTCTTATGTATGTTCTTTCAAAAAATAAAATTTTGATATAAAATATGTATCCATGGTTACAGTTCACGCATTATATGCATATTTCTTTTGTTTGTATCAAATAGTTTCTGGTGCTTCATAGTGAAGCCTAATATATTGTATATTGCGTAAGTGTAACTTAGACCTAAGAAGGTGTAATCACCTGCGTTCACAAAATATAGAATGTATGAAAGCTGGATTTTCATTCGACACTAATTCGAGCTGGAGGGGTTTTCACGTCGCAACTGAATAATATAGAGGGAAAGAATATCTGATATTTTTGATAGTTTTCTTGAAAAATTAATGCAATGGATAAATCATTGTTAGTAGTACAAAAGAGGACAATTCTTTATCCTGAACTTTTCAACTTTAATTATTATGGGTACTTAAATTGTACCAGAGTAAGACAAAATGGTTGATGAAACTTTCCCTTGACCACAGATTGAAAACTTTCTGACACTTATAGTCTCTCATAATTGAAAAAGTATTGTGAATAAAAATTATCACACGAGAATCTAGTCAATAGCATGTTTCAAAAATTTCAAGTCATAATTAGATCCTAAATCATTGACTAAGGTATTTTCGCAAGCATAAAGAAGCACACCACAAGGAAATTTAAGCAACAAGAAATACAAGGTATAAGGTATCTTTCAATCTTTTTAAAAAAAATTTCAGGGGTACTTATGGCTGAAAATGCAGGAATCTGTGTTTGTCAAATGGCTTTGCAGTTGCTCGGTGGGTCATTGCGAATTAATCCGAAAAATAATCATCAGCGACCTAACATTGTTGTTTTAGCCAGCTCTCATACGCAAGGGCTTCAGGCAGTTTGTGCTTCTTGTCACTTAGCAAACCACACTGCTAGAGTTCTATTATATGCATCAAAAAATGGCGCATTACTACATAAACAAATGGAATTGTTTAAAAAATCTGGCGGTCTTCTAATTAGTTCATACAAAGACTTGCCAACTCAACCAGTGGACATTGGATTTGAAACTCAACAAGAGGTCCATAGGCCTTAAGGTCAGCGCGAACTTTATGCTCAAAGATCACAATCACCTTGCTAAAGAAAAATAACGAGCTAAAATACAGTTTGATTAGTATCTGGGTAAGCCCGTATTCGGTTGGTGAAATGCAAATCAAGGCAAAGAAATATGTGACCGTCCAGGGGATTTTGATAACAAACGATAAAACGTTATATAAATAACGTTTTATGGTTAAAAAGAACAAAAGAAATAACGATACTTATCGTTCTTATGTAACGTTAATACAATACCAACATCGAACTGAACTGGTTCACTGATTATTTGTTTTGTAGACCACAAACAGTAGTTATAAACAATCAAAAATCATCCGTGTTTCATTTGCAGAGTGGCGTACCACAAGGATCAATATTAGGACCCCTCATTTTCCTATTATTTTTCAATGACTTTCCAGAACATTTAAAAATATCAAAATGTATTCAATACGCAGATGACACAGTCATATATTTTTCAGGAAACAGTGGCGAGGAGATCGAGGGAGTACTTAACAAAGAAATCGAAAGTTTGAAAAACTATATTTGCGATAATGAGCTCATTCTTAATCTTAAAAAAGGAAAAACCGAATCGATGCTGTTTGGGACAACAAAACGGTTGGCCAAAAAGAAAACCATTCAGCTAAAGTTTGACGATCAACTTATCAACCATACAGAATCGTATTGTTACCTTGGAAACGAGCTCGACCCTTCGTTAACACTGAACCGAAATTTCGACATAGCATACAAGAAAGCAAGTGGTCGACTGATGCTACTCAGTAAAATGAGATCGTACCTGAACACTGACGCAGCACACAAGATATATGAAATGGTCATCGTCCCATTGTTACTCTACAGCACTTATATACAAATGCAGATCACCACAACACAACAGCGAAAGCTTCGATCAATAGACAGGAGAGCGAAGTCAATCATCGGTGAGGACAAAAAAGTCACTAGTATCGAAGGGAAAAAGAAGAAAAGGGTGTGTATGATGGTCAGACGATGTATGGATGGGGATGTATGCAGTAACTATGAAAACTACTTTAGAGTGCATGAACATGACATGAACACAAGGAAAAAGGACAAGTTCTTA
Source organism: Turritopsis dohrnii (assembly GCA_027922465.2). Taxonomy (NCBI): domain Eukaryota; kingdom Metazoa; phylum Cnidaria; class Hydrozoa; order Anthoathecata; family Oceaniidae; genus Turritopsis; species Turritopsis dohrnii. The sequence goes on from BQMF02000293.1 coordinate 192,499, forward strand.
GAGCTCCCTAAGGTTAAGCTAGAATATGGAAAGAAATCCTTTAGGTTTCAGGGAGCTAAGGTTTATAATGAACTCCCAATTTACATCAGAACTGCTGCAAACAATTTTAAAATTTTATTAAACGACCATTTTAACTGTTTTTAACTGATTTTATTGATAGTGAAACGTTTTAATTATTTTCTGACAATTATTATATTATCTAGTATATAGGAGAACAGGTCGCACATTGATAGCAGCGATTAAGTTCGCTGAAGTGTTCATATGTACATAACTTATGATTGACAATTGTAAATATGTATATATACCTGTATAAATATTGCTTAATAATAATAATAATAATAATAATAATAATAATTTCACTTAGAGATTCAGCAGAGATTTTCTTCGTGAAACCTTTTGAAGACCTATACTTCAATAGCATTAATAAAGATCTTGGAGGGCCGCATACACACTCTTAATGGGGAATTTGTTAAATGTTTAAATTTGGCTTCATTCTACCCATGAGAAAAACATTAGGAAGATCTTTTATTTGCATTGCATTGCATCTTCATTTTAAAAACATTCGAACACACTCTGTTCATGTATGTAAACATTCGATATGAATTCTCTGATGCTTTGGCTGAAATCACGTTTTGGTTTTATATAGTTATCTTGGACTATTTGTGTTTTGTTTGTAAGCATTGGAAATAAAAGATAATACATCGTTCCCTGAAATTCAAAACACACCTTCACAGCTACCACAGAGAGAGAGTTAGAACTGTAAGGCAATTCCTGAAAAACAATCCATGGTATATTAAATTTACCGGAGTACGAATTCATTGTTTATTTCGGAAATGGAGAGGCACTGTCCTCATTTTTATTAAGTTTATATCGAAGTGGCTATAAGCTGAAACATCTGAAAAAAATTTCATGATAATTACTTTTATGAGAACTACAAGAAAAGGTTTTCATCACCGTATAACATTTTATCGTTATGTTGTAACGTTATATCGTTATCGCTACAGTAACGTTACTTTATAACAACGATATAACGTTATATCGTTATGCATAACGATATAACGTTATAAAGTAACGTTATTACTTAAAATAATAACGTTATTATAACTATATAACGTTTTATCGTTTGTTATCAAAATCCCCTGGACGGTCACATATTTAAAAAACCTCTCGTGATAAAAAGGGTCCCTGTAGTATTTTCATAAAGGAGTAAATCGTCGAATGAATAATAACCGAGAAGCCTGGTCTGATTTTTTTCACAGATCATTACCTCTGACATCGAGACCAAAAACGCAAATTTCTATGAGGCGAATAACGTATTACATGCCCAATTTTTTCTAATAGATTCATCGAACGGAAGTTGTCTTAACTGAGCATCAAGGTAAATGTTATAAGAGAAAACCTTGCGCTTCCACAGCAATCAACTAAATCCTTTTCCTTATTAGTCGGGAGATTTTTGTGGCAGCATATAAACAATATAGAAAGCAATATAGAACTACAACAACTTTGATAATTTAGTCGATTTTATTTAAGCTTTAAATTTGAGTATTACAAGTTGGACTTTTCAGCTTTACGTTCTTAAAGGCTAACGTGTTTGGTTAATCACGCAGGTGAAACCGTTTTCTACCAATTAAGTGGTCCCCAGATGAGGTAAAATGAAGATCTAATACCAAGCAGTTGCTGATTACTAAAAAGAAAAGTGTAAAAAGTTATATAATTGTAAAACGCACCAATTAATTCTAATTAATCCCATTTAACAGCAGACCTTATAGAACATTGAATTGCAGCATCATAATTTTAACTCTAATATCATACCTGAAGGAAAAATAGTTACTGAATTTCTCTATTTCATGGTGGCGGGTGAGTCAATAATAGTCAATAAAACTATATTTATCATCCCTTATGTAAAATTCAGTTCATGGAAATTCATATAATTTTTTGTTTTTCTCTGGTTAAAAAATAAATCTGAAATAATTTGTATTGTAATTTCTCTGATTTTCGAATATATACCCATAATTGCACAAAAAATGTAGAAAATGACAACGACTAAATATGTTTTGGCATTTGTCAATTTTCCTAATTCCGAACACAAATCAAACCAAATGCCAAAAATTAAAAACACTGCACATCCCATACTGTCAATCAAACTTTAAGGCATTCCTGCTAATGATTATGGATGTATCTGCTTATTGCCCAGAATCTTTTCCCATTCAGAATTAGGAAGATTGTATTAATCACATCATCGCTGTCTGAATGAGTTATATATATAATCCAATTTACCAACAAAAGACCAACACTTAAAGTATCTCTGTTGGCAAGTAGTTCACTACACACAGTTCCAAGATTTTCGGTCACAGGCATCAATAAATATCCAATCAATGCCGGCTCATCACCAGTATGTAAATGATCCCTCAAATAAAATTCCACAAGGCAGACTAAAGCAACCTGTCTTGCTAAGAGACACTCCCAGATGGGAAAGGAATTTGTCTCAAGGGATAGATTTTGTTGGTGAACACTCCTTCAATAAGGATTATTTCCATACTGACAATGAAAATATCAATATTTAAATAGTCAAGTATATAAGATATGCTACCTTTATACGTAAAAATTGTTTACAGCAGAATTAATTATGGAATAAATCTTTGTGAATTGAACCTCAAAAAAATCTTGATTTGCAGGATTAATTTTTGCAAATTTGACAGAAATCTCAGAATTTGCGGAAGAAACTTGTGCGACTCAAAGACAAATTTAAAAAAGTGATTTTTTTCATCCTTTACTCATCATCACTTTCATTACCTAGAATATCAAAACTGTTCCTATATAGAATCTGAAGAATTTTTCTCAATTTCTACCTGGTACAAGAAAGAAAAAAGTTCTGAATTCATAGTGATGTAATAATGATGTAGATAGATTGGAAAGTAAAATATTGTCTTCTTGTTTTGGGGTCCATTATTTCCATATATTTCATCATTCTGTGGTCTGCAGTACAATCCACTTCCCCTTTATGTGTATAATTTGGAAAACATTTGCTTTAACGATGAGAAAAAGCTTATTAGCTTGCGATGTCATTGCAGAATTGCAAAAATATCCTGTAATTAACAGGTCCTTCCAAGAAATTATCCAGCATTAATAAGTACGAATAACGTAGTATATTGTATAATTGTTTTTGTTTGTGTTTTTATGTTTAATTTCTAGTATAATAACCTCAACCTGAAATTAAGACTATTAATGACAACAAACAGAAATGTCGAAACCTGTTTTAAAGGTTGTATTGTTCGTAAAAATAATTACTAAAACTGTATGTATACTGTATATGTATACTGTTAAACACTTCAATTTTGTAGCATGAAATTTTAAATGAACAACAAGATTCGCAAAAATGCGACTTTATATTTCCCCAAAGTTGCAAAATTTTTGTTAAAATTTTTGGCGTGTACATTGATAACCATGAGAAAAATGTATGATGAAACAATTACAGTATCATCCACCTGATGCACAGATAAAAATGTTGTCCTTACTAATCAGGGTGGAATTGAATTTAATACCGCAAAAAAACTTATTTTGGACTTATAATGAAATGAAGATGTTCATGGTCAAATGATAAGGTTTGTTATATAATTTTTGCCGAGGAGTTAAAAAGTGAGAGGTTATTATATGGCCACTTAGCTAAAAGTTATTTGACCTAAATGCAACTAATATTTCCCCTTAAACAACTGAATATATATATCATCAATGTGTAAAAGAATTTCATCATAACAAATGTATAATCTTTATTGTTGCAGAAGCTTGACATCCTTTATACCGTAAACAATGTAAAACAGAACACTTGTTTTTTGTAACTCAGATAAAGCTATCTTACAACATTATATTATCAAATTTGTAAACAGGTGGTTTTACTGTACAAAAGAAAAGAAAATTCTTAAACTTAGTTTTAATAGCTACAGTGGAATTGTAAATAAAATGTAAATAAAATTCTCAATAATAAAACTTCTCGTAATTCTGTTTATTATCAAATTATACGCCCCCATAAACATTTTCAATAGCTATATATAGTATAATACTTTGGGGTAAACATCATAAAGCAAATAACTAATAATCATAAGAAATCAAAATTTTTACTAACACAAATAGTACGTAGCATTTCAAATTAGGGCCGAAGAGTTTTTTTCAAAAAATACAAAAAAATGCGTTCACACTGATTGTTTATTATGTGATAATGACTTTCGTAAATCCAAAATGGAAAAGAACAACAGATTTTCGTAGTGAAAATACACATCCATAACCAAACCACTACATAGCTGAAAACAAAAGTTTGTGTTCTGACTTGATTTAATTTACAGGCTGTCTGTCATGTTGGATTGTGTTTTGATTACGTTTGTTGTTCGTAAGAAAAATTGTCAGTATTATATATATATTACATATTGAAAAATAAAATATGATATGCAGCATCAAAACAGTATACATGACCATAGACTTCATTCATAGTACACTATTTTTCTGTTGTTGGATTAAACAACTATCCAAGTACACTCGACCAGATTCTTTCAAGTTATTATTATGTGTCTCCAATCCTCTGTGTATTAAAATATTATACGTAAATGGTTTTCTGAACTTTAAATTGCATATACAACATCACATATTTATATACTTGCTGTTTTTGAATTAACATAACTGGTTGAACTGGTGGTTGTTCTCCACGCGAAAAGGGTTTCCTTCTTTATGCTGTTGATGTACATCGATGATGATGCATCATCGTGCTTGCTTTCTCAGTTCAGTTGGGCTACATTACATCAGGATCATATTAAATAAATCTTCAGCCTGGTTATTCAGAATGAAATGGTTTGTTGTTCCAAGCATTTAATTACGAATATCATCATCATAACACATTAAATCAACACAAAAACAATAACACATAATACCAATGTTTTCTTTTTGTTTTGTTTTTTACACGTTCATTCAAAAGTCTTTACAACTTTTTAAGAAATAAAACGATTTATTTCCATCATTTAACGTTTCATCTATGGAATCATTAAAGCTAGCAGAAAACATCTTCAAAATCCCATCTGCACTACTGACACTGACTGAACTGAAAAGATGGCGTACTACTACTGAAGACTAGCCTCTAATCTTATCTACCTTGGCTAGGCTAGAGTTCAATATCGAACTGCGGCTATAAAAGTGAACGAAAAGAAGGAGAAGGAGGAGGAGGAGAAGGAAATACCGGTTTTAACATATATTTCGCCCTACGGGGAAATATATAAAAAGTTATATATATATACTAAATGACCTTAAAATGGCTAAGAACACTATGAAATAGAAAAATTCAGTAAGAATCACCTAGTTTTCCCTCAAGGTATGTTAGCTAACATCTTATCTTTAAATATACATAATATGTTTTGGAGGCGAAAAAGAAAACATAATTTGAGTGGCATTAGATAAATACTCTATGCAACTTGCCTGACTTTTTCTTCCATAATTTTTATCTCATCCAATTAGGATACATGGTTGTTAATGTCTTGATTCAATACACTTCAATATAGGTTAATACTGTTGTTATATATTTGCATCTGTAAAATCTAATTCGACTGTTAGAGGAACCATAATGTAATTCTTGGTTCTTGTTGATAAATTTTAGCAGCGTTTCGCTCCCAGAATGCACTACGTTAAAAAAAAAGGGTGGAGAGATGGCGCATTAAAACGAATAATTTATTCATTCATTCGAATGCAGAGAACTCTTTTTGTATTGTAATATATTTACTTCGTCACACAAAAGTGACATATTTTCTAAAAAATCAACATCGTGCTTGAAACTTTCTGATTTTGAACTGAAAAATTTAAAGTAAGCAAGAACGGGCGTATAACTGGGGCGTGAACAACTGCGATCTTACACATACACGGACGGACGGACGGACGGACTGACAGACACGGGGAAATGAAAGATCAGCTACCTTGCGGCGCTGACCAACAAGCCCCAGAATGGACTGCACATGCAGTTACATGGGCCAATCAAAACAAAGCACCTTTACTATCCATTGATCCTTGCCTGCCGTTAGGTCAAGCGGAAAACCCTGACATCAAATGGTCCATTGCGATGAGATTGCCACTGATAAAGTCACCGAAAGTTGGTCGTCTTTAGTTGGCGGACTTGGGTATTCCAGCTGGTGTTTTCAAAGATTTGGGTATTGAATACAAATCCCCATTCAAGGATAAGTTCTTTATTCCACTCTATGAATAACGTCATACTCACATTTAGAGGCTGGTTATATGGAAGAAATTGTCCGGCTTAGCCGGGACGGGACGTTTTAACGAGATCTCGTTATTGCATTCATTTCTTTTGTTTTATCAGATTTGGGTTACATGGCAAAAAATCATCCCGCTTAAACGGGATCTCGCTTGCAGAGAAGCGGGATCTCGCCTAGCCGGGACGTTTTTTGCTCATATAACACCGAGACAATTTTTGTCCCGGCTAAGCGGGATAATTTCTTCCATATAACCAGCCCCTTAGTTTTGAGTTATTTTTCCAGTCTTTTTTTGTAATATAATTCTACGCAGATTATATTGACTTTAGCTTAATATACTAAAAATGAAAGGAGGTTTTTATGTTGAAAATGTTTCAAAAAGACATACATTATTGTTTGATACATTTATTTTGAACTTATAAGAATCATATTTTTTGATTTGCTAGCCAGAAAGCTGCAATAGGTTTACAGCTTAAGGTGGATTCATCCTAACTCAAATCACATTTTAAGTCAAAATTTAGAAAAATGTGATTTCTTCTGAATGTGCTTCCTAATACATCTATTTTAATCAAAATTTATCGCAGAATCAGAATATCGCATTCATTTTGGCTCAATATTGACAGTTAAACTAATAAATTGATTTTATTGAAGGTCGTTGAAAAAATTAAGCAAAAAATTTTTAAAAAATTGTTTGGGGTAAGATTTATAGAGTGTGTTTGCAGTTTGAAACTTTCTCCTCCGCTCGGTTTTCCGTCCATCCGTAAAAAGAACAAGTCTACTTTGCTCTGATGACATTGTATTCATGTAAAAAGCACGAATATATCAGGAAAAGAGTCTGATATTCTGACCACAAGAAGCTGGAAGCACAGTTTGTGAACATCCTGCATTTGCATTTTTACACTTTGTTATCTGTTTTGAACGGATAAAGATACCCCAAATCAAAGGAGAAGAGGCACTGGAAATACTGGCAGTTGTTCAAAGGCAAGCAGTAAGAAATATTATCCGAAAAAGCGAAAGTATCATGGGAAGAAGCCCAGCAATGATGTGCTGATGTAAAAACTATTTTTGGCAAAAAGATAATCATGATGAAACTACTAAATCATCTGAAGCAATAACTATGTCAGCCTCTGCTTCAAAGATTATTGACATTGAAATACAAAGTGCTCCTGTATCATCATTATTATCAAAATTGCCAATAAACAATATCGGGATATCGATTGATTGATCGATGTGTCCATTTTTAGCAAATGTTTTTAGTTCGCTTTGCTGTCCTGAATGTAAAGATATGAAATCCCTTGAACTCAGTGACATTGATGAAAAAAAGGGTTTAGCAAGATTCTTACAACTGAAATGTAGAACTTGTGCATACACAAAATCATTTTTCACCTCAAAGCAACTTGGATTATTAGAAAAGAAACACAAAGATGGTCGAAAGTTTCATGACGTAAACGTCGGAACTCTTTATGCACGTAGACAAGTTGGAGTTGGACATGAACATTGAAGCTTTGTTGCTTCTTAAATATGCCATCACTCATACTCCCTAACAGTTATGAAAAGATTTATAATAGATTCAAGAAATCTGCCAAAATGGTGCCAGAAAGTATATCCACAACAGCTTCATCTATACGTGGAGACGATTTGACTGATGTGGGTGTTTCAGTAGAGGTTTCACCTCTATTAATGGTGTAATTACTGCTGTTTCCATTGATAGTGGCAAGGTTCTAGATACAGCAATTAATATGGAGCAATAGCAGAATACAATATTTTGAAGGGAATAGGGATTGAGCCTGGTGAACACATGACGAAAGGTTTACATTTTCAAAATAATCTAAGAAAGCGACACTCGGCTTACCGTATGTCTGCAACGCAGCTGAAAAAGCGTAAAATTTCAAGAAATTTAAGAAAGACAACTCAAGATAAAAACATTGATATGGAAAGATCTAAATATGAAGCTGGAGGTTTCTAGATGAAGTCTTATTGATAGTTTTCAATATTTTTCATATATTTAGATCTAATAATTGATTTTTACGGGTTTTTTTATGTTTTTCCCATTTCATCTGAGCCGGTCGGCTCATAATTTTTGAACGGCTGGTCCAATTTGCTTCATTTTTTCAGGAAATGTTCTTAAAACACTAAAGTATGTTCAAAAACTCAAGTTAAGCAGTTATCTTAATTTACTTCTGCTCTGTAACACATTTTGTTCACCGTTTTAGTCCAAAAATTTAAGTTAACCGAGAGACAGCCATTTAACCGCTATAGTTCAAATATCTCAGCTGTTTGAAGTTTTAGAACATTATTCCACCCTTAAATAAGTATTCTTAAAAGTTTGAAATCAGAGCCATTTATACTTTTGAAAATATGAGCCGACCAGCTATAGTTGTATTTTATTATTTATCACGTCGCAGCCGTGGCCGCCATTAAGAATTTTAAGAAATTTTTACATTTTTTGCTTTAATTTTATTAGTATGTTGAAAAAACATTAAAACTGACTTGAAATCATTTTGTTTCTTTAAAAATGTCCAGGTTAGGATGAATCCGCCTTAACTAACAAATGCATTTGCAATATGAATATCATCTTGATATCAGTTTGGGAAATTATAAAGATTCAATCAAAGAGGTAGTATATAACTTTGATTAAACAAATTCTTTCAATGAAAACAGATTCAGGGTGACTTTATTTCCCAAACCTTAGCAAGATTAAAATTGTTTGTAGTGTCAACTGTGTCTTCTTAAGTATTTATTACTCTGTGAATCAATACTTATTCATCCGCCAGGAATATACACAAATCCTACGTTCTTATCGCCAAGCTCTTCATAATATTGTTTTGGTTCAGTATCTTATTGACGACTTGTATATTGTTTATCCTGAATTATGGATGGACTGATTTAATGCCTTATGTATCAATAGAGGCATAAGGTTACCAGTGTCGTAGCTGATTTGAATTCTAAGAATTTTACTTAGGTTTATTTGTTAAGTTGTTGCAGTTAAACGAACTAATGACTGTAAAACATTTTTTACCTAAAATATATGATGGTTTTTTGTGTCTTATTATTAACGGATTGAGATAAAGTTCTATAGATGACTTTGTTTTTTGAATCAGTGGCTTTTTATATGCACGTGTATAGAATGTTTGTTTTGATCAGCGGGTTCTCAAGACGTGAAATGATGCGGATGATCAAAGTTCGTAAAAAATGACAGGAAAATATACTTTCTCAGTCCTTTCTCACTGTCATCATGCCAATTAATCGAAAAGCCTGTTTATGTTGCTTCATTTTTTAAAAAAACTTTATGTTGGCTGCTCAATCCAAAAGATCTGCCAATATATGAGTTGAAATATAAAACTGCTTTACAGATTTGAACAGGCCATGTTGACATATAAAGTTCTGATCAGTTTATTTTCATGCGGACTTTGAATTGATGCATTTTTTTCTATCATGGTTTTCTTTTCATTTTTTTCTCTTTTTTTTCGTAAATATTTGAGTATTTTAAGTGTTTTATATTCCACTTTGTGCTATTTAAAGTAGAATCGTTGTGAGAGAAATTTATTTATATCCTTACCACAAAAGCAGTTTTGTTTTGCTTGTGGTAAACGTTCCAAATGTTGAGTATGATGAAGTTTTATATGACGTACTTGCGGTATTGTTTTCATTTTCATTTTTTCGGAATTTCAAAGTGTCAAAGTTTGATGAATTCTGTTACATAGAATCAAAATCATTAGGAGATTTTAATAAAATTTTTTATCAATGTGTTGAGGATTCGAATAACAATTAGTTTTGTTTGATGAAGGATGAGTTCTTCAAGTCTTTCCATTCTCTGAGTTAGGCTTGTGAAAGCGTATTCTATGCAGAAAACAGTTTTCAGAAAATGATTTCTTCCCAAAACCCTATCATCGTCATCATTGTGAATGCTTCATACAGACATGATATTTATCAGTTCATTTCTATTAATGCTTGTTTTAACGCCCTGTTGTGCGCTTATAACAACAATTGCCACAGTGTAATTCTTTTTGTCGCCATGTTGGGTTCAGAAAAGCTATTGTCAGTCAGTAGAAAGAGGGTGCAAGGGCGCTAAAATTCTTACGCCACTTTTATGACTTACAGGCGGTTGTTCGTGAACTCATTTGGTTGATAGTTATTGTCTCGTTAATGGTTATAATGAATGAATCGACCGTCTTTTTATGGAACATTCTGAGCAGTCGCCTAGGTCTTTCTATAGTTTCGTCTCATTTGAAGTAAATTTTACGGTTACCGATCGTTGTAATGACGAGGTTGGTGAAACTTTCGTTTAGGTTGTGTTGTACTGAAATTATGAAATACAAAAAGAAATACCAGTTATAAAACAGTCCAAATTCTTCCTTCCTTTCAACTTGAGTATTTGCAAAATAGTCGTGGATTAATTTCAAGCCGACGTCGTCGTCGTTGTCGTCTTCATTGTCGGGATCAATTGTAAAGACAAGACATGAGGGGAGGGTGGGATTGCAAAAGTACCCATAAAATTGAGAGGTGAAAATAAAACGGAGTGGGTGGGGTATCTTTCTAGGGTGTACTACTGAAGATGTTCGAAATGAAAATTAAACCTTTTGACATTATTTAGCGAGTGACACATTTGAAAAAACGCAATATCACCCCCTACTACAATTAAGCACAAAAGAGTAAGAGAGAAAAAACTTATCTCTATTGTCTCCTTTGTCAGGACGACTTAAAAGCACGACTTTTCACGTTGAGCATTGAATGTGTAAAAAGTGTTCATGATGTAATTATCTCACAAAATTTTCTCAATGGCGTTATATGTGTTAGCCTGTCTTTCTATAAACAAATTTTACATCGAAAACGAAGCTTTTGTTAAAATCACACCGTCATCCTCGTCGCCATGGCGATTTCTTAGTTTAAACTCTTACAGGTGACGTTTTCCTAATTGGAACTATGTGACTATTCTATCTTACCTATTTTTGTTTACCAACAATCTTTAGAAAAACAGGTTGCGATTGGCATCCGCTTGAAAGAAGAAAAGAGATCTCCCACCCAACACAATGACGTCTCTATGACGTCATAAATAAGTCCGACCATGACTTTATACGACGTCATTGAAAGGTCATCGTGAGGTTATTTTTGCAACATAAACCGACGTCATATGCTGACGTCCCTCAGACGTCATCAAATGACCTATTCATAACATAGTTTTGTGAGAATGACTCAGCTATGTCGTCATAACGACGTCACTAAGACGTCTTATGACGCATTTATGACCCCACCGTGACGTTTTTACTGAGATGAGAGATACTTAAACAAAATGAAAAGAAGCGAATTTATAGTTATGGAAGCAAAGATAACAGATTTTTTCATCAGAAATATCTTTCAAATAAATATCATCTCTTAAAATATGTGCTTTATAAATTAAAATACAAAATATTAACAATTAAGAAAGTGTTAAAAAATGATTAGTGATATAACTATGTTCATAAATACAAGAGATAGAAAAGACTATATCCATAAATTTTCCATTACACTCCTTGTACGTATTAACGTTTTGAAGGTCCTTGGACGGTGTACTCAAATGAAGTTACCTTAATGTTGAACATACGACGGGAGAGCTAAGTATGGAAAAAATTTATGGATAGCATGTTAAACACACGAAAACTAAAGAAAGTGTTTTTTCGTTTTATCGTTTCTTTAGTCTTTCAGGCGCGTGCTTCAAAACATCAATAATCGCTTTGTTCACAGACGCTTCCGTAGATTTTTGAGTTGCCAAAACGCCACCTATAGAAAGAAAAAGCAACAACCAAATTAAAAGTATTCAAAACACAATCCTGTTTAAAGTAGATTTAAAAGCAAAATACTTACCCATGACAATATCGTGAATGGCTAACCCATCAAATTTTCTTTTCTTCTTTAGCCCACAAAGACTATACTCAGATAGTACTTCATCATTAGTTACCCTGAAAAAAAAGTGCAGAAAAAAATGCTTGCTTTATTATGTCTTGATTACTCTTAAACTAACAATTAAAAATCAAAGTATTAGCCAGCAGTTAAGGGAAAACCCAGCCCATATTTTGTCCCACACCTGAAGATTTGGTTGGGATGCAGAAACTTTAATTAGATCGTTTTTGTTTCCTTTGCCAATTCAAGGGTCTTGCTGTTATAACATACAGCTGAATACTGACTCTCTCGAGAAAGATACTTTACTTACGATAACAAGATATTTTTTACATTTGCTCTCACATCTTTGCCACCAATTCTGGACACTTTAGAAAGCTAAAATAAAATATATTAACAACATCCTATTAACAAATAATTGTGGGGTGAGTGATATATATCATCCTCTTTGAGGTTAACAACTATCCAATAAAACTCCAGCCAACACTTACCATCTTGAAATTTTACTTTAATTAACTTGTATGATTTCCAACTGGCATAATCAGGCATATAAAGAATAAAAGTAAGCGCGAACAAATTCATCTTGTGTTAGTTTGATACTCAAAATAAAACAAGATATGTCATTCTTAAAATCCTTATATTTCGATTTATTGCTAAATCATCGTCAGAGGTAACTAAAATAAAATTACTTTACAAGTTATATATGTACAATTTATTTACAATTGAAGGTATAAGACAATAGAAGTAATCACATATGTATAAAATCTAAAATAACTGTAGTTCCCTGGATGCTTTTAAACCTTTGTTTAAATTTGGTCGCCATTTCTTTATGTGCAACGCTTCTTTGAATAGCAGTAGGTCCCAATGGTTAGACTTATCAATTATGTTAATGTTATCACGGACCATTTGTACTCCAAATTGTTTGCTATCAAAGCTGTACGATGGAGGCATATCAAGTGTAAACAGATTTTTTAAAAATTGCACTCCTTCGCAATTACGAATGTGTTGATGGACTACACTGTTAGGATCAGCGTGTCCATGTTCTTCAGTACGTGTATATAGTGTCCGTTCGGTTTTACCGATATACGAATCATTACAACCAGGGCATTTAAATTGGTACACGATAAATGATGAAGAAAATTTAGGGACTTTATCTTTCGTGTTAGTGAAATAGCTAACTTTGGTAGTATTGTATGTAACTTTGAATTTGACGTTAACATCACGTTTTACGCATCTTTTCAATTTCTTTAAACAGTTTTTAACTACTTCTTCTCCGCGTTTACCAAGGTAAGGAACATTGATCCAAATATTAGAAACTTCTTCCTTGGGTTCAATGTATTCGTCATTTGTGTTGTTACTTAGGCAACGGTTGATGATAGCATTAGCTACATGTTTTGGAAAACCATTCCATGAGGCAAATTTCTTGATTTTGCGTATTTCTTTAGAGCGATTTTGTTCTGTACATATACTTATGGCTCTATTTACTAAACTAGTTATCCAGCTGATTCTAAACTTCCACGGTGTATAGCTAATGTAATTCGTGTATTGTCCAGTGTTTGTTGGTTTTCGGTAGATTGACAATCCATTTCAGGCATCTTCCCCTCCTTCAGATCTCTTGATGCATTGACACTATTGGACCAATAAACTCGGTCACCAGAAATCCAATTAGAAGAAACAACAGCTTCTTCTATTTTGTTCCCTTCCAACAACTTTACCAATCATCACGAGGGCTGTCTGATCTAAAATCATCATCCGTTTCATCATCCGTTATATCATCCTCCTCCTCTTCTCTTTCATCATCGATGCTCAAAAGATAATTATGATTATTGCCTTCTTGAATGTTATCATTATCTTCCTCGTGTTCAGAACTACTACCTTCGTAATCCAGTAAAAATCTCTCAGTTTGTAAACTTCTGCGCCACCTACTATATCTTGACATTCTAACGATGTTTTATAAACTATTCAAGAAGTGAGAAAGCAATGTTTCTAAGTCTTCACCACGTGCGCGAACCAGAATGAACCGTGTTAGTTATTTCACGGGGGTAAACAAAAAACCTTGTGATGTGTTTAAGAAACAAATTAAAACGTTGAAGGCTCTTTTCATGATTATTAAGATTTTAAATTTAAACAGATAGAAATAAGCTTTTAGTATTAAACTTTGACGAAAAAATGACAATAAGAACAAGTATGTAATTAATATATTTACGCCCTGGTTAGAGTGTGTCATTTTAAATAATGACTTTAAATTAAGCTTGTATCAAAGTAGACAATAAAAATAATGGTCATACTGTATGGAATAAATAATATGTGAACTAACAATTCGAAATTTGGTAACGATAGGCCATGCATTTTTAAAGAAAATTTTAAACAAAGGAGGCGCGTAAAGAAACTCAGCAAAATGGAGGAGAATAGAAGAAAATCGGCGGAAAAAATACACAAGAAGACTCGGCGAACACAAGATAAATCCGAGACTTTTAATGAGTTTGGCATGAGTTTTGTGTGCGGAATTTCACTTATGTATACTGAAAGTAGCTATAGGGCAAAAAGCAAGCTCCAAGTGTTTCAGGAAAGGAAAAATACTTGAAGAAAAACATGTTATCTATATTTTGCCTTCCTTATTAATAATCCCACGTTTAGTTGTAATGATACCCAAGTATTTTTGATGTTGTATTACTTTTACTTTCATGTAAAATAGGAAATGAGACCTAACTCGCATATTTACTGCACATAAAACAAGTTTTTTCATTGATTTGATACTCAATCAAAATCATAGAATTATTAATGTGATTATTTATATCTTTCATTTGTTGTTATTGAATATCTATGAAAAATTTTGCTGCTTCTCTGCCTTTTTTTATTTCAGGGACCATCAAAGAGTGAGGTTGCATGAAAAGAAATATTTACGCCTTGAAAACCATCATTATGGAAAAGTCAAAAAAGGCGAATAAAAAGTGTTGAAAAATCTTGTTATATATACACAGAATATACAGAATACACAGAAGAATACACAGAATATACAAGAATTCAGATTTATTCCCAGTACGAAGCAATTCTGTGAAGTCTACTGTGATGTCTTTCAAATGTGATGGATGATGGCACACTCGAAAAACGAAAGTCGAAGTTTCTTACACATATATTTTGTGCAACTCTCATAGATATATTATACAATTATTATACATGTTTTATATCATAAAAACTACTGTCGTTTCCCCAAGCTTTCAAGATTTCTTTTCTCCATCAGGTTTTTGTGGTAAGAACGATGATATTGAGGGAAGTCTTCAAGTGTTATATTAAAGGTCAAAATACACGATCTGATTTTACATACCGTCTTCGTGTCTAATTACGGACAGCCTTGGTAATTACGGACATG
This sequence comes from Turritopsis dohrnii, assembly GCA_027922465.2. NCBI lineage: Eukaryota > Metazoa > Cnidaria > Hydrozoa > Anthoathecata > Oceaniidae > Turritopsis > Turritopsis dohrnii. Next base: position 207,979 of record BQMF02000293.1, read on the forward strand.
ATCAAAACATAATTCCAACCGTCTGTAAATTAAAAACACGGCACATCACGTACTGTCAACCAAACTGTAATAAAACAAACTTCAGAGAGAGATAATTAAATTTATTTGAACGCTAGAGAAAATTACCAATATGCAATTTAGAATTTATTTTTCTAAACTTTAAAGATTTAAAATAGACTGCGCCCTCTTGAGAATCATGCGTATTTTTATGAGCTCCGTGTGTACTATATGGTAGCCATATTTACGGATAAAAAATAATAATGGCAACCTCCGTCATGAAATATCGACAGGTCGAAAATTTATGTTTAAAAATGAATTGAGGAATGAAAATGTTTTTAGATCATGCTTTTAGAAAGTTAATTATCATAAAACACGTCAACTAAATAAAGTTTTTGTACGTCAATCACAGTGGGGGAGGACACTTTTTACTGAGTATTGAAATATGGGCCATTATGATTTTCACGGTCTATTATTCTTCAAGTGTTAGTGCTAATTGCTCTCTATTGGATTGCTCTGTTTCATAAAACATTTTATTCAGTTATACGTGGTGAACTTGGCAAGAACGCATGTCTATTTTCGTGACAAGAATGTTTGTTTACATTTTGATGTCCGTAATTACAAAGGCTGTCCGTAATTAGACACGAAGACGGTATATGATTTTACATACTCGTTTGACGGATGGAAAAAGTCATATATGTAATAGTAAAATACATGATCTGATTTTACGTATATGATTTTACATACTCATTTGATGGATGGAAAAAAGATCATATGTAACAGTAAAATACACGTAAAAAGTTTTTATTTGATACTAATATACTCTAGGGAAATCTCAAAAAGTTCATTCAAACCTCTAGACGCACTCTGATTGGTTGAAATTTGTTTACAGCTGTAAAAAGTCATTAATGATTTTTTAAAAAGTAGAAGACCATCCTACTTTTTAAAAGTCATATATGTTAAGTCATAAGAGCAAAAGTCGTATGATTTTTTAAAATACACGATCTGTAAAAGTCATATATGATTTTTTATATAATGTAAAATCATATATGTAAAATCAGATCGTGTATTTTGACCTTAAGCCTGTGTTTTCAATTCTATGGGTTTTTACTGCACTTGAAAAAAGAAAAAGTTATCTTTTTATGGTAGAAGAAAATGTTTTCATGTTCCTCAAAGCCTTCTGATGTTTTTGCCACATACATACACAATATCCATGATTTCACTATTTATCTTTAGTTTTCCTCTAAATCCTCCAATATATTTCAGTGTAATGTGCAACGTAGTCCATTGTAATTAAATTGTATTATTTTATCATTCTCTATTTTGATATTTTTTGTATTCAATTTGTAACGTTTTACTATTCATATATTCACTATTTATTATTTTTTAATTTACTGTTTATTTTTGAAGTTCTAATAAATGAGACCTTGCTATAATACATGATGTGTCTTTTTTTAATGATTTTGTGTATATTTTTTTAGTAACGGCCCCAAAACAAAAACATGCTTTCCCCTGTATTTTTCTCCTTTAACATTTCCTCGTGATTGTTCCTCATGAAAAACTTTTCATTATTCTGAAAGTACTGAAACATTCTTAGAAAATCTTTCAAGAGTAAAATAATTGCCTAATAAAATGATTGCCTAAATTGCTCAACTACACGAAACAATGGTACCTTAAGGGGATTAATTTTCGCGGGAATTTAATTTCGCTATTAATTCAAAAATTCGCGAAACTTGCGAAATTTAACTCCGTAGTTCGGAAGAACCATGAAGTGAGGTTACGAAGTCGTCATAACCATGACCTTCAGGTCATACGTAAGTCATCATTTCGCCGCCTTGCTGACGTCATATTGAATGACTTCCAATGACGTCATGAAAAAGTCATAGGGATGTCATATGACTTCATGACCAAATTAAGACGTTATTGAGACGTCATAATGACGTCATGTGTTTGGTGGGCTAAAGCCTTGCTACTATCTATTTAACTTCCGTTTTGCAAGATATACAGTGTGTTTCCTAATTTTTGTCACTTCTGACAGCACAACGCAATACAACACAATTTTAAAGCACGCTGTGTAGAATTGAATTCAGAATATTGCAAGTAAGTTGTAATGACATGGTCTGGAAAGGAAATTTCATAAAAAAAACAGTTAATTTGTGCTTATTGTTACCATATTAATGCGTGATGTTACCTTTGGAAACAAATGACAGATATTATTCACAAAAACGACAAAAAAAAACAATAAAACGTGAAAAAAATATGTTTCCTATAAACAGATCAGCATATTTGTTTGATAGGAGAAAGCTCTCAATCGTTGTTATTCATTACAAGTTAGGGAAATTTTCTATGTTAGAAGATTTTTTTATAAACTTGCTTTGTCCTTAAAAGGTGTAGTAAAGTTGAGGCCAGATTTGATGTTTTAACTAATGATCATATCCAGAAATTATTAGTGGAGATTGAGTGCCAGGAAACACTTTTTGAAATTCATAAAACAAGAGACGGGTCTAGGGGTAGTGAGACAGAGTGGACGGGTACAGCATGATTAATTTTTTTTTTCAATCTCAAGTGCGTTTCTAATCTTACTCTCTTCTTTTCTTATATATCAGATGAAGTCGTTCGCTCGAAGAATCTTTCTCTTCGGAGGAAGTTCTTGCTCGATTTTGCTCTTGCTCACGATTTTTCTAAGTGTGCTTCAGGTTTTTGAAATCGTCTGACTTTTCTGCCTTGTGGAATTTTATTTTACTGTGAAAACTTTTGTGTCACAAGAGCTTGAATTGTTTGTATACTTATGGATGCCTCTGCCCAAAATCTTGTAAGTGTGTGTAGTGAACTTGCTACCAGAGATACTTTAAGTGTTGGTTTTTTGTTGGTAAATTGGATTAATTCATTCAGGCAGCAATGATGCCTGATTACCAATGATGACGAGCAATTTTCCCAATTCTGAATTCGAAAAGATTCCGATCAATGAGCTACATCCATACTCATTGGCAGAAGTGGCTTTTAGTTTGATTGACAGTATGGGTTGTGCAGTCAGTTTACAACAGTTGGGTTTGATTTGTGTTCCGAATTAGGAAAATTGACAAATATCAAAAGTACATTTAGTCGTCATTTTCTACATTTTTGTGCCATTATGAAAAATATTTGAAGATTAGACAAAATTTAATACAAATTTTTTCCAAGAAAAATTTATATGAATATTCATAAACTGAAATTTACCTTTTTCGGAATGATAAATTTATTTTACTCAGTTTTATTGACTAACATTGACTCACCTGCAGTGTCTGATGTTAGCAGTTCAGGCCACCAAAATTTTTGAAAACCAGTGTTTTGGTGGCACGACTGGACAGGAGTAAAAAGTATATAAATTGCAAACCAAAAATCCTAAAGCTAATGATGTCAATGGCCCGGCATGACACCCGGATAAAATCTTAAGATTAGACACTCGCCTGCCACCATGAAATAGAGAAATTCAGTAACTAATTTCCCTTCAGGCATAATAGAGTTAAAATCACGATCCTGTAATTGAAGCTTCTATAAGATCTGAATTTTGTTAAATGGAATAAATTAAAATGATTGGTGTGTTATACAGTTATACATAACCTTTTACATTTTTATTTTTAGTAATCAACAACTGCTTGGCATTAGACCTTCATGTAACCTCACCTGAGGACCAGTTAATTGGTAGAAACGAAAGTTCACCTGCGTGATTAACCAAACACGTAATCCTGTAAGAACGTAAGCTGGAAGGTCTAACTTGTAAAACTGAAATTTGAAGCTTAAATAAAACCGAATAAAGTATCAAAGTTGTTGTAGTTGTAATGCGCGTATGATTTCTGTTGATGCGTATCGAATTGCCGTATGTAGTTTATATGCTGCCACAAAAACTTCCCCACTAATAAGGAAAAGGATTTAATTGTTGTGGAAACGCAGGGTTTTATTGAGATTTGGTTAAGGCGACTTCCGTTAGAAATACGCATTACGTATTACAAGTTATTCGGCTCTTGCGTTTTTTGTCTCGATGAGACATGTAGATCGGATATAAAATTAGTGGTAATAATCTGTATGCAATGTCGGGCTTCTTCGGTTAATAATCTTTCGAAGACTTAACTCCTTTGTAAAAATACTACATGCCCCTTTTTATTACGAGAGGTTTTTAATATGTCTGCATTGTTCACCAACCGAATACGGGCTTACTCGGTACTAATCAAACTATTTTAGAATGCTGGTCATTTCTTTTGTGATTATGATCTTTAGATTTTGCGCTGACCTTAAGGCCTAGGGCCTCTTGTTAGTTATCATTTAAAAATCTTTCAATCATACTTCGCAAAAATGGTAGAACATGGAATTGACATAAGTAAATTTAATTTCATGCTCGTAAATTAAATGGAACTTTCTCAAAGCGTTTTCAGAAATAACATGTGTATAGATTACTACGGTATTCATCGGCCTACGTAAAGCGTTCGACACGATCGGACATTCACTTCTTCTTGACAAACTAGAACAATATGGTGTACATGCAAATGAAAGATCTTGGTTCACTGATTACCTATTTAATAGGTCACAACGTGTACTATATGAAAATGTTATATCTGATCCAACATCAGTTTTTCAATGGTGTACCCCAAGGATCTATCCTCGGACCACTGTTGTTTGTGATGTACTTCAATGACCTACCTGAAGTTCTGAAGTATTGTGATATCATAAAATTTGCAGATGATACAGTAATATACGTAAGCGATAAAGAATTCTATGTTATTGAAACTAAACTCTCTACTGATATGGAAGCAATCGACAACTGGTGTAGAGAAAACGATCTTATTTTGAATATGACTAAGGGGAAAACAGAAGCAATGATGTTTGGAACAAGTAAAATGTTGTCCAAAAATAGAGATCTCAAAATTACGTACAAAAGTCAAACTATTTCAACTTGCTCATCTTGGCATCAATATTGATAGTAGTCTCAATTTGAACTCGTATTTTGATAGTTCGTACAAAAAAGCATCTGGTAGATTGAGGTAGATTGTCGAAATTACGTTCAATGTTAACGGTACGCGCTGCTAAGCTAATATACCAATCAATGGTTGTTCCTATCCTAACTTATGGTACGTTATAAAACTTGAAAATTACTAACACTAACGAAAAAAGGTTACAATCTTTCCATCAACGAGCAGTGCGCATAATAAATGATAAAGATGTAACCCACCAACAATTACGAGAATAAAGGAGATGAGAGCTTGCACTTTTGTGAAACGGTGTCTGGATAACAAAGTATGTGAAGATTTTCAAGATTGTTGGTATGATTCGCCATTAAACGTAGATAAAAGAAAAATAAAAAACAACAAGTTTAAAATTAAGCAAAAGCTTTTCGGTATAAAACCATCATCAGTGCATAAGCTAGTGAACTCCAACACGAATACTAGGAACAAAAAGGTGGATTTGTAATACAGGGATGATAGTTGATAGCGTGGTAGTGGTAGTTGTAATGCTAATGGTAAGCAGCAAAAAGCTATATGAGATTGCGCATGATCTGATCGGTGAGCAAGTGTCTAAAATTACATAATGAGACCGCAATCACCTATCAGTCTAGTATGTGCAAGTTCTCTGCCTTAAAGTCTGAGGTGTGCATTCCTGGTGGAGGCCCACATCAGTGATTTACACAGCCATATCCCTCTGGCTTCGGCAAAATAATAATAAATAAACAAACAAATAAATAAATAAGGAGACATACTATGCTTGTGATGGCATTTTAAGGAGATTCATATAAATAAAGTCATTTAATGTTTTATCGCAATTAAAGTTTAATTCTTGAATTGATGTCTCCCTAGACAGTTAGTACAAATAAAGTGAATTCTTTCGGGGTACCATGATTTTTAACTTGCCTTAAACCGAACAAAAAGAAAAGTGTAGTAATTGTTTATAATTTGTATATTATTTATTTATTGCAAATCCCTCAAAACATCTGCTACGATTTCACACTATTATTAGATGTTTTCGGTTGTAGAACACACGAAAAGTTATTGTTTTCATAAACAATCGTTAATTGCTATTTCACACTAAGAGTAGAGGTTTTCGTTCGGACAAAAAATCTAGAATTCGATGTTTTCTTATGAAATCGTTTATAACTACTTTACACTTAGACAAACCATTTTCCACATCGTTACAAACAAAAACATTGTGTTTTGCTGTTGCTGATTTTATACGAATACAATAACAAGAGCCAGATGGCGCAAAACGGTAGCAGCGAAAGTACTTGCCACAAGAATACTTTTAAATTTGAAATTTTACTTAAAGTTCTTAAACGTTCTGTAAACGTTATTTCTTGAGATATCTTACTGGTGGAAAACAGGCATAAACGATATTATAATGTTTAAAATTACTAACTCGTGTAAATAGGGTCTAATCGCAACGCACCAGCAATTAATTTATTAGAAGACAAAAGAATTATACATGCATGAGCTGTTTATGACGTACGTTTTTTTTATAAGAGCTTATGTAGAAAAAAAAATGTATGTTTTGAATTATAATTTTTTGAAACCGAAAATGAATTCAAACAGATAACTGCCTTTTTTTAACTCGATTTTTGAAAACCTTGATGTTCAAAGACAGAACCGATAGCTAACAAACGTAGAAAGTAATAAGAAAGTCTGATCTGTGCTTAGCTAACTGACACGAAAAACATATCTATTTTCAAGTGCCAAAGTTCATTGATTCAGTACCATAAAAGTAACTAAAAGTCCCAGTTTTATGTAGACATATTTGATTAATATTCATTCCTTCATCAATTAAGTGATAAAATATCAAAGAAAACGTATTTTAAATGTATGTGATTGAAAACCTTCGAAAATTCAAAAGGCTGCGTTCGTTCATTAGAATGTATATTGAGTTTTTAGTGGGGACTCGCATACTTTAAATCGTAGGCTAAAAACTGCCGTTTCGGCCGGAGTAGTAGTAGTAGTAGTAGGAGTAGTAGTAGGAGTCCAAGGGTGTTTTAATACGGTATTCGCTTACGCTGCTACCGTAATAAGTGTATGATTCGTAAATTCTCAAGGATTTTGTAAACGGTTTTAGGAAATTTAATATTTCTAAAGTAATCGCTGTTTTACACAAAACATCTGTTCTGTAAATTTTAAAACTTTCAGCCTGATACTCCAGAAAGACAACATGTGTATTACTTTATACAGGTTGGGTGGAAGCTTGTAACAAAATATGCAAATATGTTAAAGATTGATTTTTTCCCTATTTCCCATAAGCATTTACATACAAATAGATAGTTATAAGTCAATATTAATTATTTACATATCAAACATGTGTAACAATCTATAAAACAATCCAGGTGATATATAAACGGAATTTCAGCAAGTTATGGCTTATAAGAGTTCAATTAATATGCCGTTTAAAAGTTTCAGTGTCAATTAATTCAAAAAAGTATGTGTAACAACGAAGCTGTTAAACTTTTTTGTCGACGATCCATTCATATCTCCACGTTTGCGAGGAAGTCTGCGACATTTTTAACGATAAAACCTTTTCTTTATGCAACTTTTCTAACTTTTCCAATTTTCAATAATTTTTTGAAACGCCATTTTAGTGGCCGAATGACAAAACACTTTTTCATTTTCATTAACGTGTTCGTTTTTCGACGGCAATAGGTCTTGAATCATACACTGCTTCCAATACATCTTCTATTGTTCATCAATTTCATGAGTTGATCAAGATTGTTTTCCATCTCCTGTGTGCTTTCTAAGACAAAAACCAAAGCTGATCATTATTAGTTCTTAGTTGTAGTATGTAAAGAATCAACATTTCATAAATTTTTAAATTCTAACAGCTAACATAAAATTATAACTCACGTGTTCTTTTCCTCGTGAAGTAGCACTAAAAACTGTGAAATTTGGATTTATTGGTCAGCGCGTTAAGCAGCTGATCTTTCATTAGCGTTTTTCCGTCCCATGTCCACAGTTCTAGCCTGGATTCCTCATTCCTCCACTTAAAAATAAGGGTGGAATAGAGGCTATTTGTTAATCGTGGCTTAATTCAGATTTTTCAGATAATTTATAGTTACAGCTATTTTATCAGGGTGAGTGCGGTCTCAAATTAAAACATGAGCTTTACAGTTTGCCCATCACACTGATATCCTTTTTGGAAATAAAAGCTAAAGGAAAGGGTTATTTTTCACCAGAGAAGTAAAGAAATTCGTAATATTATCACCGTATATTATAATTGAACCTGTTGTTATATACTGTTCAGTTAGCTAGGGCTGATTTTGTGTTTTGTGCTATATATTGGTCAGACCTGGAGATAGAGAGAGAGAGAGGACCTATATTACATCGGATATGTATATGTTATTTTTTATGTATTCATACAAATGTGTCCATCAATATAGGCAAGTTTTCAATGTCACTTTACCCTGTCTAAAATAAAAACTAAATTCATGCACACAAAAATAAAATAATGTGTAGAAATCTATTAATTACACGCTTCTTTTTTATAATAAGATTTTATAAGAACACGAGCCTCAGATTTGGCCAAAAAATAAGAACAAAATAAAAACAACCCGAGGCTCAAATCATTGTTCCAAAAATTAAGAACAGCCTGACCCTGAATTTTCTTGGAAAATAAGAACAGTTCATGATGTGAATTCTCTCACTGGTAAATGGTTTAGAAGTTTATTGGTTTTTTCTCACCTTCAATAAATGTGCGAATGGGTCATTACCGAACAGCAACCATACTTTTTACCAGTTGTTTTTAAATAATATTTCTATTTTACTGGAAGTTCCATAAATAAGAAGAACGAAATGAGGCTGAAATTTGTATAAGAACAATTCAGAACAATTCAGGCTGAAAAAGGCTCCAAAAATAAGAACAGCCAGCCTCAGGTCTAGTCATCATTCACAAATAAACAGACAACATCTTAAAGTTTATAAATCATTATTTAATTACCTGTGAAAGTGCGTGGTGTACTAATCCAAAATGACTCTAAAAATGATATTCTCTGTGTTTGTTGTAATGTAATGTAGTACTTATCAAGCAAATAAACAAAATATATGTTTGTAAACTCTGCATCACTTTCGCCATGAATGTTGTCTTTTTAATCAACATTTTAATGAACAAATTAGCTATGTGGAGTCATTATAAGTCTCTTCAATTATTTATAATTTAAAAGTTTCCATCTAAAGTTGTTAAAAGTTTCCATCTAAAGTTGTTTGTGATTTTAACAAAGCCGACTTTGAAAGAATGAAAAAAATTCTTGACATTAATTGGGCAGAACATTTTAAAGACTGCGGAGATGATATTGACAAGCTATGGAACAAATTTGAGGCAACGTATAAGGAAGCCGAAGTAATATGTATACCAACAAGAACAGTAAAGACTGGGAAAAGAGTGTTCAGGTATCCCCTCAATAAAAAGACGATGGCTAAAAAGAAAAAGAAATACCGGCTATGGAAAAGGTTTATTGATAGCAAGGATGCGGACGTGTATCTCGCTTACTGTAAATGTAGAAATCAAGTACGTAAGTTGACACGCAAAGCGAAAAGAGATTATGAGAAAGAAATTGCTAGATCTACAAAGACAAACAGTAAAGCCTTTTGGGCATATGTGAATGCAAAAACTAAGATTAAATCGTCAATTCCAGACCTACTTATGAATGAAAATTCCGAAAAAATGGCAGAAACTGACCAAGAGAAAGCAAATGTTCTGTGTGAATTCTTTTCCAGCGTCTATATAGATGAACCAACGGTACCTGTTGCACTTGACGGCCTGAAGAAACCAATAATTGAAAGTGACTTTCAACTGGAGATGACACAAGGAATGGTTTTGAAAAAAATAGAGAAATTGAATCCCAGCAAAAGTCCTGGTCCGGACGGCCTACATCCACGTGTATTAAAAGAACTAGCGACCGTGATTGCTGAACCACTTCACATCATATTCGAACAATCTTACACCATGGGGAAAGTCCCATCTGCTTGGAAGAGAGCTAACATCACAGCCATCTATAAGAAAAAAGGTGACAAAAATTCTGCTGGAAATTACAGACCAATTAGCCTGACTAGCATTGCATCAAAAATTTTCGAATCGATAATGCGTAATTCTTTGCTATCATATCTCAAAGCCAATAAACTTTTGTCAAATCGCCAATTCGGTTTTCTTGGTGGAAGATCAACTACTCTGCAACTGCTCCAAATTATAGATAAATGGACAGAAATTCTTGAAAATGGAGGTGTGATTGATATCATATATTGTGATTTTAAAAAAGCGTTTGATACTGTTCCCCATTGTCGACTAATTGAAGTCTTGCGTCACTACGGACTACAAGGTGCAGTTCTCTCTTGGATCAGAGATTTTCTGTCCGATCGATATCAACAAGTTTGTGTAAATCAAAACAAATCCGATGTATTTCCCGTAACGTCAGGAGTGCCCCAAGGATCGGTCCTAGGTCCATTGCTTTTTGTTATCTTCATAAACACTATAGCTGAAACTGTTGATGAGTCAGAACTTTTTCTGTATGCCGATGACTTGAAAATATTCAGAGAAATTGAAACCATGGCTGATGCTGCTAACCTACAAAGCGATCTAAACAAATTACTGCTTTGGACAGATACCTTCTTATTGAAATTCCATCCGGAAAAATGTGAGCACATGAAAATAAAGTCAAAGTTGAAGTATCCTGGTGCAACACAGTATGTAATGGATGGCACTGTCCTCATGCAAAAATCAGATGTGAATGACCTAGGCATAAACTTCGATGAGCATCTTTCATTTGAAAAACACATTAACGAAAAGGTGAAAAAAGCTAATGCTCTTGTTGGTATGTTACGGCGAACGTTTGTCTACCTAGATAAGGATTGTTTCAAGCTGCTGTTCACAAGCATTGTACGCCCCCACCTCGAATATGGTGCTCCCGTGTGGAACCCTCACCTGCAACGACAGATCTCTCATCTCGAAGATGTACAACGTCGCGCAACAAAATTGATACCTGGAATGAAAAACCTTAGCTACAAGGAAAGATTGGAGATCATGAACCTTCCATCTCTGCAGTATCGTCGATATAGGGGCGACATGATCGAGATGTATAAGATCACCCATGACCTTTATGACAAAGAAGCTATTGGAAATTTTCTTCGCTTTCGATCTCAGGATAGTCAAAAACACAATTTACGTCGTCACGAATTCACGATTACCCGACAAAAGTGTCTTAAAGACGTTAAAAAATATTCATTTCAAAATCGAGTTGCGGAACAATGGAATAACCTGCCACTAGACGTTGTGCAAGCACCATCACTCAATACGTTCAAAAGTCGACTCGACAAATTATGGAAAAGTGCTGGTATCATGTTCGATATCAATCTGAATCTGGGCGAAACAACAGCCTCCCGACAAACTCGATTTCGACAAGTCGTCAAAGATTGAACCTGGTGTTAAAGGCACCATGTGCCTACTTCCAGAAATTTGTATAATATAATATAATAATAATAATCTTGTCATTTTTTTTTAATTTCGTCACATATTTTTGTATCATAAATTGTTTTTTACTCTGTCTCTGCATGACCAGCAGTCTCTTTTGTTTTCTTAATCTTAAATAATCGGCAGTTCTTTTGCATGCTTTTTTTATTTTCAGTGAAGAAGGTCAAAAATGTATGAATGGTGCATTACCACTTATACAAGCACATAGTATTTTTTAACATTATCAGTTATTTTTAGTCATTCCTTTGCAGAATTCATCTTTGTAATGTGTGTGAGAAGTTTGCTTTTGAACTCTTTTTAATCATTAGGGACTGTTCACAAATGACGTCAACTGTTAGGGGGGGGAGGGGGGGTTATACTAAAGTTGACGCTGGTTGACGGGGGAGGGGGGGAGGGGATGTGATACTAGTTGACGTCAACCCACACAATTTTGCAGAACCTTGATTTTTCTAATTAAGTAAAAGTTTCTTATGAAAATGTTAACGCTGAATGTGATCTTGATGTGGTCCGTGATGCACGAACGTAAAACAATAAGCACAGATGGAGTTTGATCAGAGAAAAATTACACGAAGATCATTTCAAATATTTTCACGTCTTATTAAAAATGCGTAAGAAACTAATATACAAAAGGACCAGTGGGGTGGATGGAGGTTGTTTTGTTTTGGAGGAGGGGGGGAGGGGGGGGGGGGGGGGGGGGGTCTTCTCAAACGATGACGTCAACTGAGGGGGAGGGGGCAACGCAAAGTTGACCCAGGTTGACAGAGGGGGGAGGGGGGGGGTCAAAAATCTTGAAAAAATGGTTGACGTCATTTGTGAACAATCCCTTAGAATAAAGGTCTGCATGAAATTTTGTGAAGTATACTCAAAGCTTTTTTAAGAAATTGGTAACTTCTTTTGAACCTGTATTTATTCGCAATCTGATTTTATTCAATTCACAAGACAATCGTATTTGTTTCATTTGTAAAGATGTCCTTAGATAGCATAGATGAAAGTCAAATGAGACATTGATAAAGTGTTCTGTTATGCTTTTATCTTTAATTTCTAGATAAAGATTTTATTAAATAAAGTTTTGTTGCACAATTTGGACAAAATTTTGAGACAAGACCTGTTTGGTTTTATCATTGAATGTCTTATTCCTACTATTACTTCACTATTACTTCAGTTATCAATCATGAATTCTTATTTTTGACCTTCCTGGAACAAAAACGTGATTTTTCCACTTTGCTTCACAGTCAGAAATTGTTCAACTTTGGCGAAAGCGCTGACCTTCAGGCCTCGTGGCCTCTTGTTTCCTTCTTCATCTTCATTTTTTTCTTTTTCATGTGCATTACCTCAAAAATTATTACAAATCTTGAAACTCCGATATACCATTTTACAAACTTTGGTGTATCAAGCAATTGTCTTGTAAAAAAGTAAAAGATTTTTCATTGAAATTTTCATCTATATATTAATAGCCGATTCTCTGTCTGTCTGTCTGTCTGTTTGTTTGTTTGTTTGTAAGTCACGCAAAATGGTAGATTGAGTTGTGAGCGAAATTATTTTTTTTGTGTGTGCGACGTGAGTTCGAAGCAAATACATTGCAACCCCAATCGAACGTGACTTTTTTTGGCTGATGAACTAATAGGAATAGTGTTTTGTTTTAATTATTACTGTTAGTTTTATATTCCAGGTTGACTTGGCTTTGAAAACAGTACATCAACTAAATACAAAGAAACTAACTGATTAAACAGTTTGGACAAAAAGCAGCAGTGGCAGAACGTGGCAGCATGTTCGGTTTGTCACTAACTCTTGCCTGACTGTCTGAGACGGGTGAACTTTCTTTTTGAGCAATCAAAATGTTTAAAAACCGATAGGTAAAAAAAGAGTATCATAAAACAAAATGTTTTTTTTTTGCTTTTGTCGTAATAGTTGTCTTAATTTCTTTTAATCGATTTCTTTTAATCTATTTTAATCTGATCGAACGTTTTTTTTTATTCTCTTTATTCATTTAGCACGTGCATTTTTTCTCTCCTCCCGTGTGAACATTTTAAGAAGAGAAACCATTTTCGACCTGTTTGATAGCACCCATGTTTGAGCGCGTAACGTTTTTAAAACAAAAGCTAATAAAAAGTGGAAGTTCTTCTTCCTACGTTTTGAGTGTATTGTTGTACTGATCAACGATTGGTTTTAAAAAATAAATAAGTCACACATAATGAAAAACCTGAAAAATAGTTAATGTAACATTGATGTAACACTGACTGCACACCAGAGGTTGTGACTTCGAATCTTTTCCAAGTTGTATGAGCCGTTTATAAAGTAATTTGCCGTTTATTGATACAGTGATACACAGAGCAGGTGGATATGGGCGGCGAGCGACGCCGCCTTGGCGGCTAGTCTATATATTAATAGCCGATTCTCCGTTTGTCCGTTTGTCCGTCTGTCACGCAAAATGGTAGATTAAGTTGTAGAGTGATTATTTTATTTTATTTTGTGCGACGTCAGTGTGAAACCACTGTATTGAGACCCAAATAGAACGTGACGTTTAGGGAAAATTATCTCGGTAACCAATGGGGATAACTGATGTTTTTTAGGGTCCGCGATACAGGCGATAGGGTGACGAAAAATTTGGGTCTAATTTTTAAGGGGACGGGTCTGTGACGTCATCAAAATTTTTGATCAACGATATCTCCGTAACGGTTGGTCGTAACGGAACGATCCCATACATTTTTTTGATCAGTTTTTCGAGCTCTACAACATGGACACGCTTATCATTGCTAATTCCTTAGTTTTATTTATCGTGAATTCAACGCAGGCTTTTTGATTTTTTGATCAGCTTTTCGAGCTCTACAACATAGGTACACTTTAAGTTGCCAATTCCTTAATTTTATTTTTCGTGAAGTCAACGCAGGCTGAACATGGGCGGCGAACGACGCCGCCTTGGCGGCTAGTTTAATATATACATCTAAAATAACAGAAGTAGAATATAAGCACAAGTTGAATGTTAATTTTTAAAAACAATACGACTTTTTTTACAAAACTGTTTCGACGATTCTTTCGTCATCTTCAGTATAGAATAAAAGATACAAGCTGAATCGTACTCATTTACACATGAAGTTTATTAATAATAGCCATATTTCTATCAATACTAAGGTAAATGTGTTTAAAATAATTAAAATAATTAGAGAAAGTGTTATAAAACATACAATGTAAGTGTAAACATTATAATTGCAGTAACAATAAGACATGTCGGCTCATAACATGACAAACACGGAGAAAAGAAAAATTAAAACAAAGCATAGAAAACAGAAAACGCATGCAATCGCGCAGGCGCACAAAAAAGCTTGGAATGTAAAATAGAAAAAGATTCAAAGTAAAGCACTCTCCCTTTCCATGTAGATGTTTATACATAGAGTTCTTATCCTTTCTGATGTGTGCACATATAAGCAAACTTGTAGAGAACCTTTCATTTTAGATGATTAATAATTCTATGCTTCTTGAAAATAAACTGCCTATCCTAAATGATTGAAAGCTAAACGGAGCATGAAATAAAATCATTTTTTAGAAGTGAATTTGTTTTAAATATAGTAAAGGTTTATTAGAATAATCAGCAAGCAACGTTTTTCATAATAACCCATGAAAATATTGGCTACAAGAGGAGCAAGCGGGAGAAGCGGACAACCATAACACGAATTTTCTTTTATCATACCAAGTATTATAAAAGAGCATTGCGATTAGGAAAGTTCGGAAAATCTTTAAGGAAATTAAAAATTCAGGGTTATTTTTCAATTTTTATTTTTATCCGTCAAACAGACGTATCCGCATTTACGGAAGTACGTTTTCCGCGTAGATTAAGAATTCACAAAAAGACGGATTTTCAGCATAGAAAAGAAAGTCGAAAAAAGAACAATAATGCTTTCATAACTCACTTTTACTATAATGAAAATTGTTTTTGAAAAAGACACTTTCAGTTTTCAGAAAAACCTCACAATTCTTCAAATACTGAAAACTTTAAATGTTTCCATAATTTCTGAAAACCGAAAACATCACATTTCATAGCACTTCCTTAATATGAAAATATGATGTTTTCAAAACCCTTTGTCCGAAATTTTAACACATGAAGTTTTCATTAATTGGTTTGGGAATATGATCAAAAACATCATGTTTTTACATTTATGGAAACTGAAAAGCAGGGTCGGATCTAGGATTTTTTCCCGGGTAGGCTTGATTGATTATGAAGACAATGTTTCGATATAGAGCGTCTAAAAACGCTATTCCCGGCCTTAGTCGAAACAACCCAGTGGGCAAAATCTTCAAAAAGTCACAGCGATGAAGAGCATTTTTATTGAAATAGTGTGTTTATCTCTATAGAAATACACTCCTTCACAGTGACTTTTAAACAAATTTACCCACTGAGAAATGAGACTTCATCATACAGGATTTCCCTTTTCTAAGAGTTAAAATGAGGTCTTGCAAATTACACTAGCGCTTTCCCAACTGAATTTCATATAATCAATAATTTTGAGGAGTGGCTTGGAGTGAGTATTATATTAGGTAATTTTGATTCCAAATCTACATTATTTTACTTATCTTAAATTCTACATTTACATCAAGCATTTCAAGAATAGGATATGCTCGTGGACATTCAAAACACATATCTTCAGGACCTGTGAAAAGAGGTGCAACCATGCCAATATCCATTGCTTTTGAGTCACTAATAAAAAGAACATATATATTACTTGAAACATAATGTGTATTACAATGAGTCCTATAACACTAATGGACATTGCCTGGTCCAGTTGAACTGCTGTGCTTGACATAAGTAGAAATATTTGGTTGCTGCATTTCATTGTCACTGTAGATGTCAAATTCTTTGTTATATATTTATATTAAGTTTGATTTTTTTCATTGCTAATGATGGTATTTGCATAATGGGAACAAAGTGATTAGGTCTTTGTTGTGCTTTATTCAAGACACTGATACTGAGATGGTTTAGTGATTCAAATGAAACAAAATGAAACAATACGGAAGAACCCAAGCAGCTATGAAGTAAAACTGTATCAAACTGTATCAAAGTTGTTCATGCTAGTGTTACCCAAAATATTGGTAAACTACTTTAACAACAACCGTAAAAATCAAATTACAAGCATACTAACAAGCTTCCAACAGAAATGCTTAAATCATCTTTATTCATCATGTTTTTGAAGTAGTCCTAAAGGGACTTTCAAAGTACCTGTAGCATTAATTTCCTTTTTAAATGTTAATTCTCATCAGAATCGTAACTTTGATAACATATACAAACGTTTGTTACCTGACTTACACTGCATTAATACCATCACTCTTTTCAAAAGACACCCAGTTAAAATTTCTTGAAATATAGATTTCCCCTCTAAGATTGGTATATATATTTGTAGTTGTACATTCTTTACACCACATATCAAAAATGGCTTTTGCAAACAATTTATTTAATGATATACTAGATGATATAATAATAATCACAATATCTTCATATCTTCAATAGATATAATAATAAATAATTATAATAACAGTAATACCAACATTGTTTTTACTTTTTCAAATGAACATGACAAAATCATCTTGCAAATTTATATCAACAGGTCAAAGTTCGTAACTCACTTACACTATAGAGAGATTCATTTCAAAACATGGCAGCTGACACCACTCGAAAGAGGCAATTACCGTCATTTCCTATTTTATGGGAAGTTTCACAGTAACAGATATTATATTTCGAACAAAACTTAGGCTTACTGCAAAATGAGCTACCTACCAATTGAAACTTTGGGAACGATATACAAATCTTCAACTGATTACTTTTTAACATGAAGTTTATGTTCATATAATGCAAGATAGTGAATCATACCTGACACAGGGTGTAACTTGGGCCCATTATTCCCCTTCTCCTCTTCAGTTGTACTGCTTAAAAACAACCCCCCAGTGGTCATGACATCTTCTTGGAACATCATCATCATCACTGGATCATTTCATCAAGTTTTGGTCAATTCATCTAATTTTGCTTTAAATTTGTTTATTTCCAGAATTTAATAATAGCTACTTCTTCAGTTCAATATTTTCCATAAACTCGAGCTAGAGCATATTATTTTGAACAAATGCAAACCAGAGAAAAAACACGTTATAGAAAAAGTAATTAAAGAAGGTTCATCTTCTTTGTACAGTCTGTGACTATCAAGATGATTTCCTTACAAAAACTAATATTTTTACTGCCACACTTACTTACCCATCCACTACTTGCAGTTTAACATCAGGGCGGTCGCAGACTCTTCGCTATTTGAGTTGCTCAATACTGGTGTACAAAAGGCCTACCTCAGATAGGCAAACTAGACAGAATTCTAAGGGAAATCAGGCATCTCTGGGTTGTAAATGTATCTACTATGTTTAAACTCAGTAGGCTTTACTCGAAAAAAGCCTACTTTGCTCGAAACAAGCCTACCTCCGCGAAACGAAGTAGACATTTTTTACAAGGTTGTCCCGGGTAAATGATATCAACTTTGTTACAGAAAATAGGCTTTCGGTTAGCAGAAACCCGATGCTGGTGACTACGGCGCATTTGATAGCGCCTTGTTGTTCGTTGGGCGCTATATCTTCCGAGACATGAAATTATCATCAAAACAAAGCCGAATAATTTTCGGCGATCTTATCATAAGGAAATGATTTGTGGTATATGGAATAAAATATTTGACAATTCTCAAGTAGGCTTCAGCCTACCTAGCCTACCTCTAGATCCGACCCTGAAAAGACAATGTTTTCGTGCATTAGAAAATGTGAAAACATTTAATTTCGTGCAGCCCTCCCCCCTCTGTCAACCTGCGTCAACTTTGCGTTGCCCTCTCCCCCTCAGTTGACGTCATCGTTTGAGAAGAGACTCCCCCCCCCCCCCCCCCCCCCCCCCCCCCTCTCAAAAAAAAAGATCTGCACCACACTTTTGTATCTTAGTTTCTTACGCAGTTTTAATTAGACGTAAAAATATTTGCAATGATTAAGCAATACGGAAGGACTGTCCCACGCCACGACGGACCACATCAAGATCACATTCAGTAAACATGTAAACATGTAAACGTGTAAACATGTTCATACTTAATTAGAAAAATCAAGGTTCCGAAAATTGTGAAGGTTGACGTCAACAGTAGTATCACTTTTAATTGATAAAGACAGCAAAAACACAAAATATGCTACAAAAGCCGCTTTCAAAATCTTCGAATGAGAAAAAAATATCAATACACGGGTTGCAAAATAAAACGTTCCGTAAATTATATATACTAGCCGCCAAGGCGGCGTCGCTCGCCGCCCATGTTCAGCCTGCGTTGTGTCACCTCCCAAAGAGTTCACGAAAAATGAAATTAAGGAATTGATAATGCGAAGTGTTACCATCTTGTAGAGCTCGAAATTCTGAGCAAGAAAATGTATAGGATCATATGTCTATGACGAACCGTTTCGGAGATATCGTCGATCAAAAGTTTTGATGACGTCATAGTGCCCCGTCCCCAAAAATTTTGCCCAAATTTTTTCGTCACTCCATGGCCAATATCGTGGACCCCAAAAAACGTCAGTTATCCCTATTGGTTACCGAGAAAATTTTCCCTAATCGTCGCATTCGATTAGGGCCTCAATACAATGGTTTCACACTGACGTCGCACAAAACAAAATAAAATAATTACTCTAACAACTTAATCTACCATTTTGCGTGACAGACAAACAAACAGACAAACAGAGAATCGGCTATTAATATATAGATAGAATTTACCGAATGGATTTTTTTCGAGTAAAAATCAAAGGTGCCAGAAACAACTATGAGTATAAGCGAAACTTTGGCTCTTGAAACTGAGCATTCCATCGAGTATTTTAAGTTATTCAGCAAACAAGCATTAAATCAATACCTTATCTTGAGAAAGAAATCAACAAGTGGGCCGTTCGAAACAGGATTATCAAACAAGATTCGCAAAAATGCCACTGTATATATTTCCCCAAAGTTGCGAAATTTTATTAATTATTATGTGTACATTGATAGAAAGTGATATAAAATTGATATAAAGTGACTCGAAGTTACTATGGACATTCAAAAATAAAAAGTTAAGAATTAAAAAACCTAAATGCAACTAATATTTCCCCTAACACAACTGAATATCAATAACCTCATCAATGTGCAAAGCAATTGCATCATAATAAAAACATATGATCTATATTCCTGCAGAAAACAAGTTAAAGGATAGACCTTTAAACCATTAAATCACAGGAAAAAATATAATTCAAGAGAACACTTGCTTTTTGTAACTTGGATAAAATAATTATACATTATGCAATCAAATTTGTATACAGGTTTACAAAGGAAAATCTGTCAAACCTAATTTTAATAGTAATATATATTAAAAATACTTTGGAGTAGACAACAATCAAAGGAATCAAAATATCTACTAACAAGTGCTACATATATATATATATATATATATAACATTTCAAATTAGGACAGAAAACTTATTTTCGAAAAAGGTGATAATTTTTAAAATTAAATTCAGAACAATTCAGAAGAAGATGTCTCTATTCAAAAAAAATATGTTCATACTCAATATTTATTAAAAAGAGAATAAGTTTCATTTTTGATTTTCAACTCAAGATTTTGTACTGCATCCGCAGAACATTATCAAAAACTTTAGGCCCTGAAGAATACCTTCAATATTTATGTGATAAAAATAACCTCCGTGGAAAAAAATAACAGAATTTGGTAGTGAAAATACACATCTTTATCTAAATCACTACAAAACTGAAAGTAGAAGTTCGTGTTCTGGCTTTGGATTGTGTTTTGATTCATGTTCCATGTTTGTAAAATTGACAGTATTACTGTATATATTAATTTTTACAAAATATATCATTATACAGTATATCAAAACAGTATACACGATCATGGAATTAATCCATAGTATATAAATTATGTTTCTGTTGTCTGAGTAAATGACTATATATCCAGGGAAGCACACTCGACCAGATTCTTTCAAGTTATGTATCACAATCCTGCCTGTGTTTTAAAATATTATACGTAATTGGTATATACTCTGAACATCTATTGCATATAATACGACATCACGTTTTTACTTCTAGTTTTTGTAATGTACTTTTTGAATTTACAAAACTGGTTGAACTGGTTGTTCTCCACACCACATAAAAAGGTTTCCTTTATGGCTGTACTACATCATGTGCTTTCAGTTCAGTGTTGTTATAGAGGTGGTTATATATTGGGCTATATCAATAAAAATAAATCTTCAGCTTGGCTATTAATAATAAATTTTCGCATTTGCATTGAAATTACAGCTTTAATGTTTTGCTGCATTTAATCACCAATCATCATAACAACCAGTAACAACATTGTTATCAACAAAAACAAAACATCATTGATATCAATTTTCTTCTGTATTTTGCACGTTCATTCAAAAGTTTTTACAAAACTTTTTAAGACAACACCGAACTAAGGATTTATTTCCATCATTTAATGTTTTTCGTATTGAATCATTTATGTTCCAAGTCTGTAAGAACCATTACTACATCCTTTCACCACACAAATGATAAGTCATTTTGATTTTACAATGAAAGTTTACTCGAAATTTTTGTGCTAAATTCACATGGAGTTGTTTCTATGGAGACGCGCTTATTTTGAAACCCGTGTATTGACTTAAAAGCAAAGCAGATATACTCCGCTACGCGTCGTTGACACCTCGAGTTAGTAAATCTCGATATTAAACGATAGGCAATGCAATATCTGTTTAATAATGTGTTATGTTCTAGAAACACCAGAGGAAAACAGATCGAGTTTGTTACGAATAAACTAAGTTGTCAGAGGAAGGACCTCCCAGGTGTAGATAGGTCCTTATGTTCTGTTGTAGTATCGGAGAGAAAAAGTGTGAAGTAATGGCAGTCACAACCATTGACTTAGATTCACATTTCTGCACCTCCTTCATTGGTGATGTACGCGATGACGTCAGTGGCAAAAAACTCTTTGCGGTCAATATAGACGCACCTTGATTTTCTCTTTTCATTATTCTGATTCCTCAAGATTAGCAACTCAATACCTTGACACCTCATCAAGATTAACAGCTACCTTACAAAATAATAAAAAAGCAATTGTGGAAGAATGGATTTTTATCGCTACTTTTTATCTCTTCTAGAAATTTCTCAAATGTGTCATGATTCAGCTTACGCATTAAATGGCAATCTAGAGCAAACCCTATTAATACCCTATTAACATCATGTTTCCCACTTAAGTTGTTGGCTCTGAGTATTTGATGTATTCATTGTCAGTTTTTTTTTTTCAAGAATTACCTTCAACTAATTCTTCATGCATTCATCAAATTTGTATCGAAAAAGCAAGAGACCCTGGGTTCGAATTTGGGCAATTTCTCTCTTTTCATTGAAAATGACAAAAGCGTACTATTTCCTCTCTCATTAGCCATGCCTGTTTCATTGTGGCCATATCTACAATTTTATGGAATTCAAACACAAACATCGTGCGTTGGCGGAAAACAATTTCATTACAGCCGTTGCAAACTTAGCATCAGTGTTATTGATTCACTTAAATAAGCGTGGGAAGTAATAAGGTTTCTTTGGATCTAAGGAAAGATTTTGAATGGGAGGTGACTGCTAGGTTGAAACATTTCTTAGGGATAAGAAACTGACTCGACTGTTTGGGAATCTTGGTAAAAGTAATGTCTAGTAATCAATAATGTAACTGGAATATCACACAAAATACATCGAAACATGGTAGCCACTCGTTGAAACCGTACCACCATTGTCTAAGTTTGTTATTACGTAACTCAAAGAAGGTGTTTCACGTGTACAAGCAGAAATGATTTTTTTGCGGCAACAATTGTCAACTAAATTATTGTGTCTATCGACAATGACAATGTGGAACAGAAGCACCAGAAACAGCAGAGCAAAAAAAATTATAGCAAATAAAATCTTGTTACATGTGAGATTTTATGTAAAAAATCATTCGCCATAGATAAATATAAGGATAAAATTTTGCTAATTTTAAATAAATAAATGTTGTTTTTTTATCCTTATATGTGAGATTTTGTTATTATCTTCTATCAAAACATTGAAAGTGCAATGGGAATTTTGTGGCTAACACGGGCAAACGCTAAGGCACCATTTTGATTAATATCACCCTTCAAGGAGATCAATATCAAAATATTAAAAATAGTTAAAATAGATAAAAATACCTCTACTAACATATATCAGTTGGAAAAGCTACACTTATTCAACAGAGATAAAAAAGATATGATTGACGAATTGGTTTCATTAGTTTTGATGGTATTTTATCGGTTAAAGATAATCAATTCTTGCAACAGTTGTAACAGCGAATATCCAGACAACCACAGAAAATTAAATTAAAACTAAACCTTGACAAAAAAGTCTTAGAATTCCATTTGCAGAAATTTCATTGGATCGTTGTATTCAAGCTTCACTATATAAGAGGTGACATTAATTAAAAACAGCAGAAATTTGGAGGAACAGTAGATTCAAAGTATTGGATGCACAACACAATCGCAACATCATGAAAAACGTTCAAATTTTGCTTTGTTTCGTTTTACTTTTTGCCTTCTTTTTTCACACAGAAGCTTTAACAAGTGGCGGTTTACAAATGTTAGTCGGAGATGAACATGAGGTAACCAAGCACTTTTCCTATGCTGGATGTTTTGCTGTATAGTTTGTGTAGCTTATATTAATATATGCCAAAAATATTTAAAAGAGAAGAACAAGAAGTACATGCATGAAATTATATGTGGCAAAGAATAAATCACAAAATATTTTTTTGCAAATGTGTAACTAGAAGTCAGAAGAAAGTTTTTGTTGGGAGTGTAGTCATTTACAACATAACAGCATAATGTGCAAATAAATTAATGGACTTTTAAGATTAAACAGAAATGAACTCCACGACATTTTTAAACTGTCTGACTGAAATGTTTGAAATAGACCGACCGGGAAAGATCTGTTGTTCAAAAAAGATTTCTTTTCAATTAACATAAGCAATCCGTATATACTTCAATTTTCATAATCCGTTTCCAAAATGAAATTATTGCAAAACTATAGTTTGTTTTCAAATATTATTACTTTTATAATTCCTTAATGATCGACTGTTACTTCTGTCTTCTCTTTAGCGCCTGACCAAGCAAGCATGTGATGTTTGCCAATCGTTATCTGACCAAATGAAGGCGATAAAAATGAGAGATGCATTAATTAGAAGGTATGCCAAAAGATTTGAAAAGAATGATGAAACGGATGAGGAGTGATTGGAAAAACATTTGGATTATCAAACATTATTACGGCGTTTTTGTTTAATTTTTGAATTTAATATACTCCCTTATTAGTTCTTCATTTCTTGAACGTGTAACCATGGATCTTTAATAAAATGTAACCGCCACAAATGAGTTTGTTTATCGTAGAATCAAACCAGTACTATTTATCTGTTTATCTGTTCTCGCTTTATACTTTTCTCGCTGAATAAAATGCTTATAGTAGGGTGGATATACGAAAAAAATTCATATTGTGAAAGGAACATGAAACTTTGGTAAAAAATGTTAATCACAATATTCTGAATGATTTTTTTAACAGAGATACGTCCAAAAAATCACGTGATCGCTGATGTCAGCACTTTGTCACCAAATTGTAAAATGTGATGCACCGTTAAGAATGATAACACTGATTCCAAAACAAATTAAGGGCATGGTATATCAACTGTTTAGAAGATATGAGCAGTCTTTGATGACCTTATCAAAATTATTATTTTGATGTTTGGAAATTCCAGAGTGTTGTATATCGTTAGAGACTTAATGCTGATTTCGAAACATATTAAGGACACTGTAAGAAAACTAATTGTTCAAGAGGTATAGTGCGTTCACTCTAACTTGGATAATCGTTAATGATTTTTATCAGACACGTTAAAGTAATGAAACAGAACGCTTATTAAAAGTTTAAAAATTCTTTTTCTACCCTTATCAAGACAAAAGACGATCAATGACTTTTAAGTGTTGTGGGAATTGACGCTCAATTTCCACCAGATCGTGCAAAAGGACATTATCCAAGTTAGAGTGAACGCACTATACAAACGGTCTAAGTGTCTTCTTTATGCTGACGTCATCCGCATAATTTGGGGAATATGTTTATGTTTGCAACATCCAAAGTGTCTTTCACTCTTAATTTAACGCTGCTTTTTCTGGCACATCCAGATCAGGATGTAAAAATAATCCCATGTAGATATATAAGTACTCGATCTTTTCTACATAGGGTAAGTCATTCAAACATGGAAATCTGAAAAAAAACTAATAGAATAAGCTAATTAAATAAAAAATAAGTTAAAGGGAGGATTTTGCTTCAACATTCAGGATCTAAAGAAATCACAAAATATTCATAATCACAGCCACCACTATTTACAAAGTTCAGTGCAGTTCAAATTTGAGTTTTTACCTTTATACCGTCCTTCACATTGTGTTTTACATTTGTATTAAATCAGTTCTCGACGCACTTTCGTAACTTCTGGAATTGTCGTCCAATGTGCCGTGTAGATCAAATCCTTCACTTCCCATCCCTAGTCGTCAATTTTCTGGCGTGGTAAAATTGTTTGGCTTGATCGTCACCATATTCTAAAACCAAACAACATGCCCTTACAGGCATAAGTATTTCTGCAAAATCTGCTGAAGCATGAAGAATGAAATATTTTATGACATTTTTGAAATTCGACAACAAGAAGTTGCATGATCTAGGTGGGCTCGAACCACCAACCTTTCGGTTTACAGCCGAATACGCTAATCAAATGCGCCACGGAAGCCACATGTATATGTGTATTATGTATATAAACAATTTTTGACCCTTCTGTCTACAAAACGTTGAGAGCTTCTCTTTAGTTAGAAAAGAATGATCACAGTCCAAGATAATTATAAGTTTCTTCTATTTTCTTTTTTTATCTCAACATATGGATATCTATTTAAAACGCATTTAATTCTGATCAAAGAAACTTTTGTAAATCTTTCGCTGACATGCAATGCACGGTGCTTTGGTTTCATGTAAATGCACGCACGAGAGTTCAAAAAACCGCTAGGTTTGGAAAGTAAGAAAAAGAACAAGATGCCTTTTTAGTCATAAGGATTTCTGAAAAATGTTTGCTTTAGTTTGATTAAAAATATGTCATGGCCATCATTTTAATTTACAAAGCATGCATTCAAATTTCACGAAAAGATTAAAAAGGTTTATACACAAACTTAGAAGACATTAAATTTTTAATTACGCATACACCCCAGGGCATTATGAAGGCATGACTGACACAATACGAAACTTACGTTAACTGGCTATTAAAGACAATTAGCACCCTTTCGTAATAGTGGCGCTTTATGCACCAATGAACATTGAGACGGCGGTTGCATGAACCAATGAATTTCGAGATAAAATAAATCGCTAGGTTTGGACAGTAAGATGAAAAACAAGATGCCTTTATAGGCATAAGGATTTCTGAAAAATTTTTGCTTTAATTTGATTAAAAATATGTCAATTTACAAAGCATGCATTTAACTTTCATGAAAAGATTAAAAAGGTTTATACACAAACTTGGAAAACATTAAATTTTTAATTACGCATACACCCCAGGGCATTATGAAGGCATGGTTGACACAATACGAAACTTACGTTAACTGGCTATTAAAGACAATTAGCACCCTTTCGTAATAGTGGCGCTTTATGCACCAATGAACATTGAGACAGCGGTTGTAAAAATCAATGAATTTCGAGATAAAAGTCACTAGGTTTGGACAGTAAGATGAAAAACAAAAAACAAAGACGATCGTAAAGGCTTTCTTGCTTACGCAGAAATCCAAAAAAAAGAACCAACGCCGGTTGTAATGTATTTCTTGTTTACGCAGAAATCCAAATACAATGGTTAAAGTCAAATGAAAAAGATAATCAGCACAATTAAGTATTTGGAAAAAATTGTTTCTTTCCATACATCGCCTGTAACGTACCCCAAAGTATCTGTTGCCTAAACGCATCTTGTTTTTACTTGTGAAAGGTAATCTTCTGCAATTGTTAACATCTGTACGAGAACTACTGCGATCCTGCAATAAGATTACAGGGTAACTCTGAATTTCGTTAGTAAAAACGTTACCAAGATCATTTTCTCTTGACTGACAGGCGATGAACAAACGAGAATAGAGTTTACTATAAAGGGCCAGACTTTGAATATTCTGCTTTAATTTTGCAGATACTGAAAAACTTGGCTGCTTGAAAATCCGAAGTTGGTTTTTCTTCAGAATGTCATAAAAGGATTCTTCTTGACTTAAGACTATTCAAGATTATTCAAGAACTGTGTGAACTGCTCCTTCCCAATCTTATGAGCGACATTTTTAAAGCTTCCGTTTGCAATCTTTAATATCAAGTGAACGAGATCCTTCTCTTGCTCTTTGAATGGATTTCCTAAATCATGGAAACATGAAACAGGGAATCAACATCTTTGCAGAATCTAAGTTTAGAGGACTTCGTGTGTTTTCATGTTGGAACAATTTATCAGTTAATGATCTCGGTTCTTCCTTTTGACAGAGCTCAGAAATTATTGGTGCTCCCATAGCCCACCTCAACAAAGAATTCAAGTTTCCCAAGGTACTAATAGCACCACACCTTGACAAGTTTTGTTAGTTTCTTGGTGGGCTTGGCTGATGGCGATGTTGCAGAAAATATGATTACTTTTTTGATTCTAAAGCAACCAAGAGTTAAAAGATTAAGTTCTTCTAGATCTCCAATAAATACCAGAATAATGGATATGGTCCATTGCAAACATCCTTTGTGTGATGCATTTCAAACAACTTAAAATGCTTTAAATTCAACGTCTCTCAAACCTTTGATAAAAGAGAAAAGGAGTGACTCAAGTTCAAAAGTTTGAGTTTTCTTCATTTTCTTCGGTTTACCTTTCAATGCTTTCTTTGATCACACCAACAGTTTGCTTTCTTTTAGGTCTCTTTTAGTTTTATCAACTGAACAACTTCTTTTGTTATGTCCATAACCGTCTATCAAAATTTGTGAGTCCTTGGTCGTACCCTTTACGCTTAAACTCGATGCATGGCAATGGTAATGTGTTGCATAAGCCTTTGGTTGAATTTTCTGAATCCGTGTGGAAACACCAGAAATTTTGCGAGCATATTACTGGCATCATCGTAACACTGGCCCCGGCAATCGTTAAGTGATAAATGTAATCTCATTAGCTAATGCATCTTTCAAAACGCTTTCAATTGTACTGACGGATATATCAGGAATTTGATAAAATCCTACAAAAATCTTCATGAACATCGAAATTTTCATCAATCCATCGAAAACAATTGTTAACCTGTTTAACGTTACTGATGTCGGTGCATCAGAGAAAAAAAGCATTCTAAAGCATCTTTCCATGAAGAAAAGCCAGATGAAATGAACGATTTTTTCTTTTTTGTTGTACAACGTAAATCTCCCTGTCGATCTTGTTTTATACAGTTAAAACAAAGAACAGAATCGTTTTGATGATCATAATGGAGCCATGGAAAATTAACAAACCATTTAGCATGAGCCGATCGATTTTGTTTGCCTTGATGTTTCTTTGGAAAGACGAAGCTGTGTGGAGGATGAAACAGTCGGTCCTCCTCTGTAAGTTCTTGAGGTTTTGTGTTATTTGTTTCGATTGTATCACAATTCCTGCTTTCTTGGTTTGAAACAACGTCTAAAACAAGAATTTTTCTAAAATAATTTAAAAAATTCTTATGAATATAAAATCTTTTACCCACAGTGAAAGAAAAATTACTTACCAGTGTTAGATTTTTTCTTGAAAAAACTCGTTATTTGCGTAGAACCCGTGTGTTAATACTTTTTAGATTTCTGCGAAAGCAAGAAAGCTATTACAACCGGCTTTCGTTTTTTTGGATTTCTGCGTAAGCAAGAAAGCCTTTACTTTCGTCGTTTTTCTTAGTTTTTTTTCATCTTACTGTCCAAACCTAGCGATTTTTTTATCTCGAAGTTCATTGGTTCATACAGCCGCCGACTCAAAATTCATTGGTGCATAGAGCGCCACTATTACGAAAGGGTGCTAATAAACTTTAATAGCGCTTAGTTTATTGGCTTGATTATTTCCGCCATGTGATCATCCGGGTATTTTTCGACTTTACATTTGCACGCCGTTCGCATAATGGTATACCACAGCGTGACCGAAGAAACCTTAAATTTCCAAAAGTAAGAAGATTTGCACTTCCAAAACCGAAAGTAAAGGGTAGAAATTTATAATTATCTTGCAATGATTCTACTACGTTCATTCTTTTCTAAAAACAAGTTCTCAATGTTTTGTGAAAACAGTGTGTGCAGCTTTTATGTTTTGCAAAATGTCTGCGATTTTTTAAGCCTTTCTAGCTGCAAAATACTGTTTGTTTCATGTGTGGGCTGTAGTGCTTTTTAAGCTCTGGATACATACAGCTCAGCTCAGTTTCCTCTTCAGCTCCAACAACATACAAGGAATGTCTTGTTACCCTCTGTCTGTGGCTGTGCATCTCATTTTATGTTTGATGTTTCTCTAGCTATTTTAGCCTATTATATACTTGTATAGTTCTTGGCTGTATTATCAATTACTGAATTAGGAATGGGGACTTACTATTTACGATAGCAAATTGAAACTTACCTTGATTGTCTGTAAATTCTAAATACTGGACATCTTTTAACGCAAATTTCTGTTTTCAGTTATGTTTGCTAATTTTGGTAGCTAAGTTTAGGTCATATTTTTCATAATCCTAATCTTTGTTTACTTTTTGTGTTTGGGAAGTCTTTTCGTAATTAGGAAGATTGACCGTACATACGTAATCACTGTGATATCTGAAAGCATATGAATTTGATGTTATTTTGTTCATTAAGTTTATTAGAAGTTAATGTAAGGTTCGTATTGTGTCAGTTATGCTTTCATGATGCCCTGGCGTGTATACGTAATTAAAAATTTATTGTTTTTTAAGTTTCTGAATAAATTTTTATAATCTTTTCATGAAATTTAGTTCTGGTAATGCATGCTTTTAAATTAAAAAGATGGCAATGACATATTGTTACTCAAATTAAAGCACAAATTTCTGTTTTCAGTTATGTATGTTGATTTTGTATGTATATAGGTGTATTTCGTATCATTAAAATCTATGCTTTCCTTTTTCTCCTTCTGAATTAGGAATTCTGTTAGGAAGATTGACAAGACGTATTAAATTCATAACATTTACAATGACTTACGTGCATACTCATTGTCTTATCTGAATTGATCACTGAATCCTTAATATCATTTCTAACCACCAAAATAAAGAACTTGTCATTCAGATAAAGTTTTGCATAGTGACAATTATGTTTTTTCCAGATTTTTGGGGAGTACATGATCAGAAATTTCATAAATATATATTGCGGATTAAACTTTTCTTAAATTTCAAGAATGTCATAGTCTTTCTTTTTTCATACTTCAGCTGATTTTGCAGAAATCCTTATGCCTGCAAGGGCATCTTGTTTTTGGATTTCTGCGTAAGCAAGAAAGCCTTTACGATCGTCTTTGTTTTTCTTAGTTTTTTTTTTTTTTTCATCTTACTGTCCAAACCTAGCGATTTTTTTTATTTCGAAGTTCATTGGTTCATACAGCCGCCGTCTCAAAGTTCATTGGTGCATGAAGCGCCACTATTACGAAAAGGTGCGAATTAACTTTAATAGCGCTAGTTTATTGGCTTGAATTTCCGCCATGTGATCATCCGGGTATTTTTTTCGACTTACATTTGCACGCCGTTCGCATAATGGTACACTACAGCGTGACCGAAGAAACTTCCAAAAGTTGATTGATCAATGTTGAATAGATTTACAGTTCCAAGACCGACAGTAGAGGGTAAAAATTTATGATTATCTTACAAAGATTCTACTGTGCTCATTCTTTTTTAAAAACAAGTTCTCAATGTTTTATAAAAACAGTGTGTCAAAAAGGAAAGGTTTTTGTTTTTTTTTTGAAAATGTCTGGTATTCTTTTGAGCTTTTCTAAATACAAAAGCTCGTTTGTTTCATCTGTGGGCTGTAATGCCTTTTAAGTTCTGGATACGTACAGCTCAGCTCAGTTTCCTCTTCAGCTCCAACAACAAGAATATCTGTCTAACCTCTGCCTGCATCATTTTATGTTTGATATTTCTATGTTAGCATATTTACTTGTATATAGTTCTTGGCTGTATTATTATTAATGCCCTTAATAAGGAATAGGACTTGCTATTTGCGATTGGAAATAGGAAACTTATCTCGACTGTCTGTAAATTTTCTGCTTTCAGTTATGTTTGCTAACTTGGATCACATATTTACATAATCCAAATCTTTCTTTGTTTACTTTTTTTGTTTGGGAAGTCTTTTCGTTATTAGGAAGATTGGCCGTATATATTGAAAGACTTACGTAATCAATGTGATGTCTTACACAGCATCTAATTAAATTTATTGTTCTTTTGTTCATTAAGTTTATTGGCAGTTAACGTAAGTTTCATATTGTGTCAGCTGTGCTTTAAGAATTTCCTGGGGTGTATGCGTAATTAAAAATTTAATGTTTTTTTTAAGTTTTTAGGTTTAAGTTTCAGTTATGTATGTTGATTTTGTATGTATATGGATGTATTTCGTATCATTAAAATCTATGCGTTCCTTTTTGTCCTTAGGAATTCTGTTAGGAAGATTGACAATACATATTAAATTCATAACATTTACATTGACTTACATGCATACTCATTGTCTTATCTGAATTGATCACTGAATCCTTAATATCATTTCGTACTATCAAAATAAAGAACATATGTCATTCAGATATAATCAAGTTTATTGATGTTTATTGGTATAAAGTTTTGCATAGTGGCAATTATGTTTTTCCAGATTTTTGAGGAGTACATGATCAGAAATTTAATAAATATATATTGCGGATTAAACTTTTCTTAAATTTCAAGAATGTCGTAGTCTTTCTTTTTTCATACTTCAGCTGATTTTGCAGAAATCCTTATGCCTGCAAGGGCATCTTGTTCTTCGTTTTTTTCTTACTGTCCAAACCTAGCGGTTTTTTGAAATTTCGTGCGTGCATTTACATGAAACCAAAGCACCGTGCATTGCATGTCAGCGAAAGATTTACGAAAGTTTCTTTGATCAATATTAAATGGATTTTAAAGAAGATGTACATATTTTAAGGTGAAAACAGAAAATATATAAAAGAAGCTTATAATTATCTTGGACTGTGATCATTCTTTTTCAACTAAAAAGAAGTTCTCAACGGTTTGTAAACAGAAGAGTCAAAAGAGCTATATATATTTATATCTATGCTAACGTGCATGGCTTCCGTGGCACAGTCGGTTAGTACAGCAACTACTAACCTAAGGGTCGGTGGTTCGATCCCGCGTTGATGAAATTTTTAAATGTCATAAAATATTTCGATTTTGGATTTTTGCGAAAGCAAGAAATACATTACAACCGGCTTTTCACCTCCATTTTTTTCTTACTGTTTAAAGCTAGCAGTTTATACATTACAGAGACATATGTAGTTCTGTGGCGCAGTTACTTGGCTGCTAACCGAAAAGTCGGTGGTTCGAGCCCTCTTTGATCGTGTAACATTTTTTGTCGAATTTCATAATTGTCATAACATTTTTCATTTTTTATGCTTCAACAGATTTTGCAGAAATCTTTCTGCCCATACGGGCATCTTGTTGATCATGTGACGAATTTGCCAACGTCACTTCCGGACTCCTCTTTACACATGAACCACATACGTACACTGAAGGATTTTAGTGTTGTTAAAATTTCTTATGTTTACGATTTAGCAATTTAATTAAAAAGAGCCTCAACAATTGACGCCTTTCTTCGCGTGGCAGTTAATGCTACCAGACGCCACGAAAGGCGAAAAAACAAACAAACAATGTTGTCACAACGCAATCATACCGGCAATTGTATCAATTTAGGAATGGTACGTCTGAATGTGAATTGAAAGTCGTTTAATATGTGAATTGAGTAGTTACAAGTTACAACTACACATATATAGCATAGAAGATTTTACAGTTTTCACAAATAAGTGAATGCTGCATCTAGCTTATGTGAATTCCTTTTGGTCAGTTGAAATGAAGTATTAAAACACAAGATCACACCATGAACTATATCAACTATGTCTCAGCAAACCTGTTACTTTAGCTAGTTCATTTTCAGATGTTAAGTGCTTTTAAGTATTGTCTTAAGTCTCGCGAAAAACGAAACAAGGCATGATGGAAGTGCAATAAAAAAACCCAAACTACTCTACATGTTTGAAACGCCAAAAACACGTTCCCCTTGTGTTTTGATTAGGTTTCCCATGACATGTTTTGTTTTGGAACACGTTACACACGTTACAAAAACCTTTTCTTAAAAACACTTACTAGTGTAACATGTTGCGTATCCTAAAGATTGGAACATTCAGTGCAACCGGTGTGTAACGTGTTTTACATTTTATATTTTTTTGATTCATTGAAAATGGCTTATGGTTCTCCTATGAGAACAAAGTCAAAAAACATTTACTGCACAGCATGATGTCTCTCTGTTCCTCTGCCCACTTGTTGCTTAATAAATCATATCGATCATGTCATTCTCAATCTGGTGTGTGGTATTGTACGTATGGACCCTGGCATGTCAAGAACAGCTCTTTCCATGCCATCATTGTTCAAAAAAGTAATTTAGAATTTTCAACAAATCCGTGTGAGCAATTTAGACATTCTGCCTAATGTTTATTTTCTCAATGGAATCTTGTAGAGGAGACCTCAGACTTTCAAAATCTGCCGGGTGACTTTCTTGGAAATGCCAGTATGTCACGTGATTGATGACGTCATAATTCACGGTCAGTAAAAATTTTATCTTCTCAATAGTCATATTATAATAAGATATCGAAAGATCTTTTAAAATGGAACAAAAATTGTATAAAAACATATGCCTGAGAATTTAGTCCTGAGGAGTTATAGGTCCTTGAAAATTGACGTCATAGAAAAGGACCTGGAAAAATCTTTCAAGATAATTTAATTCGCTAATTTTCGAATATTTGTGACATGTTACCCCTTAATTTTGGTCAGAATTTGATTTCTGATTTTTTCCTCATAAGTAAATTCACTGAACAAAAAATGCTGACTCAGCAGTTTCATTTCTTTTCATAAAAAAGTGTTTTCACTTGGGCAATTTGATAATATATGTTGAATGATTAAATGTGGAGATAAATAGATAAAATAAACTCTATGGTTCATAAAAACTTTCGTCGCTATCACTATCGCTGTCGTCGTTGTCAAAATACATCAATTGAAATTGATCTCTTCTTCAGTTAATTCGTCGTTGTATTCAATAGATTTTGTGTCACAACGGGATTTTTTCTTTGAAGTTCGAACGTTTGTAGAAGTGTTTTACTTATCGTAGTCAGTTTTTTGGTGTAGTTTGCGAGGGTACTGAAGCTCTATGTATCCTATTGCGTCGCCTAGCTTATCCGAACCAATTTTCTGACCATAATTTGCTCACTGGGTTTTTAGGTCGGTTATTATTTATTTAGTTGGTATTGTTTTACATGGCTAGCCTCACTCAGTTGCTATTGCATCTGCTTTCCAGGAGGGGCCACGGCTTAGGTTGGAGGCTCCTAAGTATTTGACACTCTCATGAGTGACACAAACCCAATCAAGGGCCTGTGCTCTTCTGGATTACCTCCTGCAACACCCGATGTATCATTTACCCAATTTCCCTCACATGGCATTGGTCAACCCGGCCCTAAGGTACATTCACTCGCGCATGGTGAATCGCCGCCAAGGGGAATTGAACCCCGACCTCCCGCATGAAATACGAGAGTGATAACCACTATACTACGGCGCCTATTCGTGTTAACCTTATGAAGTGAATGTAGCAGTGAAAATTTGCCAATTATATCCTTTTTAAAGCACTGTTCTTCATACATTCTACCCCAATAAAATCGCATTTCGATCAGCCAACTGAGGCTAATGAACCTTATAAAGTCAACGAAAGTACAAAAAAGATTTTTTTTAAGCACGTTTGACCATGGAAAAGACGTCTAGAAAGCAATTTGTAAACATTCATTCTTTGTTATTTCAACATAGAATCAGAACGAAGAAAACAGAAAACGAGGAGCTGTTGTTGAAGAGGAGACTGAAACATTGATGTCCTATGAAGAGGTAAAATCGTGAAAAAGTCACTTCGACAAAGTGCATTACCGTTTAAATGGTGTGTATTTTTGTGTGCTTTACTTGAAAATGCACTCCTCCACAGTGATTTTTCAACAAATGTCCCCAAAATTCCACTTACACGATTAAACAGATTATAATTTACTTTTAAGAATTAGTCCTAAGAATTACATGGCGACAAATAATTTATTATCAGATTCTTGCATCGTGCGCTCTCCCCAAACACCACCTTTTTATATAGTTTTAAAGTCTGTTTGGCTTGATAGATTTGATTTGTTAATCTATACTAATTAATCATCATCCTTTGTAATCAGTAATAAGGCTCATATGACTAGCACCGTGTCTTTAAAGCGTATCGACGCACCGATCGCTATAAGAAAAACTATACTTGCAAAGCTGTGTTGGTCCCAAAAACTAATTTTTTAATCCAGCCGATTAGTTAACACTGACTTCTCCATCTACACTTTTGTGGGGCGAAAGTGTTATTGTTGCAGTAAATTTGAGATTATTCATCATCATCATCATGTATAACATGGCTATAATAAAGTAACTCACCGAATTTAACTGTGTCGCTCTTATCAAGCGTTCATGTAAAGGAAATCTTCCTTTTATTACAGGTCTCGAACTTTATTGAATCTCACAACAATGTATTGTTCTTACAATGATGAAGATGCTCAGAGCAAACAGACGTTCATTGATAATTTGGAATACTGTGGCAAAGCAATCAGTGATGTCATACAGATTATTGACCCAATAACATTGGCCATTATGCAGAACGAATCTCCAATGTAACTGGAGAATATGCTACTGCAACCGGAATAGCTTTATTTCATTCTCTGATGAATTTGTGGAGACGTACAACTTCTGGAATTGTTCGGAGATCGAAGAATGCACTGGATTCTTTTATATTGTGACTACGGTGCGTTTACGCTATAATTTTCTGTTTTTACGCTATAATTTTCTGTTTTCGGTACACTTTTTTGTTTCAACACATGTGAGAGATTAAATTTTAAACCGGTGTCACCAGTAAATTTTAACTCCCCTAAATAATGACTCCCCAGTCATAATAAACTAGTTTATAGTCACTCCCCCATATCAAAACTAGTTAATTATAACTCCCCAGTTAATATAAACTAGTAAATTATGACTCCCTAGAGTTAACATTTCCTAGGAAATCCTGACTCCCCTGGTTTAAAATGACTCCCCTCTAAATCTTGCTTAAAAACTTTTAAAATTCATATGGCCATTCCTTGGACCTCGAGACTTAAAATTTAAATTTTGTCAACTCATTCCTTCACCGAATACCTTATTCTCAACTTCAGTTGAACTAGAATCTGATAATGTCTGTGTGTCTGTCAGTCTGTGTGTCTGTCCGAAAAACTTTGGGGCAGCCTGAAAAATGGTCGGAATTGGCTGAAATTTTGCACACTTGTTCCTTGTGTGAATATCTGGGAGTGTTTTTTCATTTTTTAAAAATTTTGATTTTTTGTGCCTGGGACGGGGTTTTGCGCCAAAACGAGGCTAAAACTTTGGGGCAGCCTGGATACTTCAAAAATGGTCGAATTTGACTGAACTTTGGTATATTTGAACAACTACAATTTGTCATTAAATTTTCTTAGGGTTTATAGTTGGGGGGTTAATATGGGTTGACATCTTCCTGGCCAGATTTCGTCATTTTCCTTTGTAAATTGGAAAATTGAACTCATTTCTTTTTTTTTTGCTCAGATTTGTTTGCAACTACTCCTTTTGACATGAAATACTTGGGATCAGGGTTAATTTTTAGCCATCTGCCATATTTAAACCTCCAGACAACGAATGGAAGGGCTTGCAGGTTGAAAAATGAAAAACATCAAAAAACGATTCGAAATAATTCGAA
This sequence comes from Turritopsis dohrnii, assembly GCA_027922465.2. Taxonomy (NCBI): domain Eukaryota; kingdom Metazoa; phylum Cnidaria; class Hydrozoa; order Anthoathecata; family Oceaniidae; genus Turritopsis; species Turritopsis dohrnii. Next base: position 244,519 of record BQMF02000293.1, read on the forward strand.
AATGACTAAAATAGATAAGATATGCACTGCAACGACTTCTTTTGATGGGTGGGGGTCATGATTAACTAGTTTATTTTGACTCCCTGACATTTTTTCAATCCGAAATAATGGGGAGTCATTATTTACTAAGGGAGTCATAATTTCCTAGGAAATTTCTACTCTAGGGGAGTCATTATTTCGTAGTTTATTTTAACTGGGGGAGTCATTTTTCCCAGGGAGTTAAAATAATCCGTTACACCGGAAGACTTGGTAGAAGTGGAAAACAAATATGTCGTCGACACTTTCTTTGATGTTTGTAACCACAATGTAACTATAAAGCGATATTTCACTTAGCATGCAACGATAGATTTTTTGAAAAATCTAAGGTTTGAAAGAAAAAGGGTTATTGAAAGATTGTTTCTTTCATACGGTCATTTTGTTTCAATCAAAGTCGAAAAATATCCAAGCTACGAAGAGTGTTTTCATTGAAATAGTGTATATATTTCAATAAGAAATGAACTCCTAAAGGAACTGCTCGAGTAAGATACTTAGATTATGGATAATTTTTGACTGAGTTTTGGACGTGCAATCCTCCTCGTGTTGATGTACCTATTGAGAATGCAGTTAAAATGTTGCTATGTGTGGGTTGCATATGAATGAAATGCGGACATCTGTTATACTACTATTAATGATATGGATTTACCACCTGTTCATGCTGTTGCTGTCTTTGAAGTTCCAGAGGTGATTATTGTCGAAGAAGTCACTACTACAACACCAATGACAACAACAACGACAACAATTGAACATACTAATGCTGCTGGAAATAGCTCTTCTTCGACATCAATGGCGTCTTCAGATGGGGATGGTACTACAACGACCGGCAGTAATGGTGGTGACGGCGATGGCGATGGTGACGGCGATGGCGATGGCGATGGTGGTGGTGACGGCGATGGTGATGGTGATGGTGATGGTGATGGTGATGGTGATGGCGATGGTGATGTTGATGGCGATGGTGACAGTGTGAAACCTCAAAAAATACAGTTCAAATTTCTGTAAGACTTTGACGAAGCAGTTTCAGTTGCTGGTAGCGCAGAGTTGCTTCGTTTGGAGATTTGTGATCAGGTGAAAACAGATCTCAAAGAATTCATCTCTAACATTGACTCAATTTTCAAGGACTGTCAAGTAAAATCCGGCAGCATCGTGGTCACTTTCACCCTTGACTTGGATACATCAATTTCTGACTAAACATACCAGACGTTCGCCTTTTAATGAACCTGACATGATTACTAATGTGCCTGCAGTTTCAGTGCCATGAAAAGAATGGCGGACACTTAAGTGGAGAGAACTCGATGCGTAGTTTGTATTATGACTATTGTGTTTTATATGGTTTAACTTATATCACATCCTCTTATTTTAATGACATCAGCTTCTATATAACACTATGTACTATAAACGCATATATACACTCGAGCTAGCCATTGTTTCATGTTTATTGCCTTCTTTGATTCCTGGCAGATTTAGATAACGCATTACTGCATGGTGTAGAATTTGCGTAAACCTGTTATGTAAATCCCCCTTCTTTTTGTTACATTGTTTAAGTTGCATTTTTTTCTCGGCCAGAGAAAGGAATAGCTCAACTAAATTGACTATTGCCATGATATGAAACCCATTGGTTATATGTTTCTTTAAAATTCACTTATAATATTCGATAAGATAAGATTTTACGGCATAATTTCTGGCCTTTGTTGATAATATTTTAAAAGCACGAAACTTCTTTCGAGTTTTTTAGGAACTTACATCTTTGTTGTTGACTTCCTCGAGCAGCTAATCCGAAAACCCGAAAAACGTTTTCCTTTGTTGGTTCATCATCTGTTTATCTCTGATGACCTTACTGAAACACTTCACTGAACATTTGAGTTAATTTGACCAAACTGAATTACAGTTGCATTGAATATTAAAAGCGTGCAAAAGATTGATGTTACCCTGGTCAAAAATTGCAGAGTTTGTAACTCGGAAAGTAAAGACCTTAGGAAACTACGAAACTTATGAAACTACGCATATTCTCACGTGAAAAGTAGTATTTTGAAGGTGTGCTCAAAATGAAGACGGGAAAGTAGCAGTATTTTGTATGAAATCTCCTTGGTCCCTTCATGATTCTCTGCTTAATCTAAGTGTTAAAGTTTCATTGTTTTGTGAATAATTGTATACGAATATCTTAAGCAAAGTCATCTTCGTTATAGTCGTAGTTTCCTAGGGTCTTAACATTCACTTACTATATCTAGTCGAAGTTAATATAACTCAGGCACAACATAGGGTTAAGACACTTAAGAAAGAAAGAAAACGAGTTTCTTATAAAAATACGTGTGATAAACTCGATACCTAACCTTTCATTAGTAGTCAATGTAGTTGATGCAGGGGCGGCGCGAAGAGGAAGTCCATAAATGAAAAAAGGCACGAAGCCGTGGGCTCGAGTGTAATTTTTCGAAGCAGTTCAAAAGAAAAACTGATAAACAAATCGGTAAATGAACCAACATGGATGGAGGACTTAAGAGGGTTAAAAAACTGAGACGATATATTATTCTGTTATATATTTGTTGTGACTATGCTTTAAACTAAACACCCTCTGGATGAAAAACTCGCAGTTACTGCATAAGAGCCAAAACAGCAGCGCCACTTTTATCTGGCATTTTTTACTGTCGAGAAAACCGTGAGGGAAAGGCCATAATGTGTATCCATAATTCGTTTGCATCTATAAAATAAAGATTTAAGCACATATTAGGAATTAATGTCGGTATTTCAATTAATAACACATGTAATCAACCATACCTTAATTTCAATGTCGATGCCAAAGCTTTAAGAAATTCCCCACTATTCACACGTTTTCTATAATGAAACATGACAAACATTCGAAAATGAAAAACATTCTGAAGTAACAAACAACTACTTCCAAATGGTGATTTGGCATATTTACCTCAAGTTGAGTGACGGAGTCCAAGATCTGTTTTGACCAAACATGCTGCATAAACAATTGTTAGACCAAATAGCAAATCCATTTCCTTCTCCATCTCCAATCGACCACCTAGCTAATTTCATTTTACACAAGTACTCGCATAAAACAATAAGGTTATGAAAAAGAAAAGTATTAGTCACAGTAGCGGCTGCTCTCTGAAATTATCTAAAACAGAAATCATTAATTCCTAGAAATGAAGTTCAGCAGTTTATCCTGTAAAAATGGAGAATGAATTATTCTGAAAAAATGGAAAATGAATTATTCTGAAAAAATGGAAATAAACATGATCATTAACATAAACATGTCATCAGCCCTGAAATCAACCTGAAAGTGAAAGGGTTAAATCTATGAAATGAAGAGCAAGTTAGATTATCCTATCCCGACAAGAAAAGCAGATGAAGCTAAAGTAAATTTCAAAATAAATTTCCTACAACACAGGAGCGCTACGGAGCATTCCATTAGTGTCGACTCCAGAAATGAGAACATAAAGTATTAAATAAAAACGGATCTTGCTGTTACAGAAGTTGTCCCAGCAAAGAAACAAATGCATCGACAGGATGCATCACTGAGATCATCACATCCCAGTACGAAATTTATCACAACTAGTCATTATGAGTCACTTCAACTGTATTGAAGTATAAAAACTAAAAAACAAAATTGACATAACAGAAAAGCATGATAGTGTTACAGCTGCACCACTAGCTAGTTCAAAATCAGAGAAAAAACACGTTATTATATATAACATGCATGAAAGTTTAAAATAATGAACACCTATTTCAAAATAGAATGCAACCCCTATAACAAACAATATTTGGTCGTAGCAAGCAATAATAAAAAAATCCTAGATCCAAAATAAATTCCAAAGCAACTACATAATAAGTAAAAGTAAGTAACTAAGGTAACTAAGGTAACTAAGGTAACTAAGGTAACTAAGGTAATAAGGTAATAAAGACTAAAATATAATAACTTGATAATAAAAACCATACAATAGCAAATGCCATGGCAAATAATAATTTGTATATATTTGTATAAATGTGGACTATGTCTTCATAAAATAAGATTAAATCCACCAACACCTAACGGTCTAAACTAAACACGGAAATCCGTTTAAGCAACCCGTCAGTCAAAAAACATTCAAAGCGTTGTTGCTGGTCAGATTTATTGGTTGATAGCAACGTCACATGTCATTCACTGTTCAGAAAAGGTAGCAAAGTTTATCAAAAAAGGGAGAGATGTAAATTGCAAATTTATACAATAAAGAAACAAAACAAAAAGAAGAGAAAGAAAGACTAACAGAAGGATGTAGAAAGATATATTTCTGTTACACAACACACCTCATGCTTTCTACCTTAATGTATTTTTGACGGAAATAATATATTTAACTCCTCATGTTTAGAGCGTCTTGTTGAACAAAGATCCCGAAAGCCTTGGGTCCCCTAACTCAGACTTGACTTCGGGCAGTGTATAGCGGTACCATTCTGAAGAGCAGCAGGTTATAAGACGTCCCGATAGGGGCTATTCCGTCCTCGCTACTTCAAGAAAGCAAATCGTAGGTCAAGAGCAATCAAAAATCCCGCCAACGAAGACTATGTGAATTGATGCAGCATATTAATTGATATTTAGGTCTGCGCACCGAAACACTCTTGTGGGCCCTGGATACACGCCGTTCTCCACAAAGCTATCCCTTTCTTCGCCGTGCAGAGTCGTTCCGAAGACACCTCTTTGCACCCAGGAGAGAAGTGCCAGTAAACGCAGTACTGATACAACCAGCTAACACGGCCATGACCGAGTCATACAAATGCTGCACTTTTGGGAGGAGGAATGAGATATCCAACAACTGCCTATCGTTGGAAATACCTGATTTAAACTCACTGTTGCAGAGTAAACAATATTTCTCCGCACAATAGCAGCTTAGATCCTTTGATGAAATAGTATCATCCTTTTACATCCTTTTGTGAGCCTATTCCCGGTAAGAAAACTTCATCTGAAGACCTGCCTTGTAAGTAAGTAAGTAAGTAAGAAGAACAACAAGAAAAAAGAGAAGTTGCTTATCGAAATAAGAATAGTGATTTTGCTATTCCAGTGAAATTTCAGTAGAACAGACATTAAATGATTTTGTTATTGAAGTGAAATTTCAGTAGAGCAAACATTAGATAATAAGAAAGATGAAAAAACTGTTGGACTGTCATCATCCTCACTCATTGCAAACTACCAAGTCCGTCACAAACCTCCAGTTCAACGACGATACAATTCACAAACACTGACAAAACTAGTTAAACTAGTTCAAAAAGTAACATCAAGCAACTATACATCATAATAATATTGGAAAATAATAATAGAAACATAATAATATAACTAACCTAAAAAAAAATAACAAAAAAATATACTTGCCACACTCGAGTCATTTCTTTGAGATTTTAACGTTTTCCACATTCTTAGCTACATGAATTCATCAATTTGTAATACATGAATGATTATTATCACTAGAGAAATAAAGGACATATCATACACTAGAGACCTTCAGACATCATCTGCACGGTTTTCAAATATCCCTTGTGGTACTCTTTATGTTATGTCAAGGAAAACAATGAAATCTCGTGCAACTTTATACCCACTGTACACTGAAGCGCTTTGAAAAACTTTTAAAACATTCGATTCGTGTTATGCATGGATATGTAAAATCTCTGAGTTATGTTTATAGGTAGCTTTAAACAATATGAAGTAATTCTTCTTTATTCAAAATATGTACAGAAATAAATATAACTAGCCGCCAAGGCGGCGTCGCTCGCCGCCCATATCCATACCTGATACCACTGTATCAATAAACGTCATATTTCCTTGTAAATGGCTAATACAACTTGGAAAAGATTCGAAGTCACAACCTCTGGTGTGCAGTCAGTGTAACATCAGTGTTACATTAACTATTTTTCAGGTTTTTCATTATGTGCTACTTATTTATTTTTTAAAACCAATCGTTGATCAGTACAACAATCCACTCAAAACATAGGAAGAAAAAACTTTTTATTAGCTTTTGTTTTAAAAAAGTTACACGCTCTAACATGGTTGCTATCAAACAGGGCGAAAATGGTTTCTCTTCTTAAAAAGTTCACACGGGAGGAGAGAGAAAAGGCACGTGCTAAATGAATAAACTGAATAAAAGAAACGTTCGATCAGAAGCGCTTAACAAATAAAAGAAATTAAATTATTAAAAGAAAAGCAAAAAAATATTTTGTTTTATGATACTCTTTTACCTATCGGTTTTTAAACATTTTGATTGCTCGAAAAAAAAGTTCACCCGTCTCAGACAGTCAGGCAAGGATACGTTAGGATACATTGGCAAACCGAACATGCTACCACGTTCTGCCACTGCTGCTTTTTGTCCGAAATGTTTAATCAGTTACTTTCTTTGTATTTAGTTGATGTATTGTTTTCAAAGCCAAGTCAACGTGTAATATAAAACTAACAATAATAATAAAAACAAAACGTTATTCCTATTAGTTCATCAGCCAAAAAAGTCACGTTCGATTGGGGTTGCAATGTATTTGCTTCGAACTCACGTCGCACACAAAAAAAGAAATAATTTCACTCACAACTCAATCTACCATTTTGCGTGACTTACAAACAAACAAACAGACAGACAGACAGAGAATCGGCTATTAATATATAGACTTCATTGAAAAATATAATCATTTGATAAAAAACCGTGCTAGTATTCAAATATTCCATGGGGTCATTATTTTCTACCACAGTACATTCATGGTCTCGCATTTTGAAAGGAAGAGAAATCGTAGTTTTACAAAGAATCTTTTAAGGATAAAGGTGCAGTCAGTTACTTAAAATTTGTGGAGAAGAGTTTGATCATTTTAAGTAGAACAAAAACAAAAAACAAACAAAAAACAAAAAAAAAACGTGCGAGTAAAGGCTGGTTCACTGGTTTCTTAAGTCTAACATAATACCGATTTTGAAAATCTCATCAGTATATCTTGTATTTCATTATTTATGTTCTTGTTTGTCCAAACATACGTTGACATACAGTTTACCTGACTATTCGAGACCATTGATAAGTGAGGCTAGGTATGGATTATGGCTCAGTTTTTCAATATTCACTGATAAGTTTGATGGTCCCATATTGGCATGGTCGTTATTCCAGTTGGAAGATCGAAATTCAGATTTGATAAAAGCATATAAGTTATCCATTGTCATTTTGTGAAGACGATGAATTTAATCGATCAGAAAAACAACTTCCTTAAACCCCCCTTGGTTTACGCTTATGACCTGTTAGGTTTTCTTTGTTATTGTTAGGGTTAGGGTTAGGTCATCCAGGAGAGCACAGGCCCTTGATTGGGTTGGTGTCACTCATGAGAGTGTCAAATACTTCGGAGCCTCCAGCCTAAGCCGTGGCCCCTCCTGGAAAGCAGATGCAATAGCAACTGAGTGAGGCTATCAACGTTAGACTATACCAAAATAAACAAGAGGCCCATAGGCCTTAAGGTCAGCGCAAACTACTGTATGCTCAAAAATCTAAAGATCATAATCACTTTACAAAAGAAATGACTAACTTTCCAAAATAAAGTTTGATTAGTATCCTAGGTACGCTCGTATTCAACCTCGAACCCAGGGTCTCTTGCCTTTTCGATATACTTAATTATCTTTGCCGCCATCCGTATATCGAAAAGGCAAGAGACCCTGGGTTCGAGGTTGCGCTCGTATTCGGTTGGTGAACATGCTAATCGAAAATGTAAATTCATTCGCCCAAAGCAAAGACATTAAAAACCTCTCGTGATAAAAGGAGTAAATCGTCGAATGAATAATAACCGAAAAAGCCCGACATTGCATACAGATTATTACTTAATTATTTATTTAATGTCAGATCTAAAAATACATCTCATCGAGACCAAAAACACAAAAGGTAAACGTTGTGAAATTTCTTTCATAACGCTTACCTTTTGTTGCCTAGCGTTTCCACAACAATCAATAAAATCCGTTTCGTTATTTGTTGGGAGACTTTTGTGGCAGCATACGGTAATACGACACGCATCAACAGAAATCATATGGGCAAGAACAACTACAACAACTTTGATACTTCAATCGATTTTTTTGAGCTTCAAATTTCAGTTTTACAAGTTAGACTTTCCAGCTTTACGTTCTTACAGGCGTGTTTGGTTAATCACGCAGGTGTTCGTTTGAACCAATTAAGTGGTCCTTTATTATGAAGATCTAATGCCAAGCAGTTGCTGATTACTAAATAAAAAGTGTAAAAAGTTATGTATAACTGTACAACACACCAATTCATTCTAATTAACAAAATTCCATTAAACAAAATTTAGCCTTATGGAAACTTGAATTTTATACCCAAATGGAAAATAGTTACTGAATTTTTCTATTTCATGGTGGCGGGTGAGTCAATCATAGTCAATAAAACTCTCAATTTATCATCCCTATAAAGTCAAAATCCAGTTCATGGAAATTCATATTCACATGACAAATTCCTTTTCTCTGGTCAAAAAAGAAATCTGAAACAATTTGTATTGACTTTTGACTGATTTTCAATTATTTTTCATAATGGTACAAAAATGTAGAAGTGACAACGGCTAAATGTGCTTTTGGCATTTGTCAATCTTCCTAATTCCGAACACAAAGCAAATCCAACTGCACATCCCATGCTGTCAATAAAGTCATTTCTGCTAATAAGTATGGATGTATCTGCTCATTGATCAGAATCTTTTCGCATTCAGAATTAGGAAGTTGGTGGTCATTGCTTGTCATCAGGCATCATCAGTGCCTGAATGAGTTAATCCAAATTTCCAACAAAAGTCACTTAAAGTCCACTTAAGGTATCTCTGGCATCCAGTTCACTTCACACTGTTACAAGAATTTGGACACAGGCATCCATAAGTATACAAACAATTCTAGCTTGTCACACGAAAGTTTTCAAATAACAAGGCAGAATAAAGCAACTTGTCTTGGTGAGAGACACTCCTAGATGGGAATGAATTTATGGATTTAGGAATGGAAATTTCGTTGGTGAACACTCCTTCAGTAAGGATTGTTTCCATACTGATAATGAAAATATCAATATTCTAAGGACTAGTGGAACCTAACAAAACGGCTATAAAATTAAAGAAAGGTTTGTATATAGGTTGGATTAATCCTGATTTAAATAAGGTGTAAAATATGTTACTTAATTCATATAAATTGTTTGCTGAAGAATTCATTAGGGGACAAATTGTTGTGAATCTAACCTCAAAAAAATTGTGATTTTTGCTGGACTTAGTTTAGCGAATTTGCCAAAAATCTTGAAATTTGCAGGACAAACTTGAGCAACCCAAAGACAAATTTGAAATAATAAATATCCTTTACTCATCATCATTTAATTATCTATATATAATATGAAAAATATTCTAGCTTCACTTCCCCTTTACGTATATAATTTAGAAATAAATTTACTCTAAAAATGAGAAAAAAGCGAGGAAATTTTTGGGAATTTCATGGCAATATTGCAAAAATAAATCCCGCAATAAATAGTGCCACAATAAATTCTCCGGCATTACTAATTATGAATAAAGTATATGTATTATTGCTTGTTAGTGTTTTTGTTTCAATGTTCTTTTCATCGTCTTTGTCATCTTTGACACTGATGTGTGTTATTTCCACTGTAATTATTTTCCCACCAACCTTACATATATATATTTTATAACTCTAATTAATCTCTATTTACTTAATATTTAACCCTTGTATCTTAACATGAAATGAGGCTATATATATATATATACTAATTAACTTTTCGTATATATATATATTTTAAACATATCTATATATTCGTAAATGATTCAACAACAGAAATGTTGACACATGTTTTAAAAAAAGGTAGTATTTTTCGTAAAAACAATTTACTTTTCCTTTGGTAACTTTTTGTTCACTTAATTTCAAGCCACAAAATTGAAGTGTTCAGTACAAGAACACAATAAAATAGAATAATTCAGTAAGAATCACTTAGTCTTCCCTTAAGGTATGTAAGCTAACATCTTATTTTTAAATATACATAACGTTTTGGAGAAAAAGAAGTCGTATAAAACTTGAGTAACATGGGATAAATAATCTATATTGCAACTTACTTGACTTTTTCTTTCTCTTAAATTTTTTATCCCATCCAATTAGGAAACGTGGTCTTGATTCAATACACTTCCATGTGAGTATATACTGTTGTTATATTATCTGTAAAACCTAATTCGACTGTCAGAATCGATCTAACTTCTTGTATTGGTTCTTGTTGATAAGTTTTAGCAGCATTTCGCTCCCAAAATGCATTACGTTAAATAAAGGGCGGGAAAAGGGCGCATTAAAACAAGTAATTTTGTTTATTCATTCGAATGAAGAGAACTCTTTTTTGCATTGTAATATTTTACTTCGTCACACACTAGTGATATGCTTTCCAAAAATTCACGTTGTGCTTTAAAAGTTCTGATTTTGACTGAAAAATTTAAAGTTAGCAACAACGGGCGTATAAGTGGGGCGTATAGACCTGCAACATAACACACACACACACACACGGACGGACTGACAGACACGGGGAAATGAAAGATCAGCTACCTTACGGCGCTGACCAAAAATGAATGAAATAAATAGACTTACAAGAAATGAAATACGTAACCAAGACTAACAAAGCAGAACAACAACATTGGACAACCTCGTCACCAGTTTTAGAAACCACTGATAGATCGGATGTTCGAATCCAAGCTCTTGTCTCAGTGAGATGCGAAGATGCAAGAGCAAGATAGTATCACATCGTCGACGGAGATCAGTGATTAACTGAAACATGACAAGAACAACAGCAAGCAAGGAACAGGATGTCCAAGAAAAGGAAGCAGGACTTATAGCCGTCCTTATTTCAACAACCAATAAAATGTATATCAGTATAGAGCCTATATTTTCAACTTAATTTTTTTAGGAAAATGAAAACTACGTGAAGAGAAAACCGAAAAAATAAGCTCATTATCTTCTTCAAGATAAATTTCAAAAACAAACGGCGTGTATTCAATCTATTCAACCTCGAGCTCCGCACTCTTGAAGTCTCGCTGCTCCGCACTCTTGAAGTCTCAATGGACCGGATAAAAAGTTCGAAATTTTAGAGATAGCACGATCGGATTTCAATTTTTTAAAATCTATTGGAATGCTTTGATTATGTTTTTGTCAACAAAAACCGGATCAAAATACTATCAACTTGTTTTACTTTTCATTGAGTCAGCATGTTTAGTTTCAGTTTCCTTTTCGACATTATTTTTGACATTACTTTCGACATTTTTTTCGACATTATTTTCGACATTATTTTCGGCATTTTTTTTTCGACATTTTTCGACATTACTTTCGACATTTTTTTCGACATTACTTTCGACATTTTTTTCGACATTACTTTCGACATTATTTTCGACATTATTTTCGGCATTATTTTCGGCATTTTTTTTCGACATTTTTCGACATTAGTTTCGACATTTTTCGAGAGCGCAAAGCTCGAGATAACAAGAGAAATCTGTGGTTATATCTTAACGTAAGTATTCATAAACAAGAGAAAGATGTGTAAATCTTCTTAAACTGTTCTCAATGTTTTCATAATATGACGCGGCTGTTTTCTTTTTAATTCTTCGCAGGTTATGATAGAACTTAGGTTCACCGTTTTCATGTTCACTTTTTAAACAATTCTAGTGGTTGTAGCTAAATATGATTCTAGTGGCAACGCATGGTTAGTTGAGAACTTTTATCGGTTTTTCTTGCTTTCTGCTTCCACATTCACAAGTCAGTGCGATGAAGAGCATTTATATTGAAAAAGGGTGTATATTTCTATAGATATATACTCCTTCGCAGTGATTTTTCAAGATATTTCTCGATGCTGGGAGTAAAGGATGTCAGAATGAGAGGAGAATGTTGTGGAGGGAATAGTTGTAATTGGAATATTAAGAAAAATGATATAAAAATTTATACGTTTTTCGTTTTTCATGATATTAATTTAGACTTCTATCTATTTACAATGCGTTTGCTTGTGAAAACAAATCCATGGACATATTTACATAAACAAATCTTCATATTTACATAATAAATATAGATATAAAAATATTTGCATAACAAAAATAATAACCTAAAAATAAATAATTTAACCACTAAGCCAGTGCGCAAAATTGTCAAAAGGACACTGCGATGAAGAGCATTTTTATTGAGATATTTGCATAGAAATACACTCCTTCGCATCATCAAATTTATCAGCTGGCATCTTTAACAACCAACTTTCCATTTATGTAATTCTAATGTGACCAGCAAATATTTTTTGCTTGCACATTGATCTTGTCACATGTCAACCAATCACCGATCTCGACTGAAATCATCCTGTAGATTTGTGCGCTTCAAATTTCTTCTCGATTCTTCGCCATTCATAAGGCTCTAGTCGTGTCACAATCTTCTTGGGCGCCTTTCCAGTCGCATTTCCGAGACATTTTTTTTCAATTTTTTGGGGTGCATTTTGAGGCGCATTTGCAAAACATTCCGATTATTCGTTTTGTAACTTTTCCTTTCGTTGGTGGATGTGAATCAAAATTCAAGTATGCATATAACTTCTCCATTGCATATGTTCTGCAAGAAGTTTTTCCATTGCAGCATCGTTTCCCTTCAAACTTGCACTCCCAGCTCATAACACTTGTCGCAGATTTATAGTCGACAATACGGTCAAATTCATCAAGCACTATTTCGTACACACCCATATCTTGTTGTAAATTTTTGAGAACTGATGGACATAAACCAAATGACCTCAAAGGGTTTGTGGCATTTTTATCCTCTGTCCATTCACTTGGATTTGAAATGGAATCTGTTTCTCTGTTTTTGTTAACTGGTTTGCTACTTGTAAGTCGTAAAATTACAACCAACGCGATGAACAGGATCGAATGCATTCTAAATTGTAATTAAATCATCTATACTAAATTTGGGTTTAAACTTATAAAGCAGCTGGTGTATCCAGACCTTTCTAAAATTCCTGTTTTATAAAATTCTTCTGTTGTCTTGAAATTTTTTGGGGAAACAAAGCCTTCCTTATCCTTATAATTAATTCACTTCTTAACTTATTTATTGTTAGCATCTCAGGGTCATTTAGTAAGATCATTCAAGACAGTGCACTGGAACAAAAGCAAACGTTTGATAGCCAACACGGTTTTCATCTACGAACCTTTTCAAGAGAATGTTGACTCGTTTCGTTTGTTTCAATTAAGAATAACACTTAATGACTGGAGATTAATGCTTGCAATTTAAATCAAACTTACCTAAAATAGGCTTTCACAGTATTTGGCTTAATGAAAAATGTTTGTTTGCAACAACAACGTAGAGTATGGTCTTTTCAATCTTTTCAATCAAACTGAAGTCTTTAATCTTTTCAATTCTCTAGGTTGAATTTGTGTGTTTATATGTATTATCCTGTCAAGTCACTGGAAATTTCAGAAGGGAATTTTTCTGCACGATTTTTTTCCTATATGATTTTCGCCTTTTAATGACAACAAACTACGTCAGAGTGACCATGTCATACATGAGTCATTCTTTGTAACTTTTGTGTTGATATATTTGAAGTGATAGTGTTCATGATCTAAATGTTATTTGTAGAAATCACTTTGAAGGAGTGCATTTCTATAGAAATATTCGCACAATTTTAATAAAAATACTCTCCGTCGTCGTAGTTTTTTGACGACTGGGATACTTCGCCACAGATTTGGGTGTTAGCAATTCGTTCTGAAGTAGGTGACAAATATTTAATACAATGTTGTATATCCGTTTGTGACTGTCACGTGGTATTTCCACCAAGTAGTGCAACGACCCCAGTCTAAGAATTGGCCCGAAATTTGGGAATATTTGCAATAATTACCCACCGAAAAAAAAAGCGCCCAGGAAAATGCCCGTTAAAAAGAGTTCAAATACATTTCATCATCAATAAACATGAATGATCTCTCATTTGACTGTTTCAACAAAACAAAAAGTTTCGCTTTTATAATCAAAAATTAAAGTTCAGGAGTTCGTCAATTCTAATTATCTGCGTAATGTGAGACTCTATAATAATTAAAGCATTGCACTATGGAAAATGCATGACATACTATGGAGATAACTGAATAAGGGAAACTGCAATATAATGGGGAAATTCCAATCGTATAAATTGATTCAAAATTCCCGTCATCGTTTTAGTCGCATATGTTTTACTAAATTGCTGACCTGACAAATTTTACTAAGATCGATTGATTTCGTGTTTTGTTAATACACATTTCAAGTAGGGATAATGTCAGCGTATCAGAATGGTCATAATATTAGCGTATCAGAATGGTCATAATACGAAGTTTCCGAGGAATCATTTTTGCTATCATGTTTTGTTATCGGTTGAAGTTTTTTAAAAACTTTTTTCGTTTTGTTACCGAATGATTGTCGGAGGCGGATACAGACAGTCAAACTTTGAGGAGGATTACACTGTCACGAATTTTCTTTTCAGCCTCAATTATTGCTTAGTAATTGCGCGTTTTTCTTTTCTTCTCTTAACAACTTTCCTTACCACCAGAAAGTTTGACTATGTTCTTATTCCGTCAATGGTTTGTGCAACCAATTTCACCTCTACCTCCATACAGATCAGATTACAAGTTTCGCTTGAACATAACAAATGCTCTCCTCCACAAAGTTGTTTTTTCTTGAAATGCTAATAAGATTGTTTGGTCTATGGTAGGATTATTCCACGTGCTGGAGAGAAAGAGACATATTACTACTCGTAATTTGACTCTCCTTTCCAAGAATTGCATATCCCAGTGGGCAATCGATGTTGGTTCGACGTTGCAACAACATCGGATTTAATGTTGGAAAAACGTTAGATAGATGTTGGAATGGAAATGTTATTTTGACGTTGAATTTAGACGTTGAGACGACGTCGGGAAATGACATCGGCACAACATCGGATGATGTTGGATAACGTCGGTACAACGTCGGTACAACGTGGCATGATGTTAAACGACGTTAATTCGATGTTAAATAAACATGGGTTTTAGGATAGGCAGACGTTGCTTTAATGTTAGAATGTTAATTCAGTGTTAGATAACGTTGACAAACAAAAGCCAAATTAATACATGGGCTGCTAAAGAAGGCTCGTCTACAAGGAAAAAGACATTTTCGGTTTTTTTTAAAGCATATTTTCTTGGAAATTATCTGGTCTGGTGAGAAAACTTTCTGCCCCCATCTTTAAAATCGACTTTGTCTGGGGCATATCGTAAAACCGAAGCAATAACATCTTTGACTTCAGCCTGCGAAGCTCCTTTATTCTTGATTAAAGCGGCATCTAAAAAAGCATCAAGAAAGAAGGTTACTCCCGATTTTTTTTTCACAAGCAAAACATTTATCCTTTACTCCTTACACTCCAATACCCTAAACATCTAAATATCGCAATAAAACTTAAGCATTATTTACCGATGATAGCATCACAAACTTTTAATTTTCGGAAACTTTCTTTCTTTATAACATCTTTCCCGCGTTCTTTTCTGTTGTTTCCATTCATATTGAAATGCATTAACAATATATCGTCCGCAATCCTGAACAAAAGTAAGTCAAGATAAATAGTAAAATTGATGCTGCTATAGAGGGGAATAATTAAAAAAGAAAGAAATCTTACATTTCCATAATATTTTTAACATTTTCCTTCAATGTTGAGCCACCTACTTTGACAAATTTCGATACCTATAAAAAAAACTTACAATGCAAAAAAGTCTAACATATTTTCCGAAACTTCCTCAAACACTGTTTTAGATAACCTACTAACTAAATAATAACTCATAAACTGAACGCCTTACTAATTCTTTGTACACAGTTTCATTTGCCCGTAACTCTTCATCAAATGCCTTAAGGTCAGACATATCTGCAAATCTGACTGTCTCTGACATCAGATTAGCGAGTTCGGAATTTGAGCAGGAACAACTTTTGCTAACAACTGCATCTCTAATTTCCTTTAAAATTTTCAACGATCTGTATTGGTATTCTAAACGATAATGACACCAATACCAATAATATGGTAAACATCTAATGACTGAAATAAACTTCTAGTTTCACTTTATGCTTCAATAACATATTTTATAAATATACCTGCAGTTGATAATGGAAAACCCTTCATATTGAACTCTAAACTATCTTTCCTTGCATGCGATAAAGGATTGGGTGAAGATTGCTTGTTGCTTTCAGAAAAGGATCTTGCATGTACTGTGGCAGATAAAGGACTGCGTGAAGATTGCTTGTTGCTTTCAGAAAAGGATCTTGCATGTACTGTGGCAGATAAAGGACTGCGTGAAGATTGCTTGTTGCTTTCAGAAAAGGATCTTGCATGTACTGTGGCAGATAAAGGATTGGGTGAAGATTGCTTGTTGCTTTCAGAAAAGGATCTCGACGAAATCAGGAAACCACCTGGAAGGGTGCTATTAACGTTTGGGTTCTTAAACCGGCTGGACTTGCTTTCAACTAATAAAAAAAATTTAGTTAATGTGATCAGTCCATTGTTTCCAATGACTAGTTACAAATATTTGAATTAAGGAGAAATTATAAAGTTAAATATAGATTTTTTGGTCTTTCAAAAAAGAGCACAAATGTCAAAATTGATTTGTAACTGCAAAATTATACAACTTGTTACCTGGTTGTAAATTTGGACTCACCTGATGGACTAGAAACAGGAGACCTTGATCGTTCCCTCTTTCTTGATAGTGGAAATACTGGTATTTCTCTATTTGATTTAGTTGCAGTTACTAAATAAGGAAAAAGATCAATAGGAGATAAAAGCATTATCTATCAGTCTTAAAGTTAATAATGATCATATCATATTTAAAATATAGACTTTCAGAGTTTCCCAAATGATTACTGTTGTTTTCATTCATTTAAGAAATTATTGAATAAGTTAACTTTTACCTGTCTCCTGGAATTCATCACTGTTGTAATCATCTTCATTGACATCAGTCGTGAAGTCTGAACAATCATCACAAAATTCTTTCGATCCTATTGAGTATATATACATATATCATTTTGGAAGCCTAAATTTCAACCTTCATTTTAAAATTATCAATTAAATTAATAAATTACAGAAAGCTTACCAGTTACTTTAGTTTTAACGAATCGGTATTTCTTCCAATCTTTTTGTGGGTCTTCACGATGAAGGAAAGCTTTCTTAACTTGCAGCTTTCTTGGCCAAAAGACAATTTTATCTTTGATCCAATTAGTTGGAATTGTTCCCTCATACTCCTCTCCATCTTCCAACCAAACAGCTCGGGAATAAGACATGTGGAGCTGAGTTGCTTTATTAAATTACTATTTAAATTTTAACATACAGATAAAGAAACAATTTGAACAATTAAAAATGTCATCTTAATAAATGGTGAGTGAATTTAAAAGACCAAAAATGTTTTTATGTATGATTTCAGATTATTTAAATGATAGGGAATTCGCAATGAAATAAGAAATCATAAATATAAATCAATTCAATTCAAAGTATACTGGTGAAGTAAAAAACATCAAATTTTGAACTTATTGCTACATAAAACTATGGAAAGGAAGTGAAGACTTATTGCAATATTATGACTCAAATTTGGCCAAATGAACAAAGGGGATATATACAAATGTATTTTCCCTTGGTATACAAACAACTTTTTGCTTGAAATCTGATTTACTATACAATTTTCTTTTGGTAGAAAATTGTTTTTTACTAACAAATATATCCATATCATCAGAACTGCAGGGCTTAGAAAACAATGGACTTAACTGATGCAGTTGAATAACATTGCAAAGAAATGTTCCATCACTTCAGTTACACAAGCCAAGTTTTTATCGTGTGTCAAAAACCATCCATCTCTATCACCATGTCTTATTTTATCAAAAATCTGTTTCTTAGAAACAGTTTGCATTGCATTTTCCTTTTCACATAGACGTTTAAATACCTGGCTCAAAGGGTTGTTAGAAGTGCGGACTAAGTTTTTCAATATTTGCAAATAATTTTCAAAATCAAATGCAGAAAGTTCATCTAGGCTAAAACCATGATTTTTCACATCAAGAGGCAAGTGAATCAAATTATGCACATTATAACTTATAAAACTTGTCCCATAATACTCTACAGCTTTACTAACAAACCATTCAAGTAACCCTTGAGCATAATCAACAAAGCTATTTCTTTTTTCAAAATCAGAAAAGCAACAAATTCTGATAGCAATACTCAAGGCCATAAAATGCTCATAAAGTTGTTTTGGTATTATTCCTTTTAAAACAACAGGACCACTATACAGTAAGAATTGATGGAATTCAGTAGCTTTCCATCTTTTTAATTCATCAAATGACCTAGGCTGGCGAGCAAATTCACTAGGAAACGTTCCTCTTAGCTGAACCAATCTTTCAGACAATTCCATTATTTGTTGCCGTGATAGACGACAAACCCTTGGTCCCTCTTTCAAAAATATCAATAATCGTCTCACCACACCAAGACATACCAAATGCATGTAGTCCAGAACAAAATTTTTTACACAAGGGATATCATAATCAAGAAGAAAACTTCGTGTTAACTGATGACTCCCAATGTAATTCACACAAGAGAAGTCTTCATCTGTCCGAAGAGCAGAATCCAAATCACAAAAAACAACCCGTCCATCAACATAACTGCCTACAACCTCACAGCGCTCACATGCATGATATCCGCCATGACCCTTAATGCTTTTCAGAAGTTGTCTAGCTGGTGCATCACAACAAAAAAATTTAATTGCAACCTGGAAATGTTTCTCGAAAATAGAAAGACCCTCTTTTTCCAAACTCTTATATTCTTCTAGGAAATCAAATAAGAGTTCCCTACATGAAGAAGGCTTTTTTGTACCATAATAGGCAGCCACAAGAAATGGTGTAAAATGTGCAAATTTGCAAAGAACTGGCCAAAGCTGACTATCAGTACTTTTGAAAATTGGAACGCCATCAACATTGACTATCAAATTAATAACATTAAAATCTGTATTACAACATTTCTCAAGGATAGTTGAAATTCCCTTTCTCAGACCAACATAAATATAATCACCACCACATTTTTTTTCACTTATAACAATTCTAGGTGTGTTTAACAAAGTACGACAATCCTTCGGAAGATCCTTAATTCCGCAATCATTGAGAATTTCCAAAAGTTCATTAACAGATGACCTAGTCAATTTATTGCGTGTGGCCCAGGAAGAAAGTTTCTGTGGTAGAGTTAAGGATTCAATACCTGAAACTTCACCTGTTTCACTGCTCAAATCACCACTATCACTTACATTAAGTAATGATCCTAAACTCACAGTATCATCATCATCATCATTACTATTATTGCTTGGCAATAAAGAGATAAAATTCCTGCTTTCAATTTCACCAGTATCCGATAAGTCACTTAGACGCACATTATCACTATTACTAGAGACAGATTCGGCAAGCAACTCAGCTACTCCACGATTACCTTTCCTCCACTGTTTCAAAGACGCCATGCTGCTCTCATTTAATTTTCGCGCCAATTGAAATGCTGTTCTTTTGCTGTTCCGGTTCTGTATAATATTATGAACCTGACGGCTAAGTGCACGCCCGGCCACGTTTCCGACGTTAATCCAACGTTAGTCCGATATCAAAATTCGATATCGAATTGCTAACGTTCGCACAACATCGATTTTGATCAAGCGACGTCACCGATCTTTATCCAACTTATATCCAACGTTGGATTGATGTCATGTGCCCACTGGGATCGGGGTTATCGGGTTATCGAGGTTTTCCCTGTAGGCAGGGAATTTTTTGACAATATCTAACACTCAGGTTAACCGAAAAATGTTTGTTGATTTTGAAAGAAATGTGAGGGATCAAAATTTCGAGAATTGACATTTCTGAAAGTCGCATGGCAGTGACGTATGGGATGACGTAGGATGTTACCGTCAGCGTCAAAAATCAATGTCAACGAAATTCAATTCTGAGAACATTTTTGGAAAGCCCTTGAAAAGTAATGCACATTTGATGTAAAAACCTTGATCTGAAAATGTAGAGTTCAAAAGATGTATGCCTTCAAAGTTTTAGACAATCAGGGGCTAAAATATTGCAAATAAAATGATCATTTTTATATTTTATATGATATGTCAGTTTTATAAAAATCGCAAAGCAGTCTCAACTTAAATAGGTATTTTATTATACTACGATAGCTGCATATAGAATATGTTGTAGCTAAGGCAATATTTCTGCCGATTTCATTGAGATGATGGCCCACGGATAAATGAAAATTTATGTTTAGGGGCGGCAAACATATGAAAGCAACAAAACGCCTGGTAGTGTGCTCTCTTGATGACTGGAATCACAGACTCAGGGTCAGGAGGCATGGATGATTTGCATTTCAGATTTTTGTAGAAACGAATTCTGGTCTCTACACACGTTTCACCATCTCTTCCAGAAAAAAATCACCTTTTGTATAAATTCTTTGTAATTCTCACTGAAAATACTTGATACGTTGCTTTTCTTGTTAGTAAAGCTTATCAGTTCAAAATTTCTTATAACCTCGTTTGTTAGCTACTACACTAAGTTTCTGTATTAAGGCTTTCAAAGTTCGAAAAGGCAGTTATTTGTTGGAATTCAACTTTGCTTCTCTTGAAATCATTATTAAAAACAAACATTTTTTTCTACATAAGCTCTTATGAAAAAAATTCTTATAAAAAAACATACAGTACACAGCTCTCCAACTCGAACCTCGAAGGGGAAAACAAAATCGTTCGAATTATGGAGAGTTCGAGTTATAGAGAGTGATACTGTTAGGTTTAAACTTGAAGAAACCCACTGATTCAGTTCGAATTATGGAGAGTGTTCGAGTAATGGAAAGTCGAATTATAGAGAGTCCACTGTACGTTACACAGCTTGTATAATTCTTGTATAATTCTTATAATTGATTGTTGGTGTTTTATGATTAGACCCTATTTACACTAACTAATCATTTTTATCAAATTTATCTTTTATGCCTTTTTTCCACCAGTCAGAAAACACCTTAGAACTTTTTGGAACTCAAAGCAAAATTTCGAAAGCGTTTGTGTGACAAGTAAATTTGCTGCTACTGTTTGCGCCAGCTGGCTCTTGCTTCAATTAATAACACCTGTAATCAGCCCATAGAAATACGAAAAGAGATAGAATAACATCGATGAAATTTCCTTTGTACCAAATGTGGGATTTCAGGTAATGTCTTTTTATCAATTCTGCATAATGATCAAAATTATTAGAATTATTCAGATGATAGCAAAACAAAAAATAAGTTTGCGTTTTATGATTTGACGAGAATAATATTCTCGTATTCGTTGCTTTCTCGTGATCAGCTAATCAAATATGTAACATCAGAGATTTTTACCTATCTCTGGTGAAATCATATTAAAGATTTTGAGATTGATGTTGATACAAATGAAGACAAAATAACATTGACGAAAGTACACTTGATTCTCGTAATGAACATGTATGTTTTGAAGTGGAAATTCCTTATGATATTTCTGTTTGAACAGACATGAACAATTTTGTTATAAGTTGTTATAAATTGTTTTTACTATGAACAATGTTCTCCGGACAAGCTGCCAGCTCTTTTCGTATTTCTATGATCAGCCATACCTTAGTTTTTAGTTTAATAGCTTTCGGCCTACTTTTTGGGGGAGACACAACGCAGGCAAACATGGGCGTCCCAAAATGATTGCTTGTCTAATAAAAAACCTTGCTGTTTTAATGGCAATGCCGTCAACCAACTTGATGCTCCGTTTTCCTGGGATGCTTCTCTTAAACGAGTTGTAAATTATCATACTTTTTTTTGTTTTGTCGTTATTCACTATCTGTTGATATTTTTCAACTGAATTTTCGTATAAATCATCTTGAATTATAACTTTCGATACCATTGATTTCGTTACTTTTCTTGAATTTTCATACTCGATCTGGCATCTTTCCGTGGGATCATAAATTTAACTTGGAGCAAAAACAGGAGACGTTCTATATCTGTACATTCATAGCCGTTTAGAAGACTTTCACAATGAATTGATGTCTAATGGCATCTTCTCAAGGTTTCAGTATTTCTTTAATATTTGGGACAGTGCGCATCATATAGGTATACTTGTGTTGAAAGCCTTTAACGTAGGCGCTGCATGCAGCATGGGGATAAACAGCAGTAATTTCTGATAGTGTCTTGATTTCTTTCATCCAGTCTTCAACTCTATTTTTGATGTAAGTAGTTTTCGTCAGTGTCTATAATGGCACCAAAGTGTCTGTTTCCTTCTTTTGTTATTTTTACTCCTGTTCTTCGAAACACTTTCCTTGCTTCCTCGAAATTCATTCATTCATTCATTCATTCATTCATTAGGTTTATTCGTAAATAATAATCTACATTACCTAAACGTATAAAAAGATAATAAGATATTAGATGTTGATTTTTACAAATTTTGTGATAATTTTATTCCTCGAAATGCGGTTCCTTAACAATCAACCAGCTTTTACTTGGTTTTGGGAGAAAACCAATAATTTCGACCACGCAGCATGTAGCCGTTTCCAAATTCGAACGCGACATTTAGGATAAATTATCTCGGAAATCAATAACTGACGTTTTTTGGGGTCCGCGATACAGGCGATAGGACCTAATTTTTTTCGGGACCGAGCCTGTGACGTCATCAAAATCTTTGATCGACGATATCTCTGTAACGTTTGGTGGGGGTGACACAACGCAGGCTGAACATGGGGGCGAGGGAGGTCGCCTTGGCGGCAAGTCTTAAATAATTTTCAAACCAGTTGCTACTAACTCCTACTTTCTCTTAAGTTTAGTATAACTTAAGTAATGAAGAAAAACGCTCGTGTCATTGTACTAAAGTAAGTTAAGAGTACGAGAAATTACTCAACATAATGCCTTTAATGTATTCGGTGTTAATTTATTTGAGACATTCCATAGTTCTCAAAAGTATTTATAAAATTTTAAAATTACAATTTTTGTTGGTGGCCTAGTGGTTAACAATGTGGGCTCATAAACACGAACATACCTTGTCGGAGATAATTTCGTCGGGGAAAATTTTCGTCGGGTATAGTTTCGTCATTTTGCAAAATTTTACTTATACTTTCTTATAAACTTCACTTTCTCAAAATTTTTGTCGGGGAACATTTTCGTCACGAAACAAAAATTTTGGGGTTTTACTCAAATATTTATAGCTTGCAGTTATACATGCGGCCTAATTTAATGTGTAAATGTGCCAGTTCAGCTCCACACGTAAAATCTATTCACACAACATGCTAACAGTAAAAATGAGATGTTTTACAGTTGTAATGATATCTTTTAAACGATCAATATAATATACAATCAAATTACATAACTTTGAGTGTGTTTGTGTAATAAAATGCGATCATCCAATATCTTCAAAGAACGGGAATTGGGGAATATTGTAGTTTTTGGTTCTGGCTTGGGTATTGTCGGTTATTCCCCTCCAAGGTAAGGTTTAGGGTAAATCCTAACCCTAAACCTAACCCTTACCTTCGGAGGAATAACCGACAAGTACCCTGGTTTGTTATAAAAACAAATGGTCGTGATGATCGCATCTTATTAGACCTTTTCATCATTTTCTTATCCAAAAAGTTTTAAAAAACTTATTTCAATTTTTTTTCTTTCAAACTTCTCGAAAACACAAGTATCACATTCACATACGACCCGAATCTGAATACATTTACAGTTAGAAACATTCCTTCGTGAGAACGGGGCCTTATTTATGTGTTATTTCCAACTGCAGGACTCTTGTGGGTGGAATTTCCAACTCTTGATTGACCTGGAAAAAACAACAAAACAAATCATATGAAGAATGGTGTAGTAAGTTGCTAAACTGATTTTTCAACAAACGCCGATTCTCTTTGATTTGTGTAATGGAATTTAATAGACCTGTGATTAGTCATTGACAACAATTTAGTCTTGGTTTGACCAGGAATTCAAGAACATAGATCTGTAGATGGAATTGGACACGACAGAAAATTCATCGGTTTAAAGGCGATTTTCCATTCAACAATTTTGTGCGGTCAATCACTTTTTTGTGACTGCTGTAGATGTTTAGATGATGTAATGAAGCAGAGAAAAACTATTTTGATTGGGCAAAACCTTAGCACGCAATCATTCAGATTGAAAAGAAACAAAGTTTGTCTGGAAATGAATCTACCCATGCTCAAGTCATAAAAGTACATTTTCTTAATTTGGTCTGATTTTATTTTGCACAAAAACTTTCCAATAATATTAAATGTCAAATTCCAACCAATGGTGTCATAACTTTAATAACACGTGATTAAAGCCGATACAAATGGATTTCAGTCAAGTTATTAATATCAAAATTTAGATGACGCGCACAAGTAAAATTTGTAGCGAACTAAAGAGAGAGAAGAGTTATTGGTTACCTTGGAGCTCAGATATTGATGCAGCAAAACTCTTAATTCTCCGTTCTAAAGAAACACCAACATTAAAACAGGCTTCATGAAGAAATCGCTTAAGAGGAATAATCAAAAACATCGATTCAACACAAGTCAGGGTATTAAGAGCATTGCTATTCAACTCGAGACGAACTGTAGGGTCTGTTAAAAAAATACTTGTTTATGTGGACGGACAAATCGATACTGAGGGCTATATAAAAATATATATGATACAATATCAAGCAAACGTTTTTTGAAAGTATACTAGAATAGACTTTACAAAATTCCAAAACATGATTTCTACAAGGATGATAGTCAACAAATATTGAAACAAACAGTTATCGTGTCGGATGTACAAAATGCTAATACTTTTGTAAAAGAGGCTGTACTCCTCTTGAACATGGTATCTATTCACTCCTGCTACTTTTAATTGAGGTATTTAAATCAATTCATAAACTCAATCCTGAGTTTATGTGGGGTCATCTAAACTTGTTCAAAAATAGCATCATAGCTATTAAGAGCTGCAAAGAGCGTGCAACAATTCGCCCTCCCATATAACCCTTGAAACTAATTGAAATACTTTTCGAACAAGCCTGTCTTATTTGCCTGATATCTGAAATTTATATGGATTTTATATTGATCAACATTAAGGTGTGAGTAAGGGAAAAATCATTGACATTTTTGAAAAAAAGTTTTTTTGCACATCAGGATGAAAGGAACTCTGAATTTTCCAATGGTGAAACTATTTTTTCAGGAAGTGGATGGGAAGTCCGTTTATTTTACAAAACCGTTGTATTAGCGGCTAATTTGTGTACATTAAAGACCATGAAAAAATAAAACATATTGATCATGTTGCGTATTGATCCTTTTGTTTCAAAATTCCGTTTCATAAATAATTAATTAGTTTACGCAATAAAGAAAAATCTTTAAAGCTGTTTTTTTCAGTGTTCACTTTTCGTGTCAGAGCCACTAACGTTTGATGCTTCATTTACAAAACTAAAAAAGCTCTGACAGTGAGACTTGGCTTACTGAAAAGCTGAAGGGTAGATCTGAAAACGGTTTTTTTTTTATCTTTTTAATTTGAACAGAATATGAGTTATAGTCTTGAAAGCAAAAAAAATGAAAACAGAAAACGATACTTTTGAGAAATTGAAAATAACTCTGAAAATAATTTGTTTGAGTAAAAAAAGAAAAAACCGTTTTTTACTCTATCTCTTGTGATTACAAAAGTGTAAAAAACATAAGTTAAACTTAACTCGTTTTGTAAATGGAGCTACGTTTTTACAACAAGGTTCATTTTCTTTGACTCGTTCTAAAATCTTACATTTTTAGTTTACCTTAAAATTTTTAACATGGGCTTTTAGAGATGTAAATAAGCTTTCCAAAAATGTATCATACTTGATATAAACATATTTCTGTCAAAGGAATTAATTAAAAAACAAAAACACGTTTTTTTCCCTTACTCACACCTTAAAAAAGGAAATTTTAATAAATAATGAAAATACACATAACTACATGCTCATACTTGTTGCCTCAATGAGTCAGTATCTTGGATAAGTTTTGCTCGTTCAGTCAAAACAGTGCCGTATTTATCAAAACCATCAATCATGGCGCCCCATAGCCTTTCCTTCTTCTCACTTATGACAGACGAAAGTTGTTGCCAGTACTGTTCATCCATGCTATCATCTCTCACATCAGCAGATTTCAACAATGTACTTTGTCTTCGCGCCTCTCTAAACAAATACATAAACAAAAACATTACTTACTGAATACCATGGTTTGTCTGATATGCGCCCGGGCGCTTATTGTTGCAAATTAACAGAATTTTGGGAAAGCACTAATGAGGTTTTATTTAACGTATTTTCGCTATTAAAAGAGGACCTGCACATAGTTTCATAGGTGGTTCTGATCACCTTGGTTCTGATTTTTAGTATCAAGGGCTTTTCTTCTGAAGGCTTACCGCCCAAACGTTGGATGGGCGTTTTAAAGAGGATGGGCGTCTGAAATTTATAAAAGCCCAGTTAAGATTTGTCCCACATTGTTGTAGAATAGTTTTTTATCTGAAGTAGGTAGAAAGTTGGACAGAGGAACATGGTGAAGAACTTATATTTTTAAGAAGAGAAATAGTTTAAACATTGCTATATGGTCTTATGAACAGTATCCGCCTCAATTTCACTTGTGCATGTTAGAACACTAGAAATCGAAATAGAGAATAGAGAAGGAGGCTGGCACTGTTGACTAGTCCATAATGCAATGTCTATACTGAGAATTGAGATTGAGCATTATTCTCGCCTTTCATACCACTCAGCTTCACTTGTTTTTATTTACACGAATGCAAACAGAAAGAAATAAAGTAAACAAGGATATATATCACTGAAAATGAAATCTTTTAAAAGGACTTTCTGACCTTCCATAGCCATGCTACTGGAAGTGGAAGTTCTAAATCATACTTATATATGCAACGCAACACAACAAACGTGTTCAATATGTGAGCACTTCCTTCTGGTTACCTACCCTTGGCCGATTAAATAACGGCGGTGCAATTTGGTTAAAAAATATTAAGAAGGTCCACTCTTACCTGAATGGTTCTTTGTTGTTTTCGACGAACATGCGCAAAGCTTTTATCACGTCATTAGGATGAATCAACTCTGGAGGTGATGGTACCATTTCCTCATTCACGAAAGGATTTTCTGTGGAGTCTACCTTCGGCATAGTTGAGGTAGGTTTGAACAAGAACTTGCTTAACTGTATGATATCCTGCTCAGTTTCAACACCAATCGCCTGAAAAACAAAAGTGGATCAGAAAAATGGATGGCGGAACTTTGCGCAACCAAATAACCGTAATTATTCGAGGGTGCATCTGAGTGAAGGGATTGTAGGTAATGCGCTTCTTCAAGGGCGAAACCTGATTGATGGAGGAAAGAAACCCTTAACGAATTAGTATATTCATTCTATCATTCAGTCTCCTATAGTGTAACATCTTGTAAACAAACACCAAACCGTTGGAAATTAAAGCTTCACGTCCGTGTCATAATTGCGGCGTTAATTTAGTTTACTTAAAGGAGAACTGATTACAATATAGCAAGTTGATGTTGTATGTTGTTCTCCTTTAAAAAGTCCTCTTTTTCACTTAGAGCTTTCTTTGATGTTTTAATTCTGTGTGTGGCTCGGCCAAAAAGAATTCAATTCAACGGCTACACCTTTACAAATTTTCAAAGCTTCAACATATTTTCGAGGGTAGAAGGATTTCTTTGAATAGCCTGTACAAGGTAGTTGAAAGAAAAATGATAGCTGACTGGTAACCCAGAGCATACTAAGACTTATGCTAAGGATTTTGGGAATAAAATAAAAACAACAACAAAAGTGTAACTGATGCAGAAGGAAGAATGAAACTTACGTTGAATATTGCATCTAACTTCATCAGCGATTGCTCGTCTTTTTCGATAGGAGCTAACAACTTCAACAACTTCGATTCCACAAGAAATCCCTAGAGAAATGAAAGTGGTCAAACGGATTAAACCTGCTTTATAACAAGTACTAGGAAAGTGAAACCACGAATCACTTCAAAAACCTGAACACACATACAGACTCGTCACATAACAGTTCCAACATGTTCTTCATGCAATGCACAGACAACTTGTAACCATCTGTCATCTGTACACTCATCTTATCAACATCTTCACTTGCAACAGAATCATCACTAGCGAGTGATATCACTTCTTGTACTGTATCTAAGGCTGACTTTGCAATCAATTTTTTGCCTTCTAATGGACCAACGTTTTTCAGGAACTCTCTAAAAAGCAAACTTTCAATCAATTGAAGCACTCTCTCAGACCGGCGAATTTGTCGGGGAAAAATCATCGGGGAAGAAGCTGTCGGGGAAAAAAGCGTTGAGAAAGAATTTGCCTGGGAAAATTCGTCGGGGAAAACTTTTCGTAGGAGAAACTTTTCGTCACTTCGTCAAAAACTTGTCACTTTTCTCGGACAAAACAATCAACTTTCGTTTTTATTAAATAAAAAAACTTTGAGTAAAACCGTAAAAGTTTTTTACCGAATATTGAAAATAACATGTCGGCCGAAAAAGGTTTATCGGGTAAAATTTTCGTCAATTCGTAAACTTTCTTCATGTTTAAAATTTTTAATACCACAGCAAATAACTAATAACTTTTGTTGTGTCGAAGTCAATCTAATGACCTGTACTTATGAATTCTTAATCATATTAGAGCAAAAGTACAGCAAATAACTAATAACAGGTCTATCCGACAACAGGGAGAACTGTTTAGATAAACAAAAATGAGAAATTTGTGAAATCAAAATCATCATGAAATCACAATTGTTGAAATACAGTAGACTCTCGGAAACTCGAACATTCGACTACTCGAACTCTTTGATAATTCGAACCTTTTGTACCAACAGTTGACAGTAACTGTTTATTACTAGGCTACCAATCAGAAAGAAAACATACAAGTCTGGGGGATGCCAGTCCATTCCCAACTGATGTTCAAATATGATGCGATCCTCTTCCAAAACATCTGCTACAAGTTGTTTCAGTTGCTCTTCGTTCATCTTCCAGATGTCAATAAACTTTTTGCGATCGGTGGCCTGGAAGTGTCTGTCATCAAATAATAAACAAATGAAAGAGTTAGACTTTTGCAGTTCAATCTTATCTCTTATCTTAAAATAGAAACGATTATATAAGCAGAAAGAGCCACTATTTTGTTGACTTGGCAGACACTCACAATGGACTTTGATTCTTATCTGGCTAGCTACTTGTCGAGTCATCGTTTTTTTTTTAACATTTACATTTATTTATTTTTTAGTTTACTGCGCTGAGAATTTACTGCAGATTCGTTTCATGTTTTCAATTTTTTTATTGGTTAAAAATTAGGTCACAACAGATCCATCTACCTGAACTTTTTCTGCAGCTCTTTATGTTGTTCTGTCATTCGTTTCAGATCATCTGATAAACCTTGATTGTCGTCTCTAAGAAACATCACAAGACAACTTCACTATGACAAGAATCTCCAGAAAGTTTAAGTCACCGTGATGAAGAGAATTTTTATTTAATAGTGTGAATTTTTCTATAAAAATGCACTTCTTCGCAGTGGTTTATCCACTTCTCAGCCCAAGCAGAATTCTATCACCTAGAGAATCATTGTAAAAACAAATTACCTGTGAGGCTAGCTATCTATATACAGTTTTCGTAATCATAATAATCCATGTCCTTTATTAAAGGGTTGGCTTTTACGAGGGAAATGGTTATACATTTGAATCAAACAAAATCAAATCAAAGGAGCTTTTACTTTTGCGCAATAAAATGATTTTAGCATTAAGTTCATAAAGTGCCACCTTTTATTTTCCTCTGTCTGAGTTCTGAAAGCAAGCCCTACTTTCATACCATAAATTCTATCATACCCCAAACAATGAAAAATGTAAAGGTCTTCAACATAAGCTAAGTAATGTTGTTCATCTTACTTGTATTGTTGTTCCTGTTTCTTTAACTTCTGTTTGAGATTATTTAAAAGATCTTGCAACCTGGAAAGTAAAGGAAAACTTAAAACAACAACCTAACAACCTTTAAAAGCCCTAACAAACAAGAAGAGTTAGACAACATCGATTGAGCATTTTATTTGGAGAGGGCTGACCAAGAGTGGATGTAGCTGGTGTGTTTTGACATTCTGGGTTTCAGTCCAGCAAGCCAAACAGTCCAGCAGATAAAATTCATTAGCTAATCACAGCTCAACAAACAAGCAAACGAAAGTATCACAACAAGAAGCTCTTATTCATTTGTTTGACGTAATTAATGTAACCAAGGAATGAAAAAAAAATTGGACTTATTGACGATTAAATTTTTAAAATTAGCAATCTGATTGCTGAACTTGTACTCTTTAGCCATCTGATTGGTTGAACTTGTACTCTTTAGCCATTTGATTGGTTGAACTTGTACTCTTTAGCCATCCGATTGGTTGAACTTGTACTCTTTAGCCATCTGGTTGGTTGAATACTCTTGGCTTGTCAAATAATGTTTCTTTGCAAGAAAATTTCTGAGAATTCCCTTATGTCTTTGTTGTCTTTCGCTTAACTTTGATTAAATTTTGATTAGAGTTCAGATATGAATTACTTCATTTGGGAGTGTCAAAAACACATGTTCAGTGCAGTTAATAACATTAGTATCAATACACCAACTGAATATTGTTACCTTGTGATTTTTCTTTTTTGTTGTGATTTTGTGATTGTGTTTTCTTCATCCCTTTTCTTTAATACCTACAAAAGTAAATATGTAAATAGAGATAAACATGACAAACAAATACAGCTATGTACGAGTGAACAATTCATTTACTTGAAAATTATATTCCAACTTTTCTTGATTAAGTTGATACGTGGCTTTCATTTGCTGCAAGTTTTGTTCAAGAATCTGTAGATAAACATAAGCATTTAAAAATAACACAACAGATAAAAATCTTGTCGACAGACAAAATAATGTGTTTATTATTATAATAGAACAGTCAATGTCTTCTTTGCAGAATTGAAAAATTGTCAAAAGATGGAGGTTGATTACAGTATACCAAATGGTCTAACATGGTATCCCAGTGGGAAAATTTGCTGAAACATCTCTACGATTGAGTGCATTTCTATAGAAATATACACACTACTTCAATGAAAGGGCTCTTCGACACGGTAACTTTTTCTATGAGTTTGGGATTGGTCTTAAGACATCAGTAGCCTCTCTTTTACCTGTCAAGTATGATTTATATAAATGCTCACTCTTTAGGTGGCACTTGAATTTACCATAGTAGATAGCATTGTAGCTATCACACATAAATATGTAAACAATCTATAACATCAATATGCATTTGCAGTTTTATTTTATAGAGTGACGGTTTTAATTAAAATTATCGGTCAAGTTGTTATATTTAAAATCACATAGAGGTGGGGAGCATTTTCTTCAGTATTGACATCAAATTCTTGGATCACTGGGAACCATTGCATTGGATCCCCAATATGCAATGCTTTCGGAATTAAAACCCATAAAAAAGTTCTACACAGGATACTTGGACCTCTATAGTTTAGCCAAGTTATCTGCGAAATGAAAAAAATCGGAAAGTCATTCCTGAATGCTTTTCGTAACCAGTTTGTAACTGTTTTCTAATTTTCAATAAAATAGTTTCAAAGAAAGGCAGAACAGGACATAGGCTTTCTTTTTGGGTACCATTGTAACTACAGGTCTGACTATGAATTTCATTTAAAGGGAAATTAAGCCTTACAATTTCTTTTCTGAATTTGAGCATGAAATACTTCATTTATCCTAGAGGAACACCTTTTTATGTATAAAAGGTATTCCAAATGAAAAAAACTGCTAAAAAAACAACTTAGTTAAATCGCCATTACAGCTTTCGTTATAAATATCATGACGTCACAGAGCGAATTTCATTTGCAGAAACATCAGACGTAGGCAGCACATGATGACATGTTTTTTACGCCTATGTTCTAAAGATACGAGAAACGGTAGAAAAACAACAAAGAGAACACGAAGATATTTATCGTTCATCAACATAACAATCTTAAACATTAAGAAACAGCAAAATGTAAAATAAGTTTATCGTTAACGATTCAAGAAAAACAAAAACAGTCATACTGAAGATTTCATTTTTTATACATCTAAAATATACACATTTGTTCAAAAACTCACTTACGCACATATACCTGCTATAAATCTAAAACGAAATACTTTTTAATAAAGGTTGAATATCACAAAGAACACAAGAACTTTCATCAACAAAAACAAAATATTGTAGTTTATGTAATCCTTACAAAAAGAGCGATCGCACTGTGACGTCAAAATTTCCATCGCAGAGCACTGCAATGGCGTCTGTTGTTAGATACTAAATAACGAAAAACTGAGTATAGTTATCATTTAAAATAATTTTTAATGGTCACAGAAGATTAATGAGACCTTTCTGCAGCTAATATAAAAAGTTTTTGATAAAGGCTTAATTTCCCTTTAAAATCCATCGTTTTCTCATGATAAAAATTCTTATGGAATACTGTTTTGAGAAGTTTTGAGAATTTCTTCATGAAATAATGTGTTATTCAATCTGTATTTATATCTCATAAACAAAAAAATATGAAAACCAGTAAAAACATTACTAATGTATTGTGTTTTGCAGTAAACAATCATAGGTCAATTATGTAACTTACTTGTACATCAGTTTCAAGTTTAATTTTCACCATGTTGTATTCTTCTGCATCTTGCACGCGTAGAAGTTGCAGTTGATTATTAAAATCATCAACTCGTTTCTCACGTGTTTCTGTGTACTCCACCTCTTTTTGTTTTCGCAAATTTGTCTGTTCACTCCTAATAAAAAACTTCTTTGCATTAAAGGAGAATTAACGTCAAAAATACAACTTTGGCTGAAATTGTTTGTTATGTGTATTTAAATAAAGGGTTAATAATAAAATTTTATAAAATACCATATTTTGCTTATAATAAAGGATTTAAAAAATTCACTGTGACGTCACAGAATTTATTCATACACAAAGTCAGAACCATTCATGATAAAAGAAAATCATGAGTGGCGACATGATTCTTAACGTTTTGTTATTGAATTTCTTATTTCTAAATTTCTAATTTCTAAATTTCTAATTTCTAAATTTCTAATTTCTAAATTTCTAATTTCTAAATTTCTTATTTCTAATTCAAACAAAATTTAAATATCTCTTCACATTTCCTTGTAAATGAATTCCTGTAACTCAAACTCACATATTGAATCATTTTATTTGGTTCCTTTGATGTTCAATTTACAATGAGTTCTCTGTATATTAGAATATAATTAAACTGGTAGTGTAGTTTTTACTTGTATTTCTTATAAACCTTGAGAATTTCTTTTCAACCCATACCATGCTTAAATAAACACTGACAAGGGATGCTCAATTTGATTTTCAAAATGATCAAGGTTGTCAATAGCCACAATAAAAACAAGCATACTGGAGATTACACAGCTGTATTTTTTATTGTAGATGCAAGTTCAAAAAAACAGCATAAAATTTTCAAAATATTTGTTGTTGATTTTAGCACACTTAGTTTTGGATTTGTTTGTGTTCGATAGTTAGAGAATATCATCGTTTGTCACCGTTGTTCTTAGTTCCTTTTCATTCCCTTTTCATTTTCACAAATCATACTCTTTGCCACCTATCACCTTGGCTTTCTTATCTTTGTCTTATTTTTCTCACAATTATCATTTCAGTGTACTGGTGTATGCATTTCGTATACTTGCTTTGTTTTCTGATTTAAAAGCCCTACTTTATTCTGAAGATAGGACTCATATTGATAACAGCATTTATTTGTTGAAATGACAATCCTGTAAATATATATTTGTTTACAAAAAAAAAAAGAAAAAGTTTTGATTAATTCGGATGTTATCTTTTCATAGTGATGTCATGGATGTCATGGCTACTGTTATTGCAATAAATTTTTGATAAATCTCACCATTTATCTTTTTGTCCCTTACAGAGGTCAGTCCTCTCTG
Organism: Turritopsis dohrnii; assembly: GCA_027922465.2. Classification (NCBI taxonomy): domain Eukaryota; kingdom Metazoa; phylum Cnidaria; class Hydrozoa; order Anthoathecata; family Oceaniidae; genus Turritopsis; species Turritopsis dohrnii. The sequence continues at coordinate 278,482 of BQMF02000293.1, forward strand.
AATAAAATGCTGATTCGATATTGTCTAACTCTTCGGCATATGCTTGTCTGAGGGTTTTCATTTGTTCGTCCATTCGCTCTAGCATCAGATCGGCGTCTTCTGCCTAAATATTTAAGGTTCCAATTAAAAGCTTAAAGAATCTGAGTTAATCATATTTATTTTATAATTTTACGATGCAATACAACTAAATATATAAAGCCTGTCAAAGTATAAAGTTATATTGAATCATTTGTGAAGATTGCTTTGATAACTTTACTGGAGGAAGAGCAAACCCTGAATTTTATATAAGAAACCAAAGTGTGTTTATAACATACTCTCGAATAATTCAATAGTATCCCAGGTAAAAAAAGTCAACACAAACACTCTTCAACACTTCACACAAACACTTCTCCACTCAGGAGAAGCTTGCTGATGTTTATTGCAAACACCAGTACATTTGTTATTACGGTGTGGAGTTCCATTCCATTGTTAGAATTGTTGTTTAAATTCTTGAGAAATAATAGCAAAACCTGTTTTCGAAGATCTTTAACATATTGGTCATCCTTTTGCTTCAAATTCTGTTGAAGTTCATTGATTAATTTATTTTTGTCATCAATCATTTGATCGCAAAGATATTGCTGAGATGTCAACATCTGAAGAAAAAATGAAATTGTTATTCAGAAATTTTATAAACAATTATATAGCTGTCAGAAGACTGTATATATAATCCCCAGATATTCTGGTCATAGCGAAACAAATCCCATAATTCTTTAATCAGTTTTTCATGCTCTATATGGATTCTGTTGAAGATACAATGATCTAATTCTTCATAGATTTATTTTGACGCAAGATTTGCGCAATTCATTTTCGAAATTTATATAATATTCCGCATAGGTTAAGATTTCAAAAGTGGGGTTGAGAAAGCATAAGAAAAGAAAAATATACACAAAATATATACACAAAAAACTGAATAAATATAAGCCTTAGGACAAATTTATCACATCATTATTGATACTTACCTTCTGCAAATCTTGCGGAATTTCTTTTTTCATGGTCTCTTCCCATCGTTTTGTGATCTACGAGGAAAAACAATCATAACTGGATGATTCTTAACGAAATAAAAAGTCGTAAAAAATAATTGTGATAGCAAACCTCCTCAAATTTCATCGTAGCAATCTTAATTTCGTCTTTCAGCTTTTCAGTTCTACAACAAAAAACTTTGATGGTTACTTTGTTTATTTTTATCTTTAACTTCTATTTTGTAAGAAAAAATTTTATAGGTCAAAATAAAAGATAATGTTACGAAACCTTGCTTTTCCACTCTCATCCTGTTCTGATCGTAAAGCTGCTTCTCGAGCATCGCAAGCGATTTCAACATTGGAAACAAGTTCGTTACCATCTGATATCAACTTTGAAAGACGCTATGAAAATAATCTGCCTAATTAAGATGTTTTGAAAAAAGTGCTTTCATACCTACAACACTTATCTGAAAATACCTTAAGAGACAAGGAAGCTGATAAATTTTAGAACGCACTGACATTAATTTACCAAAAAACTTTATATCAACATTTTTGCCTGAGCAAAGCAAGCTGCTTTGTATCTGGAGTTCAATTGACAAGTATCTACACATGCCTCCTGTAACAAGACCAATTTTTATGGTCAAAATTTGAGTTGATTTTGGGCTACATCAATGACCCAAATGTGAGACATGGTTGCTTTATTGCTTTGATTATTTAAGGTAATATTACAACTGTGGTATTGAATTTATAAATGGTTGGTTGAGTCTAATAATGTTTCTTGTCTCTTTCACTCATCCACAATGTATAGACGCAACAGTATTATCATTAGGCACAAAGTGAAATCTGTGTGTTCCGTATCCAATAAAATGTGATGTTCAGGTGCAAATTTTTCCCTAAGAAGTAATAGTGTTAACTAGCATTTTATTGGGTTCTAATTGTGGAAAGAGTGACATGACATCAATTGAACATCAATTCCAAACTTATGTAGCTTACTAGGCTTTATATTACAGTATCAATTTTTGTGCACGATTCAATGGCTTAAAGGGTTCCCCTTGCATTTTGAAGGATGATAGCATTCACATTTTATATATAGCTATACTATATATAATTTCCTTCTTCTATCAATCAACTTAGAGTAGAAGTCCTTATTTTCTGGTAAATTACAAAAATGTAATATTATCTAAAGTTATTGCAATGTTACCTACAGTGCTATTACATCATAAATGCCCTGTATGATTTAAGATGTTATGTAATGTAAGATCTTATAAAAAAGAAATATCTGACAAACTTGGAAGAATTATGAAATATTCAAAAGAATCTTAAACAACTTTTTGAAAACTATCATATTCGTAAGCATTATTTTTCAATAAGCCTGTGCTTATACTCACATGAAAATTTAAAAGCCTTTTGCCTCCTGTTTAAACATTTCATAGTTAGCTTTGCCAACTAGACCTGTATCAGTCCATATTACTGTCACAGTCTCATCAACATTTTAACAGACAAACCTGATGCGTTTGTTCCATCTGTTTCCGACTTTTACTAGGTTCCTTTACTGGTTCTGAGAATTTTGTAAACAATGTCTTGTCTTCACCACCAGCTTCACTATATACAAAGAAAACAATATTTTGTTTAAACCACAATGGCATCTGTAATTTATCAACAAAGTTGCTATATTATTTGATGTTGCTTCTGATTTCCATCAAAAAGAACATCATAAAGATGTCAAAGATTTAAAGATGCATATCTTGGTCAAAAACGAAAAACATATTATACATTTTGAGCATTTCCAATCGACGAGCTATACGAAGTCTTCTGGCTGCAATTCGTTCTTCAAGAATTGGTGAATCCACAGATGGAGCTTTGTCTTCCATTAGAATTTCATCGGAAGACATTATTAAAACTTTATTTCTAAAGTATAATTATATAAAAATATTCAATATTTATAATCTTATTAACGTAATTTCAATGTATAAACAAGTAATAACCCTTTAATTGATTTTAAAAGTATTGTCAACTATTTCTAGATGAGAACCCAATGAGCATGACCAGAACAGATATGAGAAGAATCAATAAGGTATTGGAGCAGTATGATATGTATTTGAAGTTTCGAATTAAAAAAAAACCTCATGAACAACAAGCATTGCAGTAATTTCAGAACCTAAACGTTTTCATCATTAATGGCTCCTAAAATATTTTGTCCATAAATACAATATCATAAACCCCTAGACTGAGTACTCTGACTAACTTTTTCAAGTTGGTCTGACATCAGACTTGGGGGAAAACAGAAAACACCAGGTTAATTCCATGATAGATCATACAATGGTTGTCAAGTCAAAAATTTTATTTTCCTTAAAACTTCTACCATGGACGTATCACCTTAAGATAAGATAATCCTGAAAATGTCAATGGTGTAGCTCTTTTCTTTCACAAGTTATGGCATTTTTGGGGGTTTTCGCCAACAGCTTACTGGGGTATTTTAACTGGGAGGCTGAATTTTGGGTCTCTCTTAAGAAAGAATAATGCTTATAAAGCTTTTTTCAAATGTATGTAAAATTTTACGAACTGTTTTTTGTTTTTAAGAAAAGAAAATCATGGTAAGCCTCCATAAGCCTCAGGAAGAAAAAAAACGTTTGAAAATTATATCGAACGTTCGAAATGACGTCTTGTGTCTGAAATTGACAACACATTTTCTAAAAAATCAAAAACATTGAGTGAGCAGAGAATATGGCAAAATTTTACGTGCATGTGAATGAAAATATCTTTTAGGCATTTGGTTTTCGTGAGAACCTACAAAAAAAAAGTTTGTAAGATGTTACGACAAAAACTACGTTCATGTGAAAAAATCTTAACTGATACCATATGCTTAGAATCTATCCTAGGTCTGGTGATTTTGAAGAAAAACTGGAATTGACACTTTGGAAGTTAGTTTATCAAAGATAACGAGGTGCCAAAAATGTCAAAATCAATGTTTCTTCGCAGTTTTTGTTCAAAATTTGATTTTTGGGTGTCATTTCAAGGAAAACAAAGTCCTGACAAAGACTTGGTTGCCATTAACTCAGGCTTTTCATTAAGATGCGATCGATGTCTCTCGCGCTTGGTAGAGAGGTTGTGAAAAGATTTTGGCGATCAATTAATCGCTCTCGTCAATTACATTGGGTTCTATATTTGATCCAAATAAAGAGCATCTCAATGTTTGTTTTTCTCTTCTTGGTTACGCAACACAATTCTTTTTGATACCGGGGAGAAAGAAAAAAATATTCGAAAGATATTGTTTTAATTAAATTAATAAAATTCAATGAGTTATATACAGATATCTTTGTTATTTCTTTTTGCTTAATACACCTGTTAAAGGATCAGATTATGTGAAAACATTTTGTAATAAAGATACTTAAAAACTTTTCAATTTTAAAATTATTTAAAATTGCACTGGTAACAAGGTTGCTTTCGTTTTCTTGAGACAATGCTAAGAAGAGAATGAAAAAAAAAGAATAAGAAAAAAAGTTATAAATAATTAATTCTTTCTTTAAAATGTTAATAATCAAATGTAATGTGGCGATTATTGGCATCATTTTTAAGATGCGCGCGGGTGACAATAAACAAAGGATTAATTAGAGGCAGCCTTAAAAAGTTCTCTTTTTTCTTTTTTCTTTCCTATGTTGCTTCTTCTTTCATTCAAAGAATGTATGGGAGTCTAAAAGCAATGACTTGCCAAATTTTTTGTCTTGTACGAGAATACTTGTTACCAGGGTCGAACCGGGACTTTCATGGTTCAAAGAGTGGTTTATCGTAAAAAATTCTTAATGTTCTTATTATCTTGAATAAAAAACGGAAACCAATTTGACTGAAACTAGTGGTATATTACCAAACTTTTCGTCTTCAAGGAATAGGGGTAGTGGCGAAAGGAAAGTCAGTTAGAACCCCTAGGATTCTACATTATTATTGTTCGGAGTGGCTCCACCTACTTTCCTACAAGCAAATCGGCTGATTGCGTTATGGAAGTAGGTAGAGGAATTTTAGAACTTTCTAAGTGCTTACACGCGTCAAAATTGATTTACGAGAGCGATTTGCCTAAATTTTCGCAATATTTTATTTACCAGACCTTTTCTTCAATCTCGTTGCTTTTTATTCCGTGAAAAGCCTGTAACTGGTAAGAACTTATTGTGTTCTTTATGAAAATACAGAAAACAGAGGTTCCAGTATCCCAATCTTGACTTTTGGAAGGTCTAAAAATGGCAGACAAGCTAAAATTTCGGAAAACATGAACAAAATCGTTTTTTGAAGCAGTATAATTTCAATAACATGAAGTAGAATCCTAACATGATGTAATATTTCCTGAAAATATAACCAATATCAAACATGCATACATAAAAATAAACCCTTCTAGGTATTTCATACTAGTTCCCAGTCCCTCTAAAGATGGTCGCAACTGAAAAATTGAAGATTTGTTCCTTTGAAGGCAAAAATAAGTTCTCAGCAAAGAATCCATTGAAAACAAAACCCTTTTTTTCTGCAAAATTTCTGAAAAAAAACTGTGAAAATAATGTATGTAAATGCAAGGCTTTTTTATAGCCATAACCTATGTATAGCAGCCATAGATTTTTGTCTTGTAGGTGTCAGTTATGAATTGATGAACATAACAAAAAACATTATATAGAATTAAACAAATATACATATGGCACCAAAATAAATTTACATGAAAGTGACATGAAATTTCTGCATTATTATAAAATGAACTATTTAAATGTCTTTAGACTTCGGTAAAGTAAGAGACAAAGTATATATAATACATTTTATTCAGAGATAATAAATCAACCCTTTCCAAATTATAATTTGCCCAATATTTGTGTGACACAGTTACTACCTAACCACAAATAAATCCTGAAACGGGTTAGTAAAATTCTTTTAAAATGCGACAGCATTAAATAATCATGTTCTAAAATGCTCATGCTTGAACCCCCACACACACAGTTGACTGTGTAAATTGCATCATCTAAGCAACACATTGCACAATCAGCTTATATACTATGTACATACTTCCCATCATTATCTAACGTTGGAAAATAAAAGTCATGAAGCAGATATTAGTGGATGGATTTCCCAATATAATATGACTTTTCTACATTTTTCACGATAACATAAAAAAGGAAACCTCTAATTATAATCTCAATCAAACAGCTGTGGTGTTATACCTGTGGATGATGTTGAGTCATAATCGATATAACAATTAACATTTCATATGGATAGCTAGTATATATCCTTTATCCATAAATTGTGGATACTTTACGATCTGTGATTCAGTATATTCAGTTAAAAATTCCCTGAAAATGTCTGAAGTTTAAACGATTAAAAGAACAGAAAAGGTAGCCATATTTATTTTTTACTTGACTGCTCCTCAAACATAAAGTATTTTGCTGAAAACTATCATTGAACAATCGAGTTGGAATGTATATACGGAGCTGTAGTCAGGGTGAAACATTTTTTTACAGATTATTGTGTTCATCGTGTGTTCAGCTTGTAATCTCTGCGCACTAAATGTATGCGCAGCTTCAGGTAACTGCACGATGCCTACTCTGATTAGTATATGCTTATACTTTACCAGTCTAAAATTTCATATGTAACATATTGCAGCCATCAAATACTTTTTTTTGGCAAAGATACGAAAAATAACAGTCAAAAAGTCAGTTCTATCAAATTGTATCGCAAATTTTTATCAAAATTAAATCACTTTTAATATTTTATAGAACTTGGCTCAAAAAGTTCGAACTATTGAAAGAGTAGGCTTTCTTCGACCTTTTATTGAGTGGAACAACTTAAAAAAATGACTGTTTGTGATACTCAGATCACTACACGTTTTTTTATGAACAATAAGGTCAGGCATTAGTACCCAGCCGACACAAAGACGTCTAAAAGACGTCGCATTTGCCGTCTAAAAGACGTCTAAAAAACGTCTATTTTGTCCGCTTTTAAGACATCTAATTTAAGAATGCGTCATAAAGACGTCTTAGGAAAGACGTTTTGAAAGCGGACAATAGACCTTTTATAGACCGTCCTTTATACGTTTAAAGGGAAAATAAAACATCTAAGTTGAATTAAAATGTATATATTTTATCGAATGAATCAGTACTTTTTCATACGTCATACAACAAAACAACAAAATAGAAATATGCAGAAAAAAGACTTTAAGTATAGTTAAGGTTCTTGCTGAAATACATAACGTTTGAAAAACCCTGTCTTGTGTTGGATATAAACTCATCATAACTTGGAGAAGGCTCTAGTTCATGGTATGCTAGCAAAGCATCTTCATTTTCGTACCCTTGCATTTAGAATCGTATCTCTTATTATTTCTTCCATATCTCATCACCCTGCAATGAAATAAAGAAATACAAAAATAATGTAGGGAAGGCTTCTGTATAAAATAACATTTACTAAACCAATACATTTACAAGTTTTGCAAGAGACTTTTTTTCTCTAACATCCAAAACAAAGCATCGAAAGAGGATAAAAAATACTTACAAAAATTCAAATCAAAAGTTTGAATCCAAATGATCAAGTATGTGAATCTGTAAACACAAAGAATACATCCATCATTTAGAGCTTTTTGTCAACTCTAGCAAAATTTTAAAAGCAAAGCATCAAAATTGCTGAATATACATGTTATTACCTTAACAAAACAACCAAATAGTTTACGAAATTTCATTAATATTGGGAGTTAAAGATTAAAAAATTTACATATTTTTGTAAACAGCACGAACAAGAACTTTTCGAAGGAACGTTTTTGAAACTGCTTAAGAATTAATTTAGTTCACATACGATAATCAAGGGGGTGGTAAATAGCAGTGCCGTAGACACGAAATAAATATTAAGGGGGTCCATATTTTTAGTATCTAAGGAGGCCCTACCATGGTTAGGGCTGACGGGCTAGGAAAATTTTTGGATTGTTAGCCCTCTGGATTGACTAAAACTGCCTTTCCGAAAATCAATTTTAAACAATAAGAAATCTATACTTGGCGTGAAATATTGCTCAGCTATATCATTTAGCTTTCCAGTCACAAGTTATTTTGTTGAGCTCTCAATTATTTTCTACAGAAAGCTATGGGCGTTTTTATTTGAGTCACTTTTTAGCGACTTTAGAATTCAGGGGTGCACGTGTTTAAACAAGAAAAAAGATGGTTTGTTCACACACGTATGTCGTTGTGCTCCCATTTACACCTTTTCAACAAAAAAAAACCATGGTTGAAAACTTTTTGAGGGGGGGCCTCGGCCGAGGAATTAAGAATGTAATGAGCCAAATCGTTGTGTTTTTCTTCAATATCTTTTCGAAGAGCAAATATTTTGGCAAACATTTTATATTAATGGATACAGCATGAAAAGCTCTTTCTTGTGATATAAAATTCACAATATTTTATAAAATATGTAATGAGATATACGCCTTGAAAGTTGGTGGATAAGACATTTTGAGACGCACTGTATCTATAAAATATTTAATTGCCTTTAATCGACCAAATAATTATTAAACGCAGTCATAACAAATAATCTAAACCCCGGTTTATGGCAAAATATCAGATATTGTTAGGGCTCTACCGGGTTCCATATTTGGGCTGAGAACTTCCGATAGAATAAAGATTTTATTATAAAACTTTGTACACTTCTTTGTGAAAGGTTGATCTTGCTCCTGTGTAAGTTTCAACGCTTTTGGAGTACTAGAAAAAAAGTTGCTTTTTTTCTAACGCAAATTTTAACGCTAAAATTTTAATATTTTTCCCCAAAAAGTCGTTTATAATATTGTGCTTTTTGTGCTCTTGACGATGCAAAAAAATTATTTTAAAATCATTTATTTTGACTTAGTAATCATAAAAAATGTTTGAACTGCCAAATCGGTTGACATAGACTTTAACCATCATGAACTAACAAATAATTTTATTTGCAAAAAATTACCTTATATTAAGCAAACATCTCTCCGTTATTTTATACTGAGAACTTTACTGAATATATGCATTTTCAATACCACAGGGATGTCCTTTCAGACAATTTCTGTCATTGTACCGGGTCGTTGAAGTTCGAACTAATATCTTTATTTCTGCCAAAAGTTCCACTTAAATTCGAACATTCGATAAGTCGAACCATTGTCCCATTTACTGGGTGTCAACTGTATACATACAAAAATACATAAATCGCTCTGATAGCGACTATTTCGTAAGGTCTATTTTGTTCACGTGAGGTATAGTTATAAACTGTAATTACCGGACACCATTGGGAAAAATCACCTGTATTCGTGGTACACGAATATGAAGTTAATTCGGCGCCAAAATCTCGTTTGTCAAGTCGTCGAATCATTTTAGAAGTTCACGCGGTTCACAATAAGTCGATATTCAAGTCGTCGAGTCGTTTTAGATGAACACTCGTTTTTCAAGGCGTTTTAGAAGTTTGTTCGTTTCAGATGATGACGCGTTGTTCAAAATTTGTCGGTCTTTCATATCAAAAACTACTAAAATTTCATGATCTGTTTATTCCAAATGACACTATTCGTGAGCCCCTTACTTGAAATCAGGCGATATAGGGTGTTCCATACTAACTGAACATGAACATATTAATGTGAAGTATATATTTCATTATAAAGATAAAGAGAAGGGATCTCTTTCAAAATTCTAACAAACAAATCAAATGTATCTGAAAGAAAAGGGAATTCTTCACACAGTTTGGTCATTTTCTCATTCATAACCATGCAATGCCCCGTGTTTCATGCAACTACTAGAAACCATGACGGCCAGCATCATGACTTATGTAAATATGACACAAAAATCTATTTTTGTGTAAAAGCCAACACTGACTTAAAGAAACTGGTAATAAGGTTGCACCGCCTCATTTTCTGAACCGATTGAACATCTGAAACGGCTGATCTTCCGAAGCGCCTCAATTACACAGCATCTAGCGACCCCAACTTCTAAAACGCCTCAATTTGAAAAACGAGTGTTCATCTAAAACGACTCGACGACTTGTATGTCGACTTATTGTGAACCTCGTTAACTTCTAAAACGATTAATGACGTCACGAGTCAACATCTAAAGCGACTCGACGACTTGATAAACGAGATTTTGGCGTCGATCTAACCTCATACACGAACGCCAGTGAAATCCAAAATAAGAACTGATGAAACTATACTATACTATGAGAAACTCTGATAAAGTCCGCTAAACGTAATTTCCATAGACTACTTCTCAAAAGAAACTCAAAAAATTCTGACAAATTCTGGAAGTCACTCAAACGAATTTTTCCAACGAAGGATGTCTCAAGCTTCACTTAGTCTTTCGTTATTGATGGCATAAGAGCTACCGAAAAGTCTACAATTGCCAAACACTTCTGTGAGTACTTTTCTATGATCGCTCAGGAAAACCATTTCTCCCTTAATTACGAACTACACATGGAGAGTGACGCAATACTAAGAACACGTATTCGAATTTCCCAAAGTTTGTTTTCAAGAAAGTATCTGTAAGCCTGGTTGATCGGCAGCTGAAAAACCGGAAGCGCAAAAAAGCAACCGGGTTAGATAACAGAAATATCAGAGACGTCATCAAAAAACCACTAACACATCTTCTTTTTATCCTTGGTAAATATTCAATAAATAAATAAATAAATAAATTGGAATCTTTGGCATTTTTGTCTATTTTTCGAAAATTTTGTTCTTTATGTATTGGAGGTAAAAGACTGGCTTTAAGGATTTTCTACTGTTTATTTTGATTTGATTAGCTCTTGCTTTTCTTTTATTGAGCTTCTTTCTTCCTTGTTGAGATCTTTGAGATTAACAGCTTGTCAATCATGGGTAATGCTTTATTTTCTTCTGCTAAATTTAATTTGAAAGGGATTTGTCAACGTATGAATGCAATTCTTTCGCTAGAGGTTACCATGCCTACATGAAGAACTGGAACCCATTAATTGGCGAGATATTGAAGTGTGAACGAGAGCCATCGAATTCAGTGGGAAAACACGCAGTGACGTAATGCGCAAAAACTCCAAGTAGGAAAAATTTGTTATTGCTGGAAATGTCGAGAAAATATCTCAAACATTTCTTCCATGTTCCTCACATCCAATGCCGCCATTGAAGCGGCATCAGAGATATCGAACTTCAGTGGTTTAGTAGTTACCTATTCAACAGGAGACAGTTTGTTACATACAACGGTGAAACATCAATAGAACAAACGATCAATAGTGGTGTTCCGCAAGGTTCGATCTTGGGACCGTTATTGTTCATCATTTTTGTCAATGACCTAGTGCACGTCGTGAAATATTCCAAAATAATCAAGTATGCCGACGATACGGTACTGTACACAGCTAACAGCGACATCCTCATCATCGAACAGAATTTGTCTCTTGATCTTGAAGCTCTAGCAGCATGGTTTACTGAAAATGAGCTTGTGCTAAATTTGAAAAAAGGGAAAACTGAATACATGCTTTTTGGCACTGCGAAACGATTTGCAAACGTTCCCAAATCACTACAACTGTCGTACAAGGACAACCATATAAACGTCACCACATCATACAGATATCTTGGAGTTGAATTAGATCCCACCTTCACACTCCGCAATCACCTCGACAGATCCTATAAGAAAGCATCCTCTCGTTTAAGAATCCTGACAAAACTTCACTATCAGTTAACATCAGAAGGAGCAGCTGCAATCTATAACACCATGGTATTGCCCATCATCACCTACTGCAGTCTAGCCATGCTTCATTCCACCCCAACTCTGAACAAAAAATTTCTAACGCTCGACAGCCGTGCCAAAAGTATAGCCGGAAACTCCGATCCTCATGTACGAGATGCAGATACCTGATGAAGCAACAACTTGATGTAGCAATGGGACCATTATCACCAGACAACTTCACAATTGCACCGGCATTCTACATTAGTCAGTCAGATCTTGCTGGACCGCTCCTGTCCTACTTAAATCACCATAAGCGCACAACTGTCAAGATTTGGTTGGTGGTTTTCTGTTGCTCAACTACAACTGATGTAAGGATAAAGGTCATGGAAGATTATTCCATCACATCGTTTCTCCAAGCTTTCACAAGACTAGCGTGTGAAGTTGGATACCCGAAAAAGCTCCTTGTCGACGAAGGCAGCCAACTTGCGAAACAATAAAACTAAATTTCCAAGACATCAGCAACAAAATCAGTACAAATTCAACAATGGAATATTCCACATGTCCGGTTTGAGGCCATAGCGTTAATGGACGTGTCGAACGGAAGATCAGGGAAATTCGTCTATCCATTGAAAAGTCCGTTCATCTACAACGCTTGTCAATTTTGCAATGGGAAACTTTCACTTCCTCAATTGCTAATTCAATCAACAACCTTCCAATTGCAGGCAGGGATTTCAAAGGCGATTTCGAGATGGCAGAACTTATCACCCCAACAGGAGCAATGATCGCAATGATCACAACCGTTGCAAGTCTCGAACGATTCAGACAAAATCGTCAGGTCAAACAAGAAGATTTTCGATGCGTGGTTTGAATGTTGATTGACAGCTCATGTACCATCCCTGATACATCAACCAAAATGATTTAATTCAGACCGTGATCTCAAGGAAGGTGACGTGGTGTTATTCATGAAACAAGAGTCGAGCCTCCCTTCAGAATATCAGTTTGGTATGATCAAGTCGATAGGTCGAGACCGAGACGAAAGGGTTCGAAAAGTGGTTGTGGAATATCAGAATGCCAATGAACAGGTGAAACGTGAGACCACACGTTCAGTTCGGACTCTGATACTAATTCTTGGTGCTGACGAAATTGAAATGTGAATTGGACTCAAAATTTTTCATATTTCTTGGGGGAGTGTAAAGGTATTTTCCTTTATTTTCAATATTTTGTTAGTCATTTTCAGTTTGTTTACACGTTCCCTGTAGTTTTTCATTTTAGTCTTTATTTTTCATGTTTTTAAGTGTTCTTCTTATTTGTTTGGGTTTTTATGCCAATTTCTGTTCTGTAGTCATATCTAGGTCAGTATTTCATTTTACTATTTTATCAATTTTGGTCAGTAGTTTCTAGGTCTGTATTTTATATATGTGGTTTTCTGATTTCTCACTATAAATTATATACACTTTCACTTTTCTATCATCATTTCAAAGAGTGATCATGGAATAAACATGCTTTCATCAACATCTTTTAATGATAATAATAATAATAATAATAACCAATTTATTTCAAGCATTTCCATATATACAAATGGTTCTTCGTCTTGAAATGCGTATGTTGTATGTTATGCGTAAGTGTAAGTAGAAAAATAATTCGAATAGACAAACATCGAAAAAAACCAAAACAAAACGATTGATAGTAGAAAAGATTACTTAATTGCTCGGGCTAAAGCTTTATCTAATAAATAGTTCTTCAATGCCTTTTTGAAGTGTTTAGCTTGTCAATGTCACGGATCGACTTCGGCAGGTCGTTGAAAATGCGCTTTGATTCTGCTTGTTCCTTTTATGTTGGTGTTACTGCTTAGGGATCTTCGATCCACCTTGTGCTCAACTCGCATATTTTTAGGAACAGTTTCATAAAGAGCTTTGAAACCTAACACCGAAATAGCATATTCGTGTCTCTCTAACACAGGAAGCCACGACAGCTTGATAACATCTTCCATATTTGCGTGCTTTTGGAGAACAAAACCCGCTGATGCGTTCTGAACTTTTTAAAGTTTATTTAGTAAATAAACTGGGGTTGTTTCAATGTAGACTGAATTTGCATAGTCAAGCTTTGACAGTATCAGGGCATTGGGAAGCTGTTTCTTCAGTTGAAAGGGTATTAGGTGCTTCATCATCCTTAGCAATTTTAGCAAACTGAAGCAGACGTTGACTGTGTTGTCGATGTGTGGTTTCTAATCGAGGTGTTGGTGGAAGTAACGCCGAGTACCTTGAGCTCTTCCACAGCCTCAAAGACGTGACCATCATATTGAATCTTTGTATCAGTGTTTTTTATGTTGTGAACACGCGACAGCTGCTTACTGCTGAAGAGTATCGTTTTCGTTTTGGTGTTGTTGAGTACGAGATTGGAGTTTGTTGACCATGACTTTAGGTTCTGAAGAAAAAGCTTGAGGAGCTGTATGTTCTCTTCATTTTAGGGTGGTTTGCAATGATTGTAAACAGTTTTGTCGTCTGCGTACTGAAGCGAAGCGGATGTGTTTAGGTAGTTGGAGAGGTCGATCACATAGAGATTGAAGATGACGGGTCCAAGAATTGAATCCTGTTGGACACCGAATTTTGTCTTGCGTGTTGTAGAACATTTGTCATCTATCTGCACGTAATGCATTCGGTCTGCGATGTATTCTGTTAACCAGTGAAGAAAGGAATTGGAAAACTGTAGCTTGGTAAGCTTTCGCAGTAACATCTCATAGTCTATTGTGTCGAAAGCCTTTGACTAATCTGTCACCTCTCCTCTATCCATTGCTTTCAGAATATCGTCCGTCAATTTAAGGAGACATGTTACCGTCGATCTTGACTTTCTGAAGCCATTTTGCGTTTGCTTGTATAACGTTTCGATGCTCTACCAGTTGCTGCAGGGCAACTCTTTTGAAGACCTTGGACAAGACAGGCAGGACCGATATAGGACGGTAGTCGACTGCTGCGGAAGGGTTTTTGATTTTCGGGATAGGGCTGATTCTTGCTGTTTTCCATTCGGACGGAAGAGTGCCTTATTGGATGAAGCCGTTAATGTGACATAGTGGAGAGATAACATAGTCAGAGATAACATAGTCGATAACTGGTTTTAAAAGGTGGATTGGAATCTTGTGGTTTCACGTGGAACAATCGTTTCTGATCTTACTCAAGGCATTTTTGACGATATTATAGGTAGTTGAAAAACCTCGTGGATTATCAGGAAAATGCTTTATAAGATTATGCAGTTCAGCACTGCTCAGGGATTTTTTTAGTAAGTTTTTCTGCGATAACGTTGAAGTGTTCATTTAGTAATTCAGGGTCGTGCTCGATGGTTTTGTTGCTTGGGTTCAGGATTCGATGAATTACATCCCAAATTTCCTTGGGTCTTTTTGATGATAAGACCTTTTGGTAAAAAGAACATTTCGTTTGATTGATTAACCTTTTCAGTTTATTTCGGACGTCACGAAAGAGTGCCCAGTCATGCGGAAGCTTCGTTTCGTGAGCTTTTCTTTCAAGTTGTAGGGCAGTGATGTCGAGGTCTTTCATCCAGGGTGCAGGCGGTCTTGACATTTTTACTCTTGTGAGGGGAGCGTGATTACCGATACAGTCGCAAATCAGTTTGTTGAATACTTCGAGTTGTTCATGTGGTTCTTCAATTGCATAAACGATACTCACTGGGGAGTTGACGAAAGTCATTTATGCAATCCTCCAAGTTAAATCTTTTAAAATTGCGAATCATTTTGTAGCGAGGTGCAAAAATTTCCCCTTTGATTTTTAGTGTGGCATATGGTGAGTCATGATCGATTATTGTGTCGCAAGGGATTACATCGCATTGAGTCACCTTGTCGGGAATATTAAACAATGATGTGGTCAATTAAGGTTTTTAGTGAGGGCCCAAATGTCTAAAAGAAGGTTCCCGTTGCATCAAACGTGTTAAAAGCAAACTTTTTGTTGGACGTTGTTCCCTATAGAGAAAAGACCTAAAAAAATAGGGTTACATTTTTAAAACCTCCTAGATCACGTGATATGACGTCATGAAGTGCTTATGGTCAGCAAAAAATTTTTTTAGAATTTTTGAAAACTGATTGCACCAATCGAAAGAGCATGAAAAACTATTACTTTTTGGTATAAAGATCGCATTATGAAAATGAACACCTCCGAAGTTATTGCTCTTTAAAGTTTTTGCCAGACAGGGGGTAAAATCTTTATTAAAAATCGTTATTCTTCAAATGAATTACAAACAATTAACAAAATTAATATATAATTACATGAATATATATATTCTCCATATACTAGAAATACATTTTATAAATAACTTTGATATTTAAGGCCTAGTATGAGTCAAAAACGGGGTTAAGTTAATAACTTTTACCCCCTGAAAAATATTAAAATGCGTTCTTATTTTAAGATCGCAGAAACAGACTTTTTTTGTAGTGTTAGACATTAATATGGCAAAAAAAGAAAGAAAACTATTATAAGCTCATAATGCTTCTAGACGGGGGTAAAAACACCAATTTACCCCCTAAAATCATATTTCCGACTTTCTTTTTGTTTTGGTATAGACCTTTTCATAAATTGCGTCTTTACAAACATCGCTTCAATATCATTACATGCTCAACCTTAATAATAGAATTTCGTGAAAACTTTTTCCCTGACGTGTTGTTTCTCTTTGTAAAAATAGCACAGACGTCATTAACATTCAGTTTGAAAACGAGATGTTGCTTGATGTGACGTACCCTATTACCCCGCATACAAGCGCACCCCGGTTATAGGCGCAATGCGCCTATATCCGGGCCATGGCGCATGCCCCTATATCCTGTCGAAATGACTCGATCACAGGTCCAAGCTTAGTGGACGAAAGCAATAAAATATTCACATCTTAATGACGACTTATTTTGTTCTTCTCAGGTAATATCTTACAAAACGTTCCACTTTAGCCACCATAAAGTGTGGTCCTTTCACCGTGTGGTCCTTTCACCGTATAGGTACATGGTACTTGAAATCGCTGAAAGATCTGGATCTCCCGAATCTCCCGAAAACGAGGACGAATTACACTCAGACTTTAGTTCTGATGATGAGGGTGACTCCAATGATGAGGATGTTGTTGTAGACAACTCAAGTTGATTGTCCTTGCTATAGGCACAGCGCTTATATGCAGGGTAACAGGGTAGTTCATGAAAAGGTCTATTACTGTGCTATCATTTGATTTCGATTCTTTTCCGAACGTATTCCTTTCGTATAAGAAGAGTTAACTCAGAAAATTAACTCAGAAAAGTTATTTTGAAAAGACCGTAACAGCAGATCCTTCGGAGAGAGAAAAGAAAAGAAAGTTTTGGATTTTAAAAAATGCAAAAAATGTCTGTCAAGAAGATAATCACAAGAAAAAGGTACCACTTAAATATGGAAACTTATTATATTCATATTCAATGAAATATATCTTAAGTTCAAATTTAATATATTTCCAGTAACCAAGAGGTTATCGGAACATTCTGTGAGTGAAAAGGGAAATTTCCGAAAACATATGATTTTTACGATGGCCCTGAAGGTTCATTCGTGAGCACAAAAAAATGTGCTACGCATATACTTTTTTGTGCTACGCATAAAACTTTTTGTGTTACGCATAAATTTTTGTGCTACGCATAGACGTTTTTGTGCTACGCATAAATTTTTGTGTTACGCATAAATTTTTGTGTTACGCGAATTTATTTTTTGTGTAAAGTGCTCCGCATTTATTTCGACCTCATTTCCATTCTGGTCTGTATATTAGGGAGATTCGTAAACTCGACGAGCCTGTTATACGAAAAAAATCAATTACTTGTGAGAATTCTTTTGAAACTGTTCTACCAAAACGATACTTCAGAGATTTAAAGCCTTTTGTTGTATCAAAAGAAACATCATTACTTTGCACGCTTATTTCAAGTGTTGATGTGAAGTTTCTAATGACTTTGTAGGGAAAAATTCACGAACAACTCTACTAAGCTGTATACAATTCCCTACAAATCTATAGAAAAATAGTTTCGTGTAAACGAAACATGATTTTTCCAAATCTCGCTAATTGTTGACAATTAATTATTGTTGACAATTTCGTGCATTCTCATCCATGTGCATAATGATGGTGGATCACATGCTTACCAAGTGAACTACCACTACCTTCAAAAACTTCTTTTTGGATTATGTTAGTTATCTCTTCTCTATTTTCTTCATCTTTTTGAAATCTCCTCCTAAGACCAAGCCTAGTTAAAAGCCTTTTTAATGTTGACAAGCTGATTACATGGTTGTGTTGGACAGCTAGAAAGAAGATGATTTCTACGTTTGTATAACCTTGGCCAAAATACAAAGTTACTAACGACTCTAGTGTTATTGGAGATGATGTAGATTGAAGAACGAGCAAGTAATTTAACGCTGTACGTCGTTCCTCATCAATTCTTGCGCGCTTTTTTGCTTTTTGCACCATGTAACGTTACACACTAAATAGCATAAATTAAGGACCAGATATAGGTTGTTGATTTTTTTGCGCTAACAAACAAAAAACACAGACATGAAAAATATTTGTGTAACAATGTAAAAAATAACTGTGTAGCACAACAATATCTGCGTAGAGAAAAAACTTATGCGTAACACAAAAAAGCTATGCGTAGCCCAAAAAAATCTATGCGTAGGCCAAAATATTCTATGCGTAGGCCAAAAAATTCTACGCGTAGCACATTTTTTTGTGCGTGCATATGAGCCTTCAGGGCCATCGTAGATTTTTGAGTTAACGAGTGATTTAATGAATTATATCAAATGTTCGGGGGAAATGTATAAAGTTCACATATGAATTTATTTGCTTCTTTTTCCTTCATCCAGATATTTCCCATGTCTCACTGGTTTCGTGATGATGTTCTCAAGGTTGAACTGTTCAAGCCTTGTCTTATATTGTTTTGTAACTGGCGTTTCTGTTAATAGGTCGATATTACTATCTCCGCAAATTATGATAGGTCCGTTCCAGATATTGTTTACTTAAGATAAGATAGTTTCGAATTTATCTATCAATTCCTTTTGTGAGGAAACATCAGATTTTGGTTGATAGAAAGAGGCTACTATGTAAGAATGATTCAGTTTCTAACTCAGGCAAGATGGTAGGTTTTCTTCTCCTTTCTCATCCTTTCACTTTGCTCTGTTCAGACATATATTCTATATTTATAATACTTATTCTAGTTTAAGCTTTATTAAATATATCCAATTTTTCAGATAGTTTATTTATTCAATTTTCAGTTTGAACATATTCATACTCTGTCACAAACACTTATATCATCCATCACCCTTGACCCCACACGCAATAGTGCCTGCAGTTGTGATGTCATCAGCAAAGGCGACTTCTTTGGCATCTAGATTATTCTCGTCGATCAATTTAAGAAGCTTTTGAAGGGGTGTCACTCTCAAAGCATAGTCAGCCATAGCAGTTGGATCGCCTTGGGTGGTACCTTCTTTCGACAAAACTTCCATTCCTCTTAAGACGAAAAGACGTGATGGTATATTGAAGCAGTTTTTGATGTAGGTGTAAACTATTGGACATATGATTGCTATGTTCTGCAGCATCGCTTTTCGATTATTGGAGGTTGAATGCATTTTCGGCATCGATTAACAGTTGACTCCTGGTTATAAAGATCAGCTATAGCATGTATTGCAGCTTCTGCTCCCGCATCTTGACCGGCACATACTTGAATAGAACCGGTCGACTGTACTATATCAGGTTTAGCTACGGCCATTACTACTTTACCGGCAATTCTTTGAAGCACTTCCCCTACTCCAATCGGTCGTAGACCAGGATTTTTGTCTAGGGGGCTAGTCTGCAAGCAAGAAAAGCATCAATTGACGTCGACCCTCCTACTGCTTTCACTTCCTTGACTTCCTTTCACTAACTTCTTTATGCACTCTGAAAAGGTCTTACGAAGATCGGATGTAGCTTTTCCATATTGAGAAGATGTTAATATATGGCGCCAACAGTCGACATCTAGGCCGACTTTTGTTAGTGATGCAGCCTTCCATACAAGGTCTTCGTTAATCAGTTCGTACGTAATAGGATGAGTTCTTTGAATTGGACCATTAAATATTGTACCTTCTTCAGCAGGATGTTTCTGTTCTTATAACATGAGTGTTTCATCGTTGAGGGGCAGTATACCGTTTTACATATTATTTGTTAATAGTTTTATAGCCCCATTGACATCTTACTTTTTCATCCGTGCTACAAATTGACCAGAAACCCGGCCAATATATATTGTTGGTACCAGTTACTGATTTGATGGTTGATTGAATGGTTTGTCCTTCTAGGAACAGTTCGTTAAGATTACCTTCCTTCCATAGATTCAGACGTCTCTCTAGGGCTTTTATGTGATCCTTAGAGTTAGACTTCGACTTTTTACTCGGTTTTTGAAGCAATAGCGAAGGCATGACATGAATGGCAGTGAAGGCAATATCTTTAAGAGGGGAGTCATTAATCCAGGTGTTCATCAATCTCGTTATTTCTTCTATGTAACGCTTCCCATCATTTCCACTTGCTAGCATGAATAAATTTCGCCTACAGTAAACTATTTTTCGTATATACCGTTCAAGTTTTTGGTGAATTGCTTCCCATTAATATCTCCCCATTTAAAATCATGTTGTTGCTCATCTTCATTTTCATTTGCAGAATTAAGTTCATAAACGATGGTTGCTCCTGTCGAATCATTGTTGATTACCCCTTTCGAATCACAAGTTGCTGGCGCTTTACAGTGTTTAATATGTTGCATTGTAGTAGAACATAATGACCCCTTAGAATATTTTCACTCCCCCTGGTTTACGCTTATGACTAACCCTATAACCCTAACCCTGACCCTAACCCTTAATCCACGATAAGTTTTAAAAGTTCTGTGGCATGTTTTTGTTCATTGTTTTCAGAAACGGTAGCGGTCTGTTCTTTATCTGACGGCTGTTCCATCTTTTTGTTTTGATCTTGCATCCGCCATCTTTAACCGTGGTTCTATTTCTGAAATTTTTACGGAAACCGAGCTCAGTGGAAGAAGTTTTATTTGACCTGATGCAAAATAATGGCGATGTTTTGTTATGATTGGTTTTTAATGATCATCTGTAATTGCGATTTCCTATTTCTGATATTCTCATCATTTTGATAACATTTAATTTTTCGCTTCACAACAAATTTGATCGTATGTAGTATAGTTGTGTGAGAATAAAAAGCTTCTTTAATGATTTTTACTTGTTTCATTCTCATCATTGTTTGATTTCTCTATAAAAAGTTTATTAAAGTATGTGTGTAATTAATTTGATATCAATGTTAGATTCATTTGAATGGCAATCATAATTATTAGATATCTTTCTTTGAAACATATATAAATTGAATTGAATTGAAGTCATTCTAAACTTGAAGCCAGAAATTAATTAAACAGTCACATCCATCATTATGATCATAAGAGTGTCATTTTCTCTGAATTCTATGTTCACAAGGCTTGGGCGGAGGCTTCGTTTGTTTTCTTATATTTGAAGAAAACAAACGAAGGGATCTATACAGTCAACCTAAAACCTAAAAGAAGTGTTAAACGTTATTACTGTGTAATGACACCGAGACTAAAACATAACCAATAATTTTAATAAGGGACCACTCTCACATATCGATGTTTCCCACCCTTCGCATCATAATGACGCTAATTCCATAACCCACCCACCCAGCCTTCGCGTTATATCCTTAAAAATCAATGAAACTAACATTTTTCTAATTATATAGATTCCTTATATCATTTTACAGATAAATCGATGTTCACAAACACCCACCAAGCACCAAGACATCCGAAAAAGATCGCGGCACAAAAACATGTTATTTGATCTTATGACGTAAGTAAGTGATTAAGTAATCATTTATTTACCATGGTTAAATAACATACATTATTATATTAAAAACACATGTTAAAATTCTATTAAATATACAAAGCTTTTCGTAAGAACAGGCTTACATTATCAAGTTAGATAACTTACAAATTTTAAAAAGAGTCCTTATATACAAGTTCTGCATCAATTAAAACTCAACAAAAAAAACCGAAACAAACAAACAAAACAGGTGAGCTATTGCAGTGACAGAGTAATTTATAGTTTTCTAAGAGTATTAGTAGCTAAGTTTTGAAGAGTTATATCAGGATGAGATGATTGAAGTTGATTCCAAAATTTGATTGCCTGGAATGTTAGGGAATTTTTGCCAAATACATTTGTTTTGATGCTAGGAATTGATAACCCTCCAGAGCTACTGAAATGTGTGTTGTGTTCATGAGAGGTGGAGGTAGGTGAGAATTTAAAAACTTGAAAGATTTCGTCAAATCAGTAGATCCCAGGTGGCCAGTCTAGAACAATGTGCAGGAAGCACCAATCAAAATTGCTGTTTTCGTTCACAGCAAACGGATCATAGATGGAGCCCGGGCTTACCGTTTGGGCATTATAGTGAAACTGCCGGGTATCAGAAAGGTAGCCTAGGGTTTGTATGTTCTTGTAAAGTTCATTTTAAATATCAATGTTTACAACTGCAGTCTATAAGTGTCACTGGAGCTAACCCACCCACCGATGGGAAACATCGATATGTGAGTAGTGGCCCCTAAGGACGTTCAATTTAATGAATTAAAAGAGTATGGGAGTATATTAACTTGAAATTATGCTTAAACAACATTATAGTTCACTTCTACAAAGTTATATAATTTTAATTATACATTATATACAATAATAATAAGTATCGTTATCACTTCTTATTGTTCACTTTTCAAAAATCATAGCAAAGCCAAAGGAGTAAATTTTTATAGAAGTATATAATATGCACACACTATACACACTTAGCTCTTCATTGCAGTGGTTTCTTGACAATTTTGTTCATTGAGAAGGTCGACTTCTTTGCTTGTAGGTTTTGCTGACGCTAATACTTGAAATATCAATGTTTCAATATTTTATATCAAAACTTAAAACTTATATATTTTAATTGTTTAAAATCTCTACTTGACACATTTGCAGTTGATTTCTCTCATGCTTACAATACTCGTGCCTCTACCAGAGGCCTCATTAACTCCTGTCTTGTTAGAACCTCCTGTTTTGGCCTAAAATCTGTTAGGCACCACTCTATGCTATCTTTGCAATTTTGTCATACTATAGTCAATGACTCCAAATTGATGGATTTATCTTTGCCTAAATTGAAATCTACTCTTAAATCCACATTTCATAACTCTGATTGATTGTTTGTTCTGTTTTGTTTTTTTTTGTTGTTTTCTTTGACCTGCTTCACTCATTTACACTGACTTTAAACTTTTTTATTTTCAGACTGTTTTAAGTTTGTCCTGTCCTGTAATGTCCCATGGTTGTTTTGTGATGTCCTTGGTGTCCGTTATGCTTGCTAGCTCTCCTAATTCTCCATTATAGATTGCCCATTTTCAGCTATATCTTCATCACTTGAAGAATTAACTATATCATTGTATTATATGATGTTGATTGATACAAAATATATGTCAAATTGATTGATTGATTGATTGATTGATTGACTTCATTTTGGTGGAATTGTAAATTTTTTATAGGGAATCCATACTTAAATATGATTATAATTCTCCAAGTTAAAGCAGGAAGAGAGTTAAGGGCAGAGACTTGTTCTATCAAGATACTGTAGAAATTATTTTTATGCAGTCTTCTAAGTATTTTTTTTACTATTTTGCTATGGAAAAACGGAACAGAATTTCAACTTAAGATTCTGACAAGAACCCTCTGAAAATCTATGTTAATAATATATACTGTACGTTTTAATTTTATTTGTAACTTGTGTTTGTAATTTGTAACAGTGTTGCTTCAATGGTGTTAACTTTTATTTGTCATTTAAATTTTAGTTGCTATAATCATTTTGAGAACAAACATCTCATTATGATATTATTTTCAAGATAGGAATCCACACGAGACTTAGTATTTGCAATAGTGGTTTAAGTAATGATTTTTATTTGCTTATTATTTCAGAAATACTTCATTAAAAATCTAGGAGTTTTGTATATTTCGATATGAAACAATATCATGTTTTAAGAATAAGCAATTCTAATGAAAGTACTTTACAAATGTAAACTGTTGGAATCTGTTTAGAACTGTGAAAATCTGATCTGAACAAAAAGCTTTCATGTCTGGATTTGGTGAGTAAGCTGCGAAACATGTAATCTGACATTGAACTCACCAATTGTCATTTATTGAATCTCGGTTACTCTTGCTAGATGACATTAACGTTTAATTCCGTTGTTAAATACCACAATTACATTTATATCACTCCAGATGTTTAATAATAAATGTAATTTGATGTTGTGATAATTGCTAGTTGACATGGTAACTGAAAATTGCTGTATATTAAATGATTTTGTGCAAAACATTTAATAGGATGTCAGATTTAAAGTCGATTTTTCATTTACATGTGTCGATTTTTTTGTTTGAAGTTTCTGTTTCATGAAAGTAAGAGTCCTTTTATTGTGAATCTGAGTTGAGTATTGTGTGCCGACGTGCAGGTAAGTCCCTTACAATAATGAATTCAGTTTAAATATGTACAATTGGGATTCATATAATTCATAAATCAAAGAAAACCACAATCGTTTTTCTTTGATTATCATCATGGTGACCTTAGAAAGTAGCTTTTTGCAACATAAACTGCAATCATTTCTTGTGTAGGAAAAAGATCTTCTGCAGCTGAAAAAACTTGTTTAAAACTCTTCATTGCCGCTGATAAACAAAAAAAACTGTCTTTCAACTAACTGATCTATAAGTGCTTGTTGTTTTTCTGTTGTTCTACATGTGACTTAATATTATTGTTTTCTTAATTGTGTTGTATTATGTTTATATGTTTGATTGCGTTGTGGAAATTGAATCCATATAAAACGTGTCACATCTTTGATACTTCAAAGTTTATCGTTTCACCCAGATCATGTTATTGAATTACAAAATGCCAATGTTTCAATAGATTTGTGACTTCATGGGACTTCATATTGAATAGGTTGCTATGTTATGTTGAAACAACTTGTTTGTATTTTTTTTTATATATATCTTCTCAGTCATAACAACACTTTTTATTTGTATAAAGGGCAATGATGATAGCTGCTTAGACTTTTATAGAGAATTGCAGCTTGTAATTCCTTATGAAATATTATGGAGATAACTTGATGGTGTGTCTTTATAAATTACTGATTTGACAATCAAGAAGATAACTTAACTGATTATAATCCTCTGTTCCGTTATCCATCAGGATGATAAATGTAAGACAATGATCCTTTTCTTATATAAAGCTTGCACATTCGAGCTTTTGTTTATAAAGGATTATGTCAGCTTATAAAAAGGAAAATTAATTTCTTAGTGGAAGCCAACAATATAATTGTCAAATTATTTTTTTCGCTCGGCAATGATGATAAGAGATGTGGAAAATATTTAGTTAAATGGTTAAGTTTCTTTAATCAAATGTGATACTTATTATTTTAGAAAATAAAATACCATATTGACAATGCTATTGCTGCGCTGATCCTAACGACTTGACTGATAACATATTGCCTATGATGCAAGATGGGATTCACACCAAAATGTTGTCAACTAAGTCAGAAAACATCGTTTATTTCGATGATCATATTAACAGCCACTTTTTTCCTGGTTGAAATCATTGTTGGGTACCTGACAAATTCAATGGCGTTAGTCGCGGATTCATTTCACATGCTTTCTGATGTTGTCTCACTTATTGTTGGCTATATGGCTTTACGTTACTCAAAGCTTGGTCAACAATCAGGACGGTACACCTTCGGATGGGCGAGAGCGGAAGTTCTTGGTGCTTTGGTTAATGCTGTGTTTTTAGCAGCCTTATGCTTTTCAATTTTAGTGGAATCGTTAAAACGTATGATTCTGACAGAACCAATTGAAACACCGAAGTTAGTACTGATCACAGGGACTATTGGATTAGTAGTAAATTTGATTGGTTTATTTTTATTTCATCAGCATGGACACAGTCACGGTGGTGGAGGGCATGGACACAGCCATGGTGGAGGAGGCCACGGACATAGCCATGGTGGTCATGAACACACCAAAAAAAAGAAAACTTATAAAGAAAATTTTGAAAACAAAACGGAAGATGCCCTCTTAGGTTCAGTAGTTGATTCAGAGACTGGCCAATCAGAAGTAGATAGTAATTCTTCTTCAAGCAGAAGTCAGTCTGTGTCACAGGGTAAGTTGTTGTTGTTGTTGTTGTTGTTGTTGTTGTTGTTGTTGTTGATAATGTTTATTGTTAAAAATAGCCTTTTGTACTTGGAAATAGTTAACATACGTAACTTGTGTACAAAATAGAAAAAAAATTATTCATGAGGAAATGGCATCAGTGAAAGGTTGCAAGAGGATTACGAGAATTTGTACAACTTATATATGCACTGTTACATTGAGTTTTCTTGCATCTTTATGCAGATTTACCAAATGGGGCATCACAGTTGAACATTCGTGGTGTTTATTTGCACGTATTGGGCGATGCTTTGGGTTCGGTAATCGTCATGATTAGTGCTTTGATCATTATGTATGAAGACGGAAAATGGACTTTGTACGTGGATCCTGTCATGAGTGTTTTGATGGTGGTAAGTAAATAAATAAATAAATAAATAAAATGATTTTACTGAAAGATTGTGAAATACAACCTCATTCGTCAGCTCGTAATTCTGGTTGATATATTGTTGTATCTTTTGTATGTATTTTGCTTCAATCAGACTGTCAGAAATTACACCAGTCACCATAGTTATACGATAATAATATTTGATTTTCCACGCCCATTGGTTACTCTAAAGTATTCTCTGTGGGCAATTCTGTCAAAAAGTCACTGCAGTGAAGAGCATTTCTATAGAAATGCACTCCTTTGCAGGGATTTTTTAACAAACCTGTCCTTTTGGTTGTCGTTATCAATATCATAAAAAAGATAAGAAAAGATGTTGAATGAAGAGATTTGAGATTTGATGTGTTTACTTTTGGTAGCACTTCTTGCACCAATTTTTGAAAGCCTTTTCCTAAACTTTTCATTATGATTCAGTTGCAAAGCTTGATCTAAGATTGAGCTTTTCATTTGTTGTTCAAAAGTCTTGGTTATCGATTCAATCAATAAATTCATTGATTACAGTGTGGATATATTTCATTGAACCTAAAATCATTCCGGATGGAAAAAAACAACAGGTGTCTTTTTGAATGAACAGTCAAAAGTCAAAAGTCTGAACAGTCGATCAGATTTAATTATCTCTTGTCATCAACACTAAAGCTAAACAATCTCTGTTTCTCCACAGGCGATAATCCTTAAAACATCAATTCCACTGTTGAAAGAATCCTCGATGATTCTAATGCAGACTGTCCCAACACACATCAAGATCAAGGAAATCCAAACACGTTTAGTGGAAAAGGTGCCTTCCGTGCTTAGCGTACACGAGTTCCATATCTGGCAGCTGGCCGGCAACCGGATAATTGGTATGTATATACGACAGAAGTTTAGTGTGGTTGACCAGAAGCGATTATTCTCTGATACTCTGTTGTTGTCGGGAGAGATCAGAAAGTTTACCCAGTGAACATTTGTTGAAAAATCGCTACGAAGGAGTGGATTCCTATAGAAATATACATACTATTTCAATAAAAATACTCTTCATCGCAGATATTGCCCGCTGGGTGATCATACAAACAGTTGTTTATTATTGAATTTCTGATTCTTTAAGTACATTTCCGAAGACCAGGAACAATTTGCATACAGTGTTTGACTGCTCTAATCCGTCCGTTTTTTATGATATTTATTTGTATTTGAAAGAAACTCTACAGAAATTTAAATGATTGTCATATAACAATAATTATTCATAAACATTAGAGGTGGATACGTTTCTAGAATGAATAAAAGTAAATTTGAAAACATAAGGTTATCGATTACTACTTGAAAAAACCCCAAAACAAACAAAAAACACGCCTTTGTTGTTGTTGTTGTTGTTGTTGTTATTATTGTTTGTTATTTAAGCATCTGCTCACGTTCGTTGCAAGACACTTGCCGACTATATGGCGATTGCCAACCAGCTAAAAGAATTTTTTCATAACGAAGGCATCCATTCGACCACGATACAACCCGAGTTCGTCGAGCAACAAGAAAGCTTAGATGGTCCTTCTGAGCAGTTTGCCGACACCTGTGTTTTGGAGTGTGACGAAGATTGTGCGGAGCGCACATGCTGTGGCACAACAGAAGCACGTGATACTGAGAAAAAAACAACGGCACCGAAAACCGCAAGTTTGGATGTGTAGTAAAATCAATTAGGAGAATTTGATTTGTAGTATGGCGTGGCTTACACGATAGTATTAAATCATTTGACATGGTTCACATTACAACATCTATTGCTGTCAGGATGTGAAAGGAACAGTACTCGATTATTCGTCGAGCAATCCGTTGTTATGGATTCTGATTATGTTTGTTTGTTGCTATGCATTTAAGATGGAGTTACACTAGGTCGAAAAAATTAACTTTTTTCTCGCCCGTTCAAATTAGATATTTTTTAAAGCATAGTCTCACCAAAATGATTCCAGGCTAATCGAAAACTTTTTTCACTTTTTGAAATGTTTTTTGGATTGACCCCGTAAGTCAATTACCGTCACCATCTGGTCACAATAGTGAGCTTAAGCAATTTCGACGGCAACGTGGATGTCGACGTGAGCAAAAAGGAACAAAATAATGCGATTACTTGTGAATAGTATTTTAAGGACTTATTTTTATTGGAAAAATTATTCAATTGGTAAACTTATTGCATCTGGAAAGTTATCAAGTTCCTATAAAATCTACATAAGAGAAAAAGACTTATCTCTATCATCACGTCTCCGTTGTCAGTACGACTTCAAAACACGACTTTTCACGATGTAATTATCTTATAAAAGTAGTACACTCCCTTTCAAAATAAATTCCACAAAGAAAACAAAGCTTTTGTTTTAAACACGTCTTCGTTGCTGTTGCGATTGCTTAAGCTCCCTACTGCTAAGCTTCTTATTTTCAATAATGACGTCATTAATATATATTTTTTCCTTACTATTTGTCATATTATTCGCACCTCAATTGTTTGGCACCCCACAATATAAGGATGAATCTCGACCAGGTTGCTGTAAAATTTTCGTCGCTACATTTTTCCGCCTTTGGAGATTAGATTCCGTATTCTCGTTTACATAGATTCATTATTGTTTCTTGAAGTCCAGCTTTTGCACCCGTCTAAGGATAATAGAACCAATCGGACGCGGCTATATATTGTATTTAGCGTTTTAGGGCGTTAATTTTAACATAGTTATATCATGAGTTGTAAGATATTCATTATTACGAATTACGCCATTGTTAGTGATTATTGCTTGTCAGCCACCTTTGTCTCGCAACACCACGCCCCTGTATGAAGGCGTATCTGTAAACTGTTTAAACGAGGGAGAAATAACATGAAGCACACCCAGTCGGCAAAATCGTCAAAAGTCACTGCGACGAAGAGTGTGTATATTTCTAAATTATTTCTAAATTAAATTAAATCAAATATTTTCTCTCCTTCGCAGAGAGTTTTTAACAAATGTGCCCGCTGGGTAGTTTGTGAAATCCTTACGCCACGTGTTGCATGGTTCCATGGAATGCATTATCCGAACCTCATCCCCTCGTCAGTATTGATGGTAAAGAACTTATGTAGAAGAGGAAGCTTTAGCTGAAATCGCACTTGATTGTTATGAACGACCACTGCGAAGGAGTGCATTTCTATAGAAATGTACACACTGTTTCGATATAAATGCTCTTCATCGCAATGATTTTTCGACGATTTTTTCCACTGGGTGTGTTTTTTCTTCATGTTCTTCATGCTTTCTTCAAAAGAAAATAATAGGGAGATAATTGGAAATTACGGAGATAAAAATTAGTGAGATTCTGGAGTTTTTTATTTTTCTGTTGCGCAATGTTTTTTTTCTTGTTTCTCTTTAAGTTAGTTCCCTTACGTGCAATAGGGTCTGTTACAAAAGTACTAACATTTTGTCCATCCGACACGATAGCTGTTGATTTCAATATTTTTTGAAGTTACCCTATCGTTAAGCTTAATGTGGTTTCTTAGGAAGGATAGAAATATACTTTAAGTTTGAAGTGCCATAGAGAGGCTAAAATAATTATGCAATCTAGTTGTAAGAAAAAAATCATATCTCGGAAAAAAGATTTTGAATATTTTTTCCAGGGGGTTACGTACCGAATGAGACAAATTCAAACGTTCAACTGTCAATTTCCCATAAAGTAACATCTGTCTTGTTTCTGACACCCTGGAATACTTTATTTTTTCTCGTTGGATGGTCCTAGAGAGAATTGGATTCTTATACTTTCATCTGACTATAAAATATGTCATGAAACTATCTGATTTGCTCCTCATTCTATCATGGTTTAAGAGTGTCAATTTTTTACTACAGAAATGCCTGTTTATAAAAAGCAGGGACAGTAAAGTTGATAGTCCTGGCAACATTGATTCATCCCAACCTCGAATCGAGGGTCTCTTGCCTTTTCGATATACGAGATAGCCGCTATTTTGTTCTTCAGTGGGCAAATGTGTCGAAAAATATCTGCGAGAAATGCTCTCCATTTCTGTAGAATATGTACATGTCAGAGAGATCAGAAAGTTTACCCAGTGAAAATTTATTGAAAAATCGCTACGAAGGAGTGGATTCCTATAGAAATATACATACGATTTCAATAAAAATGCTCTTCATCACAGTGACATTTTGATTGTGTTTTTATAATGAAGAGTTTTTGGTTCGACCTTGTTTCTATCATCCAGTGCCGCTTGTCCCATACGATTTTATGATTCTTCGATGAATGAAGAAAATCGACCCTTCGTTTGATTTTCGCAGTTGATTTCTCTTCTTCTTTCCTTACATGAATATAAAGAAGAAATGAATTTAACTACCCCCTTGCTACCTGGTCTTCCTGTTTTGTTTTACGTCTAAAGTGTGATTTTTTGGAAACACATGTTCCTTTCTCAAGTTTTTTTTTAAAAAAAGGTGATATTTATCGGTATGATACTCGTGTTTTAGAAGCTTATACTCAATGTCTCTCATTAAGCGAAGTTCTCCAATCACTTCCTACAGATAGATAAGTTTTGTAACTTAAATATAAACGGAGGCTGGGAGGAATGACCCCTTCTACGGGGATAAACGGAGGCTGGGAGGAATGACCCCTTCTACGGGGATAAAGGAATCGCGGTTAGTGAATGCTTGTATTACGCAAAGAAAAAGAGCTCGATTCAATAAAGTCAATATAACACAAACATCCCCAAAATGTTTATAACTGGAAAACTTCCAATTTTTTTATGTTAACTGGGATCATGTAATCGGCCCTTTCCTGGTCAAATCTTCATAAATTTCCCATCGCGATTACTATGATTACATGATAAAATTTTCATCACGATTAACCCAGACCTCGGCTATCAAGAGCCGGGATCTCGGTTTGGCGGGATGAAATTTTCTCATTTCAATTGCTTCGCCCCGGTCAACCAGGACAAGTGAGGTTTGAGCATGTGTAGTTTGTAAAAACTTCAAAACACAAAGGGTTAGTTTTGTCCCGTCCCGCCTAAACGGTATGAAAATTTTGCATATAACACCGAGTTGAAATTCATTTCGGCAAGGTGGGTTGAAATTTCATCCCGGCGCTAACCGGGATCATGTAATCAACCCCTTAGATTGGTGAAAAGCATTTTACGTAATGTAACCGAGAGCGAAAAAAAAGGAAAAGCAAAATATACACAAATGGCGATGGTGATGTCCTGATTTTCAGGACTAAATAATGCATAAGCACGTGTAGCATGCTCATGAAAAATTAAGCCAAACCTTAGTATTTAAGAAAGAAAACCAATTTAAAGAAAAAGAGCAAACAAGAACTGCTACAGTGAAGAATAAAAGATAAAGTCTCAATTGACAATGCTGGTTCATATATTTGCTGTTTCGTCATTTTTCGCTGTGATGTTTCTTGTATTAAACGTCTACCTGATTTACAAGAAGGAAACGTTGCATATACCAAGGTACTACTTCATCTGTAATTTGTCCATAAGCGATACGTTTTTCTCCGTTCTGATGGTCTACTATCTTGGCGTGAACATGAACCCTTATGTTTTATCCGTCACCCATCTGTTTTACTACCAATCCATCCTCACAACCCTCATGATTTCTATCGATCGTTTCATCGCGATCTGGTGGTGTTTGAGATACCACGATATCATGACCAAGAAGTTTTTTATTACTTCACTGGTGATAACTTGGACAGTAGCTGTGATATTAGAATCTGCCCCCGTCGTTTATTATTTGTTTACTGATGACAGAAAGCTACAAAAGATGTTCATATACGTAACAGTATTTTCTGTATCTGCTGCTTTATTGTCGTTGTCCACCTACACAAGAGCTGTGCGAAACGATCACGTTAAACGCTTACAGCAAATCTCCAATATCTTTGGTAGAGATCATGAAAAACTGCATCTATTAAAAAAGTTGAAATCAAGTCTTAAGGACGTGTTTCAATTGAACATTGCTACGGTGATTTTAATTATCATTCCGAATCTGATCATGTTGTTTGCAGAACATAAAAAAATTGGAAGTTTCCCAGTCACAAACATCTTGGGAATGTTTGTGCTAGTTTACTTGGTATCCAACCCGATCATTTATGCATGTACGATGACAGAGCTCAAATTGGAGTACAAGAAATTATTCTTCCGTTCATTCAAAAGGTAAACAACGGTAAAACCATTCGGACAGTTTTGAAAATATACTTACAATCATAACATTTATTCGGTATATCATCAAACCATCCATGACATTTTTGCACAGAAACGTCAAGGCGTGATTGCACTCCTAATCCTCACTCATTGAGATTTAAAAGTAAAATGAAACAACAAAGGGAAAATAACAAACAAACAAACAACAAACGGAAACAACAAACAAACAAACAACAAACGGAAACAACAAAGGGAAAACAATAAACACCTGGTTAATCTTGATTTGAAAAGGAACAGTGATGGAAAGGGAGCGACTTAAATAACAAACTGCAAAAGTCTTTTAAAGATTCACAAAACCATGACATTCAATGATTGGTCTTTGTCGGATGGCGGTGAAGAAGTCGTATATCGAAAAGGCAAGAAACCCTGGTTTCGAGGTTGCACTTTCTGTTCAGTGATTTTCGTTCGTACTTTACTTCACAGGCGCTGGGTTTCATTTGTTTCATTTGACTCATTTTTTACTCAACCTTTAGATATTTGGTTGAACCTTATATTTTTTACTCAACCTTTAGATATTTGGTTGAACCTTATAATTCAGTAGATTTATTATTTCAACTTTCTTAGAATTTTAGGATGCAGGTCTAGATACAGGTCTAGATGGAATGATCATAACGGAAGATTATAACATAAACAATATAATATTGTATATAACGGAATTGATCTGTCTGTCTGAATATAAATAACATAAATAAAAATAAACAAAAAAAACAAACACTTGGTAATTCTTGATAAAAAAAGGAACTGTGATGCAAGCGTCCCAGCCGGCACATTTGTTTTAAAAAATGTCTGCAAAGGAATGCATATCTATATAAATACACACACAATTCCAATAAAAAATGCTCTCTGTCGCAGTGATTTTTTGACTGCAGAGTCTCTTACAGATTCACAACACCACGACACCATAACGACGGAAAATCAACATTGAAACTAATAAAGTTTTTTCGCGGGACACATTTAATTCAATTTGACCCTGGGTAACAGCAACATTTTTATGTGGGTATCAGTACATCTCTCCCGGTTCAAGTTTAAAAAACCGATTCGGTTTACTTATCAGTACGGATCTCGTTTTGACTACGTTCCATAGTTTTTCAAGTGGTCAAAAATGTGGACACAATAACTTATTCTACATTTTTGTAGCTTTTGGGGAAATATACAGGTTTTTTCTATAAGCAACAAGTTTATAAGCAACACTAGTAAATTTTCTTAAAAAGTTAAGCAACAGTACTACAAGGATCTTACATAAATTAGCAACATGAAATTTTGAAATGATGCAACACTAGCAAAGCTACAGCACATTTTTTTAAATTGTTACACTAGGCTGTTGCACTAGGTCGCAGTACTAGGTTGTGCGCGCTATATAATAATTTGAATGTCCTAGACTTTGAACTTAGATACTTTAGTTAAACAACTTAAACGTACACAAAGGTTTTCGAGACTGAAAAAATATATATTTTTTTATTAATTCTTAGCAACAAATTAAGCAGCATAATTGAAGAAAAACACACAGATTTGCGGATAAGACCTTCCGAGACATCCTGCATAAGCAGTACAACTTGATTTTCCCAGAAGATAACTCAAATATATTCATTAAGTCCCATCACCATTCCAGCTTATACAGCTTAAAGAATGACGTGTCATTTTTCAGAGCTACTACAAAACTGATCGTTGGATCCATTGCAAGAAATGTTTCCATGTAACAAATACGGTTCAACCTCGAACACAGGGTTCGAGGTTGAAATTTGGTTCCGTAGAAATTTTATTTTGAACCATAAAAGTTCAATCAAACTGCGCATATGCATATCAAAAGCCGATCAAGGATTTTCGCATCCCTCATAAAAAATTTCGGGAAATCAGTTTTTCCCAGATTAAAAAACCGTTAAAAATTATAATCATTTCTTTTCTCCCGAAAATTGACACAAGCAAATTACATTTATGTAGATTTGTCAAGAATTGTCTACAACCTCGTACCCAGGGTTACTTGCCTTTTGGATGTAATTCCGCATATCGAAAAGGCAAGAAACCCTGGGTATGAGATTGGGATTATTTCCTGTCAAAGAAAGTCACTACGTATTCCATTCATATAAACAATGAAACGAGTGTGAAAATTGGATAGGAACTGCCTTACGGAGCGACAAAGAAATTATCATTGCGTTCACAGATTTCAGTACTGTCTCTACCGACATCTACATGTTTAGGCTGGCACAAGGAATCACATATGAACAGAGACTTAGATAAAGTAGACAGACGAAGGCAATAAATCAATAGACATAAAATTTAAGCATTCTAGGATGAGAAAAATCAGTTAAGTGAAAGTCAATGAATGTTATGAAGTAAAACATCAACATATCCCTGATCAAAACTACTTTACGATCAAACATCAGCAATTCTCTCAAATTCATGTTTACATGTTGTATGATATACAGAAGTATATATTCCAAAAGCTGTCTATGGGTCTGTTTCAAAAGTATTAGCATTTTGTCCATTCGACACGATAACTGTTTGTTTCTATATTTTTTGACTATCGTCCTTGTAGAAATCAGATTTTGGAATTTTGTAAAGTCTATTCTAGTTCACTTTCGAAAAACCTTTGCTTGATATTGTATCATATATATATTTATATAGCCCTCAGTATCGATTTGACCGTCCGACATAAACAAGTATTTTTGTAACACACCTCTATCTTTATTTATTACTGTGGTAATATGTTGATCAAACTTGATAGCACAATTTTTTCGTTTGCGCTCATTTTGGGTGTGGAGCAGCACTAAGCTTTGGGTGTGGAGCAGCACTAAGCTTTGGGTGTGGAGCAGCACTAAGCTTTGAGTTTGGAGTGGCGCTTAGCTTTCACTTTTTAAAGTTTTTTTTAAGTTTTTAATACTTTCATAAAATCCTAAGTGTAACAAACTACGAGGTAAGTAACAAATGCATACCAATGACTACGAATAACTTTTATTTCCTTCACAATAACATCAGAGAGGTATTTCTGTCAAGGTCTTCTTTACTCAAATTCAACATGCAATAATCATTAAATAATAAATACTAATCGAGACAAATATACATATTTCCGATAACCGAGTGAAATTCAAATATATACAAGCAATGTCAATAGGTTGGGGGAATCCCCAACGTGACCTAGGATTGGTTACTAGTCATAAATTGGTGCTGACGGATGGTTTCCGTGGTTTTTAATCAAATAATTTAAATAAAAAACGTGCATATAAGTTATATTTACATTTTCAGAGTTAAAAAAAAATCTGTTAAAAATTCTTGTACAATTTACAAGACATACATTGTCGTTAAAAACAGTGTTTGCACTAAATACAGATACAAAAAGTTTCTTAAGCTTTCGTAAGCTAAATTTATATAATAAACAAATCTCACGTTTAAATTCCAGACCAGATTGGTCCAGTTATCTGGTGAAATGAAATGAAAATTTAGCGTTGATGATTGAAGCTAGAGGCGCTTCCAAAATATCCAACTTCACAGCAAAACAAAATGCATTAGCATCAATCCGGTCACTTTATACGTTAGTGTGGAATTATTTTTTTGTTTGGTCCTTATGAATTCCCTGCTTTCTTGGGGAAAATAAACTAAAATCATGCTTAAGGGATTCTTCGTAATTTAACGAACTGACAAAAAAGTTCAAAAAGAATATCATAAATACAAAATGGGAATAAAAAAGCTCGTTGTTCTAATATTTGTATTGTGTAAGCGAATGAACGACTTGAGGTAAAAGATTCTCCAACAGGAAGAACAGAGGATACTTGCGAGGAATTCGTTCTATATTTTCGTCTTTGCTGATGTAATACCTGCAACAACAAATACTTTATTTTAATGGGAAGCTTAAAGGGAGCAACTACACTGTATTGACATTTAGTCCAGTTTTCGAATAATTGGGGTATCCTTTAAAACCAATGGAACCACTGGGTCAGTCGCAGTTCCCGAAACATCTGAATAGATTCGCCTTCGGATTTTTCGGACATTCGGATTGGGACATTTGGACCAGTGTCACCATCTATTTATGTTTTCGAGAGGTAGAAAGAGTATACAACAACAACAACAACAACAAGAAAGGTAAAGATCAACATTGACCAACATTGATTCCATGATATGCCGAAAGGGAGTTTTTTCAGCATTATTTCAAGAATTTCATTAAATATCATTAAGTAGTAAAAAGATAGAAACAAATAAAGGCATAGGCGAAAACGAGGCGAAACTTGATAGCAGACCATTAGCACAATCAAAGCGGAATCTCAAGAAAGCTCTGTTCGATCTATGTCATTTTTCTCCTACATCTCTTAATATTCAAATCAACACAAAAAATCATGCTGCACTGAGATAATAGGAACTTTAAGATTTCACAACCGGGACGGGAACGGGAACGCCGTTCCGTAGTTAGGTTCTCGTTCCGGTTATGTGTAATAACGGGGATTAAGAAAGTGCGCAACTTCATAATGGCGCATTAAATTGTAAACAAACTTAGAAGCGTGAAAGACTGAAAGAGCGATAATGAAGAAAAAAGAGTTTTTACACCTTGCTCATTATGATAAAATTATTGATGATGAAGAATTTTTGTTACTTCTGGATTTAGAAAAATCCTCTAATCTGTATCGACCATACTGGAGGTATGAGAAATTCAGCTCGAATAATGTAGCTGAAGATGAGTGTCTGGCTGAATTTCGCTTTAAAAAAGATGATATTCCAATCCTCAGAACAACCCTAGAAATCCCTGAGAGAATAATTTGTTATAATGGCACGAATGTTACGTGTTTTTTGAAAAGGTATATCCCTGCAGATATTCAGATATGCTACCTAGGTTTGCTAGGCCTGTACCTGAACTTTGTATAATAAACAATCATATTCTTAACCTAATTTATGACCGATGGAGACATTTATTGAGTGATATGAATCAGCCCTGGCTATCACCTAATAATCTCCAAATCTTTGCAGACATAGTGCACAAAAGTGATGCCCCATTGAACAACTGTTGGGATTTCATAGATGGGACCGTAAGACCTATATGTAGACCAAACGAAAATCAGAGGATTGTTTATAATGGGCACAAAAATGTGCATTCAATAAAGTTTCAATCAGTAGTAGCTCCTAATGGTCTAATCGCAAACTTATTTGGACCTGTAGAGGGTAAGCACCACGACAGTGGAATGTTCGGTGGTTTTTGATCACCAGTTTCAGCCATCTTTCTTCCTTGAGCGTTCACATTTTCTCAGAACTTCAAAATGTGTGATTTCACGTTCGGAACAAACAGAGCGAACTTCAAAATTTCATGGGAATCACCTCGCGCATACGCAGTCAAGCGATATTATGAAGTTCCCGTTCCCGTTTTCGAATTCTTAAAGTCCCTAACGAAACACAGACATCATAACATTACGGAAATGAGATTTTCGATAGATATTTCTCAAAATCTGGCTCGATTACCATAAATGTATCCCGTGTTGACGTATTCCAGCGGGAAAAATTGTCAAATTTACTGCGACGGAGAGCATTTTTATTGAAACTGTGTATATTTATATAGAAATGCACTCCTTCGCAGAGATTTTTTAACAAATGTGCATGCTGGGGTAGGATTTTCATCTGTCTATTGAACACCTATAAAGATGTCTGACTGTATATACAAAGGAGGCAGTCAAACTGTACAACATGGGAATACGGGAATGACCTACTTGATTTCTTCTTGGTAAAGACTCTTCATATTTCGTGCAACCACCGG
This sequence comes from Turritopsis dohrnii, assembly GCA_027922465.2. Lineage (NCBI taxonomy): Eukaryota > Metazoa > Cnidaria > Hydrozoa > Anthoathecata > Oceaniidae > Turritopsis > Turritopsis dohrnii. The sequence continues at coordinate 316,654 of BQMF02000293.1, forward strand.
ACAGTTTTTGCAAATGAATTGAAGAAGGAAAAGATGTTTGTACAAATCACAAGCGTCTTTGGGTGAGAACACATTGTCTGTTTCTTTTCTTGAAAACATCGAGGCAAGCTTTGTAAACACGTGATCGATATGCTCCAACTATGAAAAATATACATGCTAGAGAGCAGCGTAATCAGTCCATTAGGAGCTATCGACTGACTGCACACTGGCCTTCGTGCAAGTTAGAGCAATGCTATACGTAACTCTGGCGGTAAGTCAACTACTAGTTTCAAGTCGGCGAGCAGAATAACTGCCAGTTACTGTATACAGTTTACTGACTGGCTTAAAAATATTATGCAAATAAGATTCGAAATTTTTCGCTGACATAAAACCTACATATTTCTCGATGTATTTTCCACGAACTAAGCGTGCCATCTACAGCAATGATATATACAAACTTTACATATGAAAAATGATAAAGAAACTTGTGGCTGCCATATCTCTTAAGAGTTGAACATAAGTACGAGAAGCAGTCCTTACCAGTTTCCGTCCGTCGTTCACCTGAAATAACTGTACCAGCAAGGGGACGTTGAATGATTTCTGTTCGACGTTACAATTCCAACTTGACTGAATAACAAATATAGAACAAAAGAAAGATCTTTAATGATTAATGTGAAGGCACAAATGCCAAGCATCTAAAATGGATGGGCACTGGTGAGGTGGTGGTGAGATGGGAAGGGGGTGTTTTATCTGGCTGTGTTTGCTTTCTTTATAGACAATGAGAATCTCAGCTTTTTTTTATCTACAGCATAACAAGCTCATGTTCAAATCTCCAACATTAAAACCAAAGAAGATTGTGCTTGTTCACAAAAGCAATATATAACAAGCTCTTTGAAATGACAAACTTGTAGAGACAAGTTTTGTGAATTTTTAACACTTTGTCATCCATCGTATCAGCAAGTATCATTGTTTGTTTTCTTTCAGATTTAAGAAGACTTACCAAATTTGCAGCATTTATGACTTCATAGAGTAGTAACGAAGATACATTATACCAAGAAGCAAGTAGCTCTTCTGCCTGATTAAAGAAAAAAAATGACAAATGCAATTTATGTGACTTTAATTTTACTAGTATGCGGGGCAAAATATTTGTTAGAGGAAAAATTCAAATCATGGGATAGCACAAAAGGTATAATCTTTTTATAGAGTATCGAGCTCAAAAGACTGACAAAACAAATTAAGGAAATGTCCACCTGCCGAATGTTTTAATGACAAATAGTCCAAGAAATACTAGGGCCAAACGTTTTCTTGGGATATAAATTGTGTGCATTTATATTATATATATACATATTTCTTTCTCTATCTTCAGAGATTAAGTGATTTGAATTTTCCTTCAAAAATAATATTAACCTCATTATTTCCATTGAAGCTGACAATAGACGGACGCTCCAAAATACAGTTCAGCAGGTCTTTAACAAATAACGCACTGTAAAAAAAAAAAGATCACCATGAGTTAATAAGTTTTGGTGCTTTCAATTTCTGACCCATGCTTCATCGCTTGAAAAATTAGGAACAAAACATGATTGTATGACTTCAGGAAGTCAGGCTATTTGATTAACTGTGTGATGAGGAACACAAGCTATTGTTAAAACACACCGTTGAATTCACCTTTAAAAGCAATTCATCAAGTTTGGCTACCTCCTCCCAAGCGTTCTTCACACTTGTGTCTCCTATCTTATATTTATCCTCTTGTATATGACTTTATGCCTTCTAAGTTTTGTTTAGCTCATCATTAGCCGGGAAAAAAAATCAAAAATTTTCCATATTTTTTTTCAGCTAACAATGAGTTAACAGGTTAATGGGTAGTTAACGGTTGCATAAGAATGAGCGAAGAACATTCTCACTGTCCACTATTAGCATATTGTTAGTCCATAGTGAGAACCGCACTTTGATAACACTAACATTAAAACAAAAGACGATATTGCAAATAAGCTCAAAACACACCTTTGTTCATTAAGGAAAAGATTTCTATTAGATACCAACTCAGTTCCTTCAAATATGCAAATAAAGAACTCTGCTACGATGATCAGCACACTAGAAAGAAAGAGATTTATTAAACATTTTTGTAACCAAGACAACTGTTAAAAGTTCTAAGCACTATCATTCTGCCTGTTATGGTATGAAAAGTTATTCCAATTAGTGTAAAGAAAAATAATAATAACCCAGTAGTGGGCAAATTTCTTGAAAAATCTCTGCAAAAGAGTGGATTTCTATAGAAATATACACACTATTTCAATAAAAATCCTCTTCGTTGCAGTGACTATTTAACAATTTTGCCCACTGGGAACATATAAAGAGATATTCAATAATACATATCAACTCACTCAATCTCGTCCATTCGATCAGCAATTTTCCGAGTAGTCGAAGTAACTAGTCTCTGTAACTTCCTCAGATAAACTTTTAACAGGTTTCCAGACTAAAGAATTAACAACATTATATTAGACCAAGCAAGACATGTAATGGTGTTATATATAAAAATGACTTTTCCCTTTAAGAAAATGAAATGTGTACTTAATTCTATGATTTTTTCAATTGTATAAAAATTTACTCCCTTAATTAAAAACCTTAGTTAAATTTTAAATGGTATCCCTGGCAACAAAATAACATGAACAAAAATATGAAAATTGTGAATATGAGATTGGGCTTTATAGAATATTCATTTTACAGTTTGTTTTTACAGCAAAAAAACATAAAACCACTTGAACTTACGCTTTAGATCGATCTAAGGTTTAATTCTTTATTTTTTGCATGCCCAACAAGATGCAGAAAATCAATGTCTTTTATATACCTTAATACCGGCGTAAAAAGGGCCAAAAAAAATAGAAATTTTTCAAAAAACCGGCGTTATTTTTTAAAGTTGAAATTTAGATTTGAAAAAATGAAACAAACTTTAGATGTGAAAGAACTCTTTGGAGATAATGAAGAGTCAGATGAAGGAGAAGTTGAAGCAGAAATAGAGGTAGAATCAGATAACGATTAGGGAATTAGAGAAAATAATGAAAGCATTAATGAAAAAGAGGATGAGATAACTGTAATAGATAAGTCTTACGATGTATTAGATGATATATATTAGAAGACATTTGTAGTATAAGTTAAAATTTGAACAGAAAAAGTGAAAAATAGTGCTAAAAAAATTTTTTTTCTTTTTTACTTTTGAGGCGTAAATAACGGCCCTAAGTGGCGTTAAGGCAAAATCTTGGGGTGGCGGAATAAGGGCCCGCGTAAAAAGGGCCGGTGTTAAATTAGAGCCGGCGTAAAAAGGGCCGATAAGGTAAATACAACTTTTCTCTATTTAAAAAGCCAATTACTATATGAAATGGAACTTACGAAAAGTCCCAAGGTCTCGCTTAATGAGAGCACAACGTGTTATATTTATTTGAACGTTTTCATAATTATTCAAAGTTTCTATATGTTGATCAATTTCACTAACCAGGAACATAATAAACGTCTTAAAAAAGTCTTCATCGCTCAAATTATGAGAATGTATATGTGACGGTTTGAGGGAAAATCATAAAAAGTGATATTACTGATAAATTTATCAGTAAATTATTGATTAGAAAACAATAGATTTAATCAGTAATTCGTTCGATTTATCAGTAATTCGTTCGATTTATCAGTAATTCGTTCGATGAATCAGTAATTCGTTCGATGAATCAGTAATTACTAATAAAATAATCAGTAATTTATCAGTATTACTGATTCATCGAACGAATTACTTTAATTACTTTATTATAAAGGTGATTATAGAAATACCTTCCACACAATCTTTTTGACAGCCATGAACTTGTTGCAAGCAAAAATCAGTTCTTTTGTCAGAAGGAAAAGCTCTTCTGGTTGTTCACAACTCATAATTTCTTCTTTAAGTTGAGAGAACTTTTGGATTACCACATCCCTAACGAAAAACAGATCCATTCAGACTCTGAAGTAAAATTAAAAGCACACTGGACCATTCTGAATTCTGACACATAGAAATCTTCGGCAGTTCATTAATTGAACTTTAATTTGTGACCTTCGTTCTCCTTTATTGTTTGGTATTAACTTCTTATCACTGAAGTTTCCTATAAGCTCAAAACCTACATGTCATTTTTACTTGAAGACTTTCTAGGCAAAGATGATGCTTTGTTGCCATCAGACATAGTGCCAACCTAAAAATAACAATTTGCTTCTCCATATTCATACTTCAAATATTTGTAGTTGTATGCCTGTTTGTTCATCACAGTGCCTATAAGATTTAGCTCAGTTTAAGAGATACAATGATCAAGACACCACAAAAAAGTATAAAACACATCTATAAAGTTAGTTTCCAGAAAGATGAACAAGAACACTTACTATCAAGGAAGTGATCCAAGCTTCTCTCAAAACATTGAATAGATTGGATGTTTTGCTGACAGTGAACAAGTCGACTGTGTACTCATTTGCAACATGTGCATTAGTTGGTTCTACCTGTGCACTGACCAATTTTTTTGAACTTCCAGAAGATTCCGAGGTATCTTCAAAAACACTCTCTTGACTGCCTTTAAACAAACTAAAAATCTTTGATGAAAAACTCTGACTTAGATTGGATGAATCTTGTCTTGCCAAAGACCCTCCACTACTGCTGCTGTTGCTTCGCTGTTTTTCTGCATATGAATGGTTTTGTTCAGGTTTCAATATATCATTCCACGACTGATGCAAATGTGAACTCTTTGATAGACTTTTCGATGAAGAAAATGATGAACTCAGACTGGTTGGCTGGTGGAATGAATCACCATCCAATGCCTTGTTGGCAATATCGTCATAGCTTTTGCTTGGACTTAAACACCTTAACGGTTTTTCAAGTTTATTTGAACTATGAACAGAGTTCTTCACTCCCTGTAAAAACATAGCACTAGTGTAGGAAGCATTAAGTGTCTCTGTCCCACTCAAAGGACGTGGTAATGGTCTTTGAGAAGATTTTTTAGATGGCAAAACATGAGAGTTTATAGATGAACTTTGAAGTCTCAGCAAATTATTCCCATTTGATGAAGAAATGCCAGAGTTATTTCGAATGCAAGGTACATGACTCTCATTGACATTCCTTGATACGGAGCTTTGGTTCGGTAAATATTCTTGCAGAGGCTTTTCATATGGTTGCTGTTGCATAGCTTTCCCACCGGAGGCATCATTATCATTTCTCAAAGAGATTATCGAAAGGTCTTTTGCTTGATGTAAAAGCTCCTCAGTTGCTTTTTTTTGATAAGAAATGCATGACAACTTTATATGCTGAGAATGCTTTTGAAGATCCCCTTGCAAGAAATCAGCAACATCATGGATCTAGAATCCCAAAACAATAAGAAACAAGCATTTTCAGACAAAGAAATATTCTTTATTGTCGGTGGTTTCAGTGCTTCTATGTTCAAGCAGGTGAATATGGAATTTCACCACTGTGCCTTATGAAGTATTTAGTATTAATATTTTCTTGCCAAATTTGACACTGTATTATATCTTCCTAAGCTATTGTTAAAAATACCAATTTTGTATTCAAATTTTGAATTAAATAAAACATGTCGAAAATGTAAGCCACACACTCACTTAAACCACTTAGTTGTGTAAAAAGCATATTTATCAGGGTTAACACAGTGATAATACTTGACACAGAGTTAGTGTTTTTTTAATCAAAGGTAAACACTGTACCATATCCTTGAAATGACATCTGTAGTATAATAGATGAATTTTGTGTTTACATTTCCTTGATAGTTCAACAGTATTGCTAAAGAATTGGTATTTCAATCAATTCAAATTTATTTCAATCAATTGGTGTTCTAAATTTCAGCTCCAAAGTATAAGGTGTTGCCAAGTTATGAACACATAAAATTTGGTGTCTTCTTTAAACTGTGACATCATGTATGTGCAAGGTCACGTTTGCATAAAGTGATACTCTAACATAAGATGTAAAAAACATTTCTGCCATTCAAGTTCCATTTTGAATAAAATAGAAGAACAGTTCAAAGGCCTGTTCATGCAACTAAGAACCATAAACAAACTCAATATAAGTCATGCATATTCTGCAATAATGCAGTAATGAATTAACCTTGTCGATAGCTAAGTATAAGTAAAACTATGTGTTTTCTGAAATGATTTGCTAATGGTACTAGGTCATAGGGTATGTGTACTTGTATTTTTTTATTTGTAAGCCACTTAAATTATTGTCATCCCTATCCTCACTGTCTATTTTACCCTCAGACTTGGACACTCCACTCAGAATAATTAAAGCCTTCATTTCTGCTTCAGTATATACTAGATCTTTAATATATCGGTCTTGGTGTTCAGTGGAAATAAATCAGAACTGATTTCAGCTTTCTTTCAATTTGTTCCCATTGGATAAACTTTCACTGTTGCTAACAGTGTCCTGTCCATATGTACTTTTAAAGTGATATACATATGTGACATCAGAACTTTCGCGTTTGGCCTTAATTTACATTGGGGTGTGGATTCTATAAACAGTTACAGCGATTTTAATCTTTTTGTTGTTTACCTGTACGCACAATTTATTTTTACTACTGCATATATCGTATCGTGAAAGATTTATTACGAATATGTTGATGTGTTTCGGATCTTCTGATTAAAAAGTTTTTTTGTTCATAACTCCAGTGTTGAACTAAATATGATTTAGCCGGAATACCTAGAGATTTTTAATTAAAAGAGTAAAGAGTGTTTTTTTCTGTATTGACATTAGATATCTTAAATCAAGGGGAACCATTGCATTGCATCTCCAATTTATTTTACAGAGTGAAAAATGTAAAAAGTGAAAAAAGTGGATGCACAGCGCGTATTTTTATTTTTGATGAATTAAAACCCGTGTTCTACACACTGTTCTACACGGGATACTACATTCTAAACATTCTACATCTAAACTTTATCTTTATCATACTAAAATTCATTACACTAAGCCTTTCTCTCTGCTCAGCTCACATAGATTAAAACCTGTAAAAACTTTTTACACGGGTTACTAGTATTTACATATTTCATTTGGTTAGAAAACCATTGGAAATTGTTCAAATTCCAGCCTCGGTTCCTTATTTGTTAATCCTTTTCCAGCCTCAAGTGTATGAAAAAAAAATATGTAGCCTAACAACTTCATTGTATAATATAAATAAAAGTCTTTTATGTATTTGTATTATACCGTGAGTTGGGGCGAGATTCAACTCTGTGGGGCGAGATTCAACATGCCAAAATCAAGCTGCATCTGGTCAATAATTTAAATACATTATATTTTTAAAACTAAACCAAGCTATACAACACAAAAAAGATTTTAAGTAATCAAAACATTCAGGAATGATTACCATTTAGAGAGACTCTGGCTATTAAAATGTCACGATCCATTTCAGCTAATCTCGTTAACGGGCTTCAAATGTTTTGACGTCAAAATAACTGCGCTGAACAAAATGCGTTTTGCAATAGGAATGTTGTTTTAGTTTCTCTGTAAGAAAAATTTTTTCATAAGTTTCATGTCGGTTCGTTCGATTTTGATATACGATTAAGGTAGAAGTTGTTATAAAAAACAGTTTAAAATTTTGGCTGGTTGAAAATGAAAGTGAATGCCTGGTTTCTACATTGCAAATCGGTTAAGTTGAACCTATTAGGATGAGATAGCCTAGTCATATCATTGCGAAAAATGTTGTAGTTTGCATTTAGATTTTCAAATTTTTGTGTTGTCTCTCGTTCGCCGTATTTTACCCCCTGTAGAAAACATGAAAAATACTCCAAAAGAAGTTACTTTTGTTTCATTAACCGGGGACACTGAAGAAGATTTTCCATCTCTCGAATTCATTGTCCAGTGGTGAATCCTTTCAACCAAGTAGCAATGGGAATTGATGGAGTGTATACAATGTGCACTTTTAAATATTTGCACAAAACCCTTTACACAGTAATTGCACAGTCATCAATTCTCTCCATCATTGCATTCTTTACATCTCAGCTCACGACAACACACGCACGGTAAGACCCACCGGTAAGCTTTGTAGGTGCGCTGGGTTGGACGGAAATGTGTTTTAGGAGATGATTTGCTTAGTGAAAACCGTCTTTGAGAAATAAATTTTGCACAGTGATCAATCATCTCCTTGAGTTTGTTTTACTACATAGCTTTCGCCCACGCACTCCAAAATACGACCCGCACATAAGTAACTTTTATAAACACGCTTGAAAGAGCGAAAAGGTGGCTGGGCAGAGGGTGGACATCATTTTGTGGAAACCGTCTTTGAGAAATCCTAATTTGTATTTTAAAAATAAACGTGCGCGACTGTACGAAGTCTTTTAACTCGTGTTAGGATTTGAAGAGCTCAAAGGCAATTTACATTCGATATTTGTTAAAATGTAAAAACTTTTTTATTGTGGAGTAGTATAGATTACATCTTGGTTCAGCTATGCGATGTTGTTGTTTTGAAATTTCGAATTATTTTGTTGAATGTTGTGGTCTGGATAATGGTGCTGTTGAATCTCACCCCACAGAGTTGAATGTCTCCCCAACTCACCGTACTACTTTATGCAGACAGGTGAAAAACCTTGTCAAAATTTGACTAATATAAGAACACTTTTGCAATGAAATAACCTTTTCAATGTCTAATCATTGAAATGTATCAAAATAGCAATATATACATATCATCATAAAATTTATCTATGCATTCTAACATGCATGTTAGAAGAGGATAACCCATCTCTCGTATACACATGCCTGCGACTTATGAATCTTACTGTTCAAATACTCTCAATTACCTAACAAATACAAAAATAATGTAAAACAAATGCAACATAGAGATGATAACAATTATACATACCATGGCCACATTTTGAACTTTCACTAGTTCTATGCTAAATACAACATCAGAATCCTGTCTTGCCGGGGTATTTATAACGTAAAGACATTTGTTTGATACAACTGCATGTTTGTAACCAGGATTTTTAAGTTGTTTTGAGGAACCCTCATTAGTCACTGCTATTGCAGGTTCAACAATTTTTATTCGCTCATATTCTTCTGAATTTAGAAGTCTTCTAAGCAACGAGTCTGTCAACTGAAATTTCTTCGCATAATCATCTGTATTGGACATTTCATAAAGAAATCAAGTCATGTTCTTTTTATTTACGAGAACGATGTAAATATCGTTCCTCTAAACAGCAGTTCAATCTGATTACCCATGAAGTGCTACCGGGTTTTCTCATTAAAAACAACTGTCACATCCAGAGCTACTTTCAATTAGTTTACCATGGTTAAGTTGCTGATCTATTTTTCAGCAGCTTCTAATTAGAATATTTTTGATGTAAGTAAAACCACGAATATGTTTACAAGTGAATTTCAAAAGTAACCGTGTAAGTCCATCTAGAGTTCTTGGAATTCATGCGGAGCGCTAAAAGTAATAAGAGATGGCGTCTGGCAGTGGATATTTTGCTGTTAATGTCAAATTAGATTGTCCTCATCTACAGGTATTACAGGAATTTCGTGTTATGTTTTCTTTGAAAATTAATGTTCTCTCCATTTTAAGACGTTATTTTCCCTCTGAGCATTCAAATACGATGACGATGTTTCCATCTATCTATACTGTACTGTGGTAGGGGTCTGTGAGACAAACCAACAAAATCCCCCAACTCTTCGGACATCCTTCCTAACTTGGGACACAAAAAAAACATATCCACAATACAAACCACATCAATAATCCATACCTCACTGTCAATTAAACTAAATAGGTACAAAACTTATAACTTAAAAACTAACAAACGCAAACTTTTAAAAGTCTCACTGCAGCAGTTAGGACCACTCGACCAAAACTTGCGATAAAAAGCGTCTCATACTACTTTATGACAGCCACACGACGAAGTGCATGCACAACTTTTTCTTCTGATTTGAGAATACAAGATTGAGAATGTATTGAGAATGTATTGTAAAATCGTGAAAGTAGTAATTATAATCTGATTTTATTTGTAACTTAGGACTCTTTACTTTGTACATTCACGTCAATATAAATAAATTGTCCAGAACAAATTACTTGTGTTTTTCTATGAAACCCGAGAATATGTGAATAGAATTCGTCGAGATAATGTAGTTCATCGTAATACTAAGGCACAAAAAATTGGGAGTACAAAAATTCTCGCGACTTTCGCGACATTTTGTGTATGAAACATTTTGCTTTTTTAGGATTCACGACTTTATATATATACTGGCGACTTAAATATTTTCACAAAAAAACATTTCACAGATTTGCAGCCATTTTTTTTTTCATTTCCGGAAAAGTGAACCTGAAGGGTGCTCGTGACTTTTTGTGTTATTTTCGTATTGAGATTGAATAACTTCGTTTCCAGATTCCCAGGCAGTGGCGTAATTCGGGGGGTTGCTTGGTTGCGATCGTACCACCCTCGGATTTAGTTGGCCTTCTTTTCTTACCAAGCAATTTTTCAAGCGATATTCTTTCTACTAAATTTCTAAAAGAGCCATTCTAAAAAACGTGCATTCAATACTTTTTGTCACAAAAAACACATTAAATTATTGGTAGATACTTTATTGGTAAACAGTTCTAAGTAACTTTAACGATTTTCTGACCATTGAAAAATTTCGTGGTTCGTATTCGTATTCGTAGTTGCTCAGAGTAGCGTTTTTTCGATGTCACAAAGCCAATAGTGGGTAAGGTATATGTTCAACGTTTCTGTTTAACTCATGATTATTCAAATTAGATATCCGCACAATATACCATCAAACACTGCTTAGAACACTAAGTTTACGTTGAAGGGAGGACTGAGCGTGTTATTACGAAACATAATAATGTTCTGGTGAAGCATGTAATAACCATTCGTCCGTTTGAATTATTCATTCCGAATGCTTCCCGAAAATTTATTATTGCAATGTTTGGTATTGTCATGTTAATGATTTTAATAATCGTTTTGTCGATACGCCACACAATAACGCAATTTAATTTTACGACCATTATTGAAACTGATGCTAATGTTAGCTAGAAAAGCGGTACTCTTCCAAAGATGTAGAAATTGTTTGTTTTCTTCCTTCTTCATTTTCTGAAGAACTAAGCCGAAAGGGAAATTTTGACACGGTAAAAAGTTTTGTTTTTGCGTAAAGTTTCACCACCCCAAAAATAAAAAAAATTTACAGTGTTTCTATGCGGTTGCTATACTAGATCGTCATCATTCAATCAGATGTATTCAAATACGAGAGTATAGAATAAAATTATCGAGGCAATTCTTTATAACAAATCACGATTATTTTAGCGACGAATTCTGGTCGAGTGGTCCTAACTGCACAGCACACAGTGTTTGGACCACTCGACCAGAATCCATCTGTAAAATCATTGTGATTTATTATAAAGCCTCCATAATACATTGTTTTACTCTCATTTTCAAATTTATCGGATGATACATCTGATTAAATGATGACAATCTAGCGTAGCAATTACCGCATAGAAACATACCGTCTATGTGCCTAATTACGGACAGCCTTCGTAATTAAGGACACAAAATGTAAACAAACATTCTTGTCATGAAAAATAGACATGCATTCTTGCCAAGTTCACCACATATAACTGAATAAAATGTTTTATGAAACAGAGCAATCCAATAGAGAGCTTGAAGAATAATAGACCTTGAAAATCATAATGGCCTATATTTCAATACTCAGTAAAAAGTGTTCTCCCCCACTGTTATTGATGTACAAAAACTTTATTTATTTGATTTATTTTATGATAATTAACTTTCTAAAAGCATGATCTAAAAACATTTTTATTCCTCAATTCATTTTTAAACATAAATTTTCAACCTGTCAATATTTCATGACGGAGGTGGCCATTATTATTTTTTATCCATAAATATGGCTACCATTGTACACACGGAGCTCATAAAAATACGCATGATTCTCAAGATAGCGCAGTCTATCTCTGAAAAATAAATTCTAAATGGCATATTGGTAATTTTCTAGCGTTCAAATAAATTTGATTATCTCTGAAGTTTGTTTTATTACAGTTTGGTTGAGAGTGCAGACGGTTGGAATTATGTTTTGTCGATGGCCGTAATTACGAAGGCTGTCCATAATTAGGCATGAAGATGGTAGCTCAGGATAATTTGACAGTAATTTTTTTTATTTTGAGGGTTGTAAAACTTGGTGTTAAATCAAAACTTTTTACACATACATTTTTTCCCTTACGACTCAGTTCTTCAGAAAATGAAGAAAGAAGAAAACTAACAATTTTTGCATTTTTGGAGGAGTACTGCTTCTCAAGTGATACATCCGCATCAATTTCAATAATGCTTGTAAAATAAAATTGCACTATTGTGTAGCGTATCATCAAAACCATTATTAAAATCATTAACATAACAATGTCAAAAATTATTTTATACACTTAATTTTCGAAAGCATTTTGGAATGAATATTTCTTGTGAAAAAATTGTTATTACCCCACTGATCTCATTTTATTTCGAGCCATATTCTTTTCAATTTTGTGTGCGTGGAATATGCAGTGAAGAATACTCATCTTGAGTAGCGCACTCGTCAAAAGCTCTTTTACTAATCGAACTTGACGCTAGTTTCTCCATGGGAATGAGGTTCTGCAAAGAACGTGTTCCTTTATATGTGTTGGTTTGAGGGAAAATCATAACAAGTGATAATTTCTGATAGATTTATCAGAAAATTACTGATTAGAAAACAATAGATTTAATCAGTAATTCGTTCTATTTATCAGTAAATCGTTTGATGAATCAGTAATATTACTGATAAAATAATCGGTACTGAAATAATCAGTAATACCGAATTACTGATAAATCGAACAAATTACTGATGAATCAAACAAATTACTGATAAGTCGAACGAATTACTGATTATTTATCAGTAGTATCACTTGTTATGATTTTCCCTGAAACTGTCACATATACTGCTTTTTGTCTGAATCTTGACAAATTCCATAAATGTTCTCCACTTTTGTTAAAAAAAATGAAGGTCATTTGTTCTGTTTATTTATATCAACGAGAATTTTACAAAGTAAAGAGTCCTAAATTACTGTATTTATTCAATTAAACGCCCTGGGCATTTATAAAATTTTTTGAATCTTCAAGGGGCGTTTATTGGAGAGGGGTGTTTAAAAGAGAGGAGCGTTTATAGCGAAATTTTAGGATTAGAGGGGGCGTTTAAAAGAGACTGGGCGTTTAATGGAATAAATACGGTACAAAATTAAATTAGATTGATAATTACTATTTTCATTATTTTACAATACTCTTCTTGATCTTGTATTCTCAAATCAGAAGAAAAAATCTCTGGGCTTTGCAATATGATCACGTATGTGATTTAAGGCTCTCTAAACAATGGATCCTTGGAATTCACACAGACTTTCAAGTTGCACATATTTATCTTGATGTGTTCAACATTTTAATGCCTCCCGCATTCTGCTTGCATTTTCTTACTTCATTATTTCTCCATATTGTCTGAAAGTTTACTTTTGTCTGGTTAGATTTTTAAAGGCTCCAAAGACTCATAAGAAGGCCCTTTTCGACTTCTTGAAAATTTCCCTGGGATCAATAATACGTTCTTTCTCTAGCATCCCTTTCATTTTATGCATCCTCAATCAGTCCTGAGAATGGGGTGATATTTTGTGGAAAACTAGAATCTTATAAAGTGCCGTTTCGTGTAATAAATTATTAGCCTTCAGGCACAAGATGATTGAATTCTGGCAAAGTTACTTGTTTCAATGGTAGGGGATATGGAATTTTTTGAAAAACAAGAATGCAACATTAATATATATGTAACTGTAATATTCTTCACGGTTATTGTGTTTCAACTTGTTTTAACTTCTCCATCTAATATTTTAGTATTTGTGACTTAATTGAGTTGTTTACCAGACAGGTCTGTTTATGAGCGTGTCTGAAGTTATTGTACAAAATTTTTACTCTTGTGTACTTTATCATACAGGGAAAGTAACAAAATAGAGTATATACACCACATTCTCTAACCCTGAAAAACAAAGATTTATTATATACTTGACACACCATTTTCCAACTTCTCCTAACTTTAATAAATATATTTTTCAGAATAACTCCATTATGAGAATATCAATAGTTTTTCGCTTAAGAACTTTAAACCTATCCACTCTCCATCACTTTTAGCTCTAAAATAATGATGAAGTGCTTAAAACAAAAATAAAAGGAAATGCAGTCTTGTCCTTTTGACAAGTGCGATCGCACACGCACGAGCTGTCACACACGTCAAAAGTCCTAGGCGTACATTTAATCACATGCGTCAATTTGTCATCATTGTGTGATTCCACAACGTCTATCCAGTGGGCAAGTACTTTTCAAACATATTGTTTATTTCGTTTTCACAGTTATTAAAAGGAAATATATTTCCCAATCACATAAAATATCAGATCACACATGTAAATTTCGAACAATGTGTGATTGCACTGGTGTGGTACAATGATGTGTAGATTTCAATCGCACACTTACGAAATTTTATGAGTGCGTTTTATCACACACATGTTATTTTTAAAACTGATCTTAGATTCTTCACTTCTTTGGAACAATGGCCAGAAATTTAAAACACTAAATTCAAAAGTCTAAGGTTATTATTTAACTTTTCTGAAGGTAACAACTTGAAATTTACTCACACTTTGTACACAATTGTATATATCTTGTGAACTATCTATTAACTAACTAACTATTCTTTATAAACATAGGTAAATTCAGCCTAATCTTGGTAAGAGATATCGAAAATAAAGTCTATTTTCATATCTTGCAAAAATGAGAACTTCTTCACTGGTATTAACAGGCATGTTTCTCACAAATTTAAGATTGTAGAAAGGTATATTTACTTTCACTCGTAGTCCCTTTTCCTATGCCCTCACTTCTACCCTAATCCTAACCTTATCAGGGGGTAGATGGGGCTCCATTAAGCCGTGGTGAAGGCAGTCCATCTAGGAGAAGGAAAACTCTGATGTAACACCCTGAGAAAACTGTAAATCTTTATGGAGTAGGTAGGATCTTCCTACTGGCCAGCCTCGAACTCCATCTTTGTCAGTGGCTTAGTTAGAGGTAAACTCAAGTTTACCTTGTTTCTAAGCTAGGACACTGAACGCTGGTTTCTTTCACCTTTTTCTGTTTGTCTAGTTGTTGTATGTGCTCTTTGCCTGCTTGTGAACTGTCGCTGTTGTGTCGAAACTCTGGTAAGTCATCTCTTGGTGAGGGTACAACTCAAAAACTCAGTTACTGGTCTGAGGCCGGCTGATAGTTAGGAACCCGAACTTTTTTGGTAGCGCTTAAGAGAGGCTGTTCCATCAGCAGCTGTAAAATATCAGGACATTTGTTGTGCCATGTCGCGCATGGAGGGTTTCCCAGCAAATGTGTCTGGTGTGCTTTGTCGAGGCCACACCCTGAGCCTTCTGTTACGGCAGAAGGTTTATTGATGAACCAACACTATTGACACAATCAGACTTTTTGCAAGTACATGTTATGTTTGTTCCTTTTATTTAATTTCTCTATCTAAACTTCCCTTATGAAATGGTTAATCAAAGAAAAAACACAAAAAAACCAGCTTCAAAACCCAATTCGATTAACCCGGCCCCACTGAACATATCTTTCACAAATGTCCGTGGTTTTCGTACAAATTTCTCTCACATTCATGCTTTCATTTCTAACAACTCTCCCGACATCCTTGCAATTTCGGAGACTAATCTGAATTCCAATATTGACACAGAAAATGATTTTCTCTTTCAAGGTTATCTTCCTCTACGTCGTAAGGACTCTAAAACCCAAATGCATGGCCTTGGTGTATACCTTCGAGACAATTTACCTATAACTCGTGTGAGTGATCTGGAGGATCCTGATTTGCCATACATGTGCTTTCGTCTTTCGTTGCTCCATTCAACAAGCTATCTGTTCTTTCTTTATCGATCTCCATCATCCCAAGACTGTTCTGTTATAGACTCTATATCTGAAAGTATTGACAAGGCCCTATCAATTCATCACAGTGCCAACATATTTGTTTTTGGTGACTTCAATGTTCATCATGAAAAATGGCTCAAATTCTCAAATGGAATCTCTCACTCAGGAATTCATACTCTAAATTTTGCCCTATCTCAATCTCTTCACCAAATCATTGACTTCCCTACTCGCTTTCCTGATCGTGATGATCAATCTCCATCTCTACTTGATCTCTTTTTAACATCAAATCCTGATATCTGTAAAGCATCTAGTGAAGCTCCTCTTGGCAACTCTGACCATGGCGTAGTTTCTGTCTTAACATCTCTTAATTGCAAAGCTGCTTCTGAATCTCCTTTTCATCGCACTCTCTTCAGTTATGAACGTGGTGAATGGGATAATTTTCGAGACTTTCTTCGCGATGTCCCCTGGTACAATGTGTTTTCAAATCCAGCTGAAAAATGTGCAGAGGAAGTTACATCTTGGCTTACATCTGGTATTGAAGCATTTATCCCCAGTAGAAAATTTCGTGTTAAACCTCACTCCTCTCCCTGGTTCTCACCTGCTTGTGCTGCAGCAATTGCTCACAGAAATCTTTACTTTCATCAATATCAACGTGAGAAGTCTTCTCATAATAAGGTTCTTTTCAACCAAGCACGAAATCACTGCAAATCTGTCATTAATAATGCAAAGTCTACATATCAACAAGAAACTCGTAATCGTATCTCTTCACAAAAAATTGGCTCTCGAGATTTTTGGCGCATCATTAAAAGTGTCACCAACAATAAAAGGTCATCCATTCCTCCCATTTTCAATGGTCCAGAGGTTTTATCATCATCTAAGGATAAAGCTGAACTCTTCTCTAATATTTTCAGTACTAACTCTACTCTTGATGACTCTGACCATGCTGTTCCGGAATTTCCCTTGAGGACTAATAAAGTACTGGATAGCTGCTTTATCACACCAGCTAAAATATCTTCCATCATTTCAAATCTTGATGCTTCTAAGGCTACTGGCCCTGATGGAATTCCTGTCATCCTATTTCAAAAGTGTGCACCTGAATTATCTCCTGTACTTTCTCGTCTATATAACAAGTGCATAGCTGAATCTTGCTTTCCTTCATCTTGGAAGTTTGCCTCTGTAATTCCAGTCTTTAAAAATTATGGTGATCGATCTAATCCACGAAATTACAGACCCATTAGTCTCCTACCAGTTATGAGTAAAATTTTTGAGGCCTTTATCAATAGTGCTCTTGTTAATCACCTTGAATCTAATAACCTCTTCTCAGATTCTCAATATGGCTTTCGCTCCCAACGCTCAACTGCTGACCTCCTTACAGTGATAACTGATAGAATTTACACTGCATTAGATAAATCTGGGGAGGCAAGAGCTGTTGCTCTTGACATATCCAAGGCATTTGATAAAGTATGGCATACTGGTCTTTTGAAAAAGCTCGCTGCATATGGAGTTAAGGGTCTCTTTTATGAGATGATTCGTTCCTTCCTTGGTAATCGTAGGCTTAAGGTTGTTTTAGACGGGCAATCATCATCGACACATTCCATCAATGCAGGTGTTCCCCAAGGTTCTGTCCTTGGGCTAACCCTTTTTCTTCTTTTCATCAATGATCTGCCTGGTGACATTATTTCTAAGCTTGCCATCTATGCTGATGATTCAACCATCTATTCCTGTACTCCAAAATCAGATTTGTTCAGCCAGGTAGAAATGGCAGGCGAAATTGAGTTTGATCTACAATCTATAGTTGAGTGGGGAGAGAAATGGCTGGTCACATTCAATTCCACAAAAACGAAACTTCTATCTGTAAATCATACTAAAGATCCCTTTTTACCGTCAATTTCCATGAATGGCACCCAGTTGGAAGAAAACAACTCCTTTCGTCTCCTCGGCATCACTTTTTCACAGGACTTCTCCTGGCGCTCCTACATTGAGGCAATCGCTAAGTCAGCCTCGATGAAGGTGGGCGCCCTTCTTCGTGCAAGAGCATACCTCAGCCCTGATGCCATTCTTTACCTCTATAAATCTACTATTCGACCTTGTATTGAGTATTGTTGCCATATCTGGGGTGATGCACCCTCTGATTCTCTAAATCTTTTAGACCGTATCCAGAAAAGAATCTGTAATGCTGTAGGTGATGAACTTGCAAGTAAACTTGACACACTCTCCCATCGCAGATCTGTGGCATCTCTTTGCCTCTTTTATAAATACTTTTACGGAAAATGTTCAACTGAGCTCTCTTCTCTCATTCCTGCATTAAAGACTTTCAAGCGAAACACAAGATGTTCATCTAATTGCCATGATCACACTGTCAGCATCCCAAAATCATCAAAGAATTTTTACCAACAAAGTTTCATTCCTCGCTCCTCCACTCTCTGGAATTCTTTACCCCAGTCTGTTTTTCCTTCTCATTATAATCTTCAACACTTTAAATGTAATGTTCATCGTCACCTTTCCTCCTTGTACCTCAATACACATTAGTGGTTTTAAACCTTGTATTGAGCGACTAATTAAAAAAAAAAAAAAAGTACCTTATCGGCCCTTATTCCGCCGGCCCTAAGTACCGCCTGGCCCTTATTCCGCCGGCCCTTATTCCGCCACTGCGAGATTTTGGCCTAACGCCACTTAGGGCCGCGTTTAACGCCACACGCGGATCAAGTGAAAACAAAATCAGTTCATCGGTAAAAAGTATCTTCAGTTTCACAATTTTAGTCAATAACAATGGTTTCTTTTTCGTTTTTATTCTCCTCCTCTTCTTCATTGTCCGATTCAACTTCTATATGAGCGTCCTCTACTTCGTTCTCATTTTCATGTGCAAAATGCATCATTATCGGTATCATAACGGTGGAGGGAGACAGATAAATTCTTTGAAATTTGCATCATTAAAGACACGCTATTACACGCTAGTTTTCTGATTTTTGACCAGTTTCAGCCCTTATTTAAAAGAATTAGAGTGTCCAAATTAGATATGTAAAAACTTAGTGTTTGAAATGTTGGCAGACACAGATGTATCGTTTGAGACTTCAAAAACTATCAGAAGTATCATTTAAAAATGAAAACAAGCCCTCAGAAACCCAATTTAGGAAGTTGGAAAATAACGCCGCTTTTTTCGAAATGAAACGTATTTTTGGCCCTTATTTCGCCGGCCCTTATTCCGCCGGCCCTTATTCCGCCCCCAGGCGCAAAATAACGCCACTTAGGGCCGGCGGAATAAGGGCCGATAAGGTATGTGAAAAGGAGGTATTGAGGAGTTTCTCCATGGTCACTAATTATTTAGTTAAATGATTTGCAGACCATTCTTCTGACAGTTAAATCACATTTGTTTAAAAAGGACTGCGAAAGAGTGCATTTTTACAGAAATATACACACTGTTTCAATGAAAATACTCTTCGTCTCAGTGACTTTTTAACAATTTTGCCCACTTGGGTAATTGTTTTCTTCCTGTCTTCATAGGCTGCACTCCATGCTGACCTGACAGTTGATATTTCACTTCCCTGTAAAGATTGTTCAAACGTTGGCGAAAATTGGGTGTGCTTGACCTGTTCAGATGTGTATTGCAGCAGATATGTTGGTGAACACATGGTGAAACACAATCAAGAAACTCATCATCCTGTAGCATTGAGTTTCTCAGATGCTAGTTGTTGGTGTTATGTTTGTGATTCGTGTGAGGAATTTTGTATCTTTTAATATCTATTAGAAGTCGGCCAGTACTTCTTTGTATGGTATATATGCCAGTTATATATGTGACACTTCATGGTATTCTGATAAACAAATCGTTTAACCTCCTTGGCGTAAAGTATTCCCGAAGGTTCTTATAGCAGTTGATATAGTTACGTAACTTTAGTATGCGTATGTCGACTTTTTCAATAATGAATTTTGTTTTTTTCACTTTTAGATATTGACGCTCCTGTCTTGCATCAAATCTGTCAATCTGTGGCTCTGGCTAAAACGTGATTGATGTCGTCATTTGTCACTGTTGGATTCCATTTTCACGTCGTGTATACAACTCTACACCATAAAATATGTAAATTTGAGAAGCAAAGGTCAAATGAATGAAATAAGGAAATATTTAATTCCGAACTGGAATCAGGCTTTGTGTTTCTGTTATTCATAGAATTCCTTTCTTTATCAAATTGAACTTCAGAGTAGCCCTTACTCCTACGCGATCTACTAATTCACAAGTTACGAATGTTTACCCAGGATAGCCTCTTCAGTTCCTTATTTATTTTTTGTTTTTTTTTTATTAAACGAATATTTATTTACAGGATTGTCACTTCAACAAATAAATGCTGTTATCAATATGAGTCCTGCATTAAAAAAAAAAAAAAAAAAAAAGTAGGGCCTTTAAATCAGAAAAAAAAAGTATACGAAACGAATACCGGTATGCTAGAATGAATGGTACTGTTATCAATGAGAGTCCTGCGAAGGAGGTCCTAGAGCATTTAAAGCCCCCATTTAGAATACAGAAGCTGTAATGACAGTAACCGCTCAACTAGACAACCATCCTAGACATCATTCCTACTCCCTTGCTGAGTGCTAAGCAGAAAGGAGTGATCCACACTGTTATAGTTGCTGGTGATTGAACCCGCGCCCTCTTGTACACGAAGCGAGTACTCTACCACAAGGCTACCAGTTGGTATATCATACTCGTGACTTAGTTTGTTGTAAAAACTATCAACAACATATACAACGATCATTCATAGGACGTCTTACAAAAATAAGGTTAAAGTGCTGACTTGGGTCGAACTGTCGGTTTGGATGGTAAAATCGAATGTTTGTTTTGATATCTTTTCTGAGAAATCGAAATGAATACCCATTCATCCATTACATGTGTTTTGTTTTGCTTTATTTTTTTGTTTCTTATTGTTTATGAGGTGGTTCAGGGGGTTTCATTACACAATTTTTGTAATGATATTTCAGGTTATTCACATGTTTTTTTCTCTACTGTGAATGACCCCTCCTCCTCATGCTCTCCTCCTCAACCTTTCCTCCTCAACCTCTCCTTCTCAACCTCTCCTTCTCAAGTCTTTTTGAGCTCTAGCTAAGTCTGAAGAATTGCAATACTGAAATACCGCACTTTGTTTTTTCCTGGTTAAGTAAGTAAGTAACTGGGAGTTTTTAGTCCTTGTGCTTCCATCCGTAATGGTTGGCTATTCTACCCACCGCCTAATAGCTAATTGACTTACCGCCAGAGATACGTATAACACTGCTCTAACTTTGCCTAAAGGCCAGTGTGCAGTTTCTAGTTTACGAACAAAAAAATAGCAAACTTTAATTTATCATGGTATGACCCCTTTAAGTGCAAGTCGCTGTAAAACAATTTATGTATGATAAATTTCATACAATGTGAACAAATAGGACAAGTTATCGACGTTAAAAAGAACTTCCTGTACCTCGAAGTGGTTTAAGCATTTTTTTGAGCAAAACTTTTTCGTAAAAATCTGAAATGAAAATATTCATATAATGAAGTTAGTCAAACAATTGGAAGTATTGGTTCTTTTTTATCATAGTTGCTGCAACTATCGTTGAAAATGGTATAAATGCTTCAATCACATATCCGGATGATTTCGTAAGCATTCCGATTATGGGGCCCCCTGAAAATAAGCTGAAAGTAGTACAACACTTACCAATTGTTTAAACAGATGTACACACAGTATATGTTTCTGTCGATGTGTTTTAATATAAGTAATTTTTTCTAGAAATCTTTTCATATCCAAATATAATTTCAGAAGCTAAAGCGTAAAGCAAAAAAAACATCTCAAAAGTTGAATTTGTTCCATTTTTGTAAATATTGGATATAGTTAATTTGGTGAACTGTATCAGAATAATGAAGATTCTTCCGTTCATCTCTATTGTGTTTGCTGCTTATACAGGTTGTAATTTGTTTGTAACAAAACACGACAGTCGCAAAGTCAGTTGCAAAAAAAAAAAAAAAAAATCTTTTCGAGCAAAACATTGTCGACGAAATTGAAATTTTCTGACAATATAAAATGTATTAATCAGACGGTAAACCAACCTGAAATTGGAGCGTATTTATGGCGGTACAATGTTCTGAAAGTCGAGAAAATGATGGTCTATTCATCACACTGACTGCGATCTGGATGTGATCCATGTCTCTTCCCAAACGATGACGTCAACTCAGGGGGAGAGGGTAAAGCAAAATTGACGCAGGTTGACGGAGGGAAGAGGGCAGGGGGGTCAAAAATCTTAAAAAATGGTTGACGTCATTTGTGAACAATCCCTAACTCAGGTCACCCTACCATAACTTCGTAATAATAAGTGTAAAAAATATGAGAATCTAATCAACAGTTTTTAAAGGGAAACTCCGCAAAAGAGTAATCCATTTGTCGTTTGTTGCTCATTTTGATATCAATTAACAACTGTTTGTCTCAGATCAGTTTCCAATTGTTCAACATCAGGAATCTCACTGCTGACATCAGCGTAAATTGTAGATAGTAAATAGTATCACGCAGGAATTCTTCACACAGTAGATTATACCTGCGAACATCTCTACGCTTTAGAGTACTATCATCAAATCGTCTCATATCCAGTCATGTGAAGTCATTTACATTTCAGGATTTGCGGTTGAAGCTTTTCCAATCACAAAAGGTTCTTCTTCAGAAGTACCTACCACTAAAAATACTCCAAGTGCTACTTCATTCGAAAAACCTTCCACAAACGGTAACATATTTCTTGTCCTGCATCTTGGAGATTTTCAGTGCAAGTCCCACTCTTTCTTTATTACAAACTTTTAATTTCGTACCATTCCACAGAATTGCACTGGCATTCATGTTTGAATTTTTCTTTTTCACAAGCACTACTAGTAAAAACACAGAAACTTCAACGACTGTTTCATCGCCAACGGCTTCTATAGCCGGTAAGATATTTCAAACTTTAAATTTCGTCCCACTCCACAGAATTGCAGTGGCACTCATGTTTGAATTTTTCTTTTCCACAAGGGACTACTAGTAAAAACACAGACAATCGCCAAGATGTTACCTCATCAGCAAAACCTTCTGCAACCGGTTAAGATATTTTCAACTTGTAATTTGGTGTTTCATCTTGAGTTTTCAGTGACATTCATGTTCGATCTTTCTATCTTTCACAGAGGAATTACAGAGTTACGTAGTACAGAAAAAATACAGATCGCCCAATTCTCACCTCAGTCAAAACCTTCTACAACCGTGTAAGATGTTTCAAACTTGTACTTTGGATATCTCATTGAGATTTCCATGGACATTCATGTCTGAATTTTTCTTCTTCACTAGGGAGTACTAGAAAAAAGACAGATCGGCCGATTGTTACCTCAGCTGCAAAACTTTCTACAACCGGTAAGATATTATTAAAATGTAATTTGGTCTTTCTCTTTAGATTTTCATTGACATTTATGTCCGAATCTTTTTTCTTTACAAGGGAGTACTAGAAAGAAGACAGATCGCCCAATTCTCACCTCAGTTGCAAAACCTTCTACAACCGGTAAGATATTTTCAACTTGTAATTTGGTCTTTCTCTTGAAATTTTCAGTTACTTTGATGTCCGAATTTTTATTCTTCATCAGCGACTACTAGTAAGAAAACATATCGCCCAAGTGTTACCTCATCAGCAAAACCTTCTGCAACCGGTAAGATATTTTCAACTTGTAATTTGGTCTTTCCCTAGAGATTTTCAGTGACATTCATGTTCGAATCTTTCTTCTTCACAAGGGAGTACTAGAAAAAAGACAGATCGCCCAATTCTCACCTCAGTTGCAAAACGATCTACAACCGGTAACATGTTTTCAACTTGCACTTTGATCATACTCTTGAGATTTCCAATGACATTCATGTCTGAATTTTCTTCTTCACTAGGGAGTACTAGAAAAAAGACAGATCGGCCGATTGTTACCTCAGCTGCAAAACTTTCTACAACCGGTAAGATATTATTAAAATGTAATTTGGTCTTTCTCTTTAGATTTTCATTGACATTTATGTCCGAATCTTTTTTCTTCACAAGGGAGTACTAGAAAGAAGACAGATCGCCCAAATGTTTCGACATCACCAAAACCTTCTGCATTCGGTAAGCCATTTGGAACTGGTAATTTGGACTTTCTCTTCAAATTTTCAGTGACATTCACTTGGAAATCTTTCTATTTCACAAGCGACTACTAGAAAAAATACAGATCCTTCAAGTACTACTTCATCATCAAAACATACTACAACCGGTAAGATGTTTCCTTCTGATGCCTTCATCTTTCTCTGGATTTTTTTAGTGGGGTCTGTTACAAAATTACTTGTTTTATGTCGGACGGATAAATCGATACTTAGGGCTAGATAAAAACACCACATTTGTGATACAATATTAAGCAAAATTTTTTCAAAAGTATACTAGAATAGACTTTACAAAATTCTAAAAGATGGTTTCTACAAGGATGATAGCCAAAAATTGTTGAAAGAAACAGTTATCGAGTCGGATGTACAAAGTGCTAATACTTTTGTAACAGACCCAGTGGCACTGCAGTTCAAATCTTTATTTTTCAGAAGCGTCTACAAGCAAATTGACAGGTCCTTCCAATACTGCTCCATCATCAAAACCTGCGACAAACGGTAAGACATTTTGAACTGCAAATTTGGTCTTTCTCTTGAGAATTTCAGTGTTATTTATGTCCGAATCTTTCTTCCTCACCAGCGATTACTGGTATGAAAACAGATCGCCCAATTCTTACCTCATCAACAAAACCTTCTACAACCGGTAAGATATTTTCAACTTGTAATTTGGTCTTTCTCTTGAAATTTTCAGTTACTTTGATGTCCGAATTTTTATTCTTCATCAGCGACTACTAGTAAGAAAACATATCGCCCAAGTGTTACCTCATCAGCAAAACCTTCTGCAACCGGTAAGATATTTTCAACTTGTAATTTGGTGTTTCTCTTGAGGTTTTCAGTGACATTCATGTTCGAATCTTTCTTCTTCACAAGGAAGTACTAGAAAAAAGACAGATCGCCCAATTCTCACCTCAGTTGCAAAACCTTCTACAACCGGTAAGATATTTTCAACTTGTAATTTGGTCTTTCTCTTGAAATTTTCAGTTACTTTGATGTCCGAATTTTTATTCTTCATCAGCGACTACTAGTAAGAAAACATATCGCCCAAGTGTTACCTCATCAGCAAAACCTTCTGCAACCGGTAAGATATTTTCAACTTGTAATTTGGTGTTTCTCTTGAGGTTTTCAGTGACATTCATGTTCGAATCTTTCTTCTTCACAAGGGAGTACTAGAAAAAAGACAGATCGCCCAATTCTCACCTCAGTTGCAAAACCTTCTACAACCGGTAAGATGTTTTCAACTTGTACTTTGATTATTCTCTTGAGATTTCCAATGACATTCATGTCTGAATTTTTCTTCTTCACTAGGGAGTACTAGAAAAAAGACA
The DNA here is from genome assembly GCA_027922465.2 of Turritopsis dohrnii. Lineage (NCBI taxonomy): Eukaryota > Metazoa > Cnidaria > Hydrozoa > Anthoathecata > Oceaniidae > Turritopsis > Turritopsis dohrnii. Next base: position 342,020 of record BQMF02000293.1, read on the forward strand.
GATCGGCCGATTGTTACCTCAGCTGCAAAACTTTCTACAACCGGTAAGATATTATTAAAATGTAATTTGGTCTTTCTCTTTAGATTTTCATTGACATTTATGTCCGAATCTTTTTTCTTTACAAGGGAGTACTAGAAAGAAGACAGATCGCCCAATTCTCACCTCAGTTGCAAAACCTTCTACAACCGGTAAGATATTTTCAACTTGTAATTTGGTCTTTCTCTTGAAATTTTCAGTTACTTTGATGTCCGAATTTTTATTCTTCATCAGCGACTACTAGTAAGAAAACATATCGCCCAAGTGTTACCTCATCAGCAAAACCTTCTGCAACCGGTAAGATATTTTCAACTTGTAATTTGGTGTTTCTCTTGAGGTTTTCAGTGACATTCATGTTCGAATCTTTCTTCTTCACAAGGAAGTACTAGAAAAAAGACAGATCGCCCAATTCTCACCTCAGTTGCAAAACCTTCTACAACCGGTAAGATATTTTCAACTTGTAATTTGGTCTTTCTCTTGAAATTTTCAGTTACTTTGATGTCCGAATTTTTATTCTTCATCAGCGACTACTAGTAAGAAAACATATCGCTCAAGTGTTACCTCATCAGCAAAACCTTCTGCAACCGGTAAGATATTTTCAACTTGTAATTTGGTGTTTCTCTTGAGGTTTTCAGTGACATTCATGTTCGAATCTTTCTTCTTCACAAGGGAGTACTAGAAAAAAGACAGATCGCCCAATTCTCACCTCAGTTGCAAAACCTTCTACAACCGGTAAGATGTTTTCAACTTGTACTTTGATCATTCTCTTGAGATTTCCAATGACATTCATGTCTGAATTTTTCTTCTTCACTAGGGAGTACTAGAAAAAAGACAGATCGGCCGATTGTTACCTCAGCTGCAAAACTTTCTACAACCGGTAAGATATTATTAAAATGTAATTTGGTCTTTCTCTTTAGATTTTCATTGACATTTATGTCCGAATCTTTTTTCTTTACAAGGGAGTACTAGAAAGAAGACAGATCGCCCAATTCTCACCTCAGTTGCAAAACCTTCTACAACCGGTAAGATATTTTCAACTTGTAATTTGGTCTTTCTCTTGAAATTTTCAGTTACTTTGATGTCCGAATTTTTATTCTTCATCAGCGACTACTAGTAAGAAAACATATCGCCCAAGTGTTACCTCATCAGCAAAACCTTCTGCAACCGGTAAGATATTTTCAACTTGTAATTTGGTGTTTCTCTTGAGGTTTTCAGTGACATTCATGTTCGAATCTTTCTTCTTCACAAGGGAGTACTAGAAAAAAGACAGATCGCCCAATTCTCACCTCAGTTGCAAAACCTTCTACAACCGGTAAGATGTTTTCAACTTGTACTTTGATCATTCTCTTGAGATTTCCAATGACATTCATGTCTGAATTTTTCTTCTTCACTAGGGAGTACTAGAAAAAAGACAGATCGGCCGATTGTTACCTCAGCTGCAAAACTTTCTACAACCGGTAAGATATTATTAAAATGTAATTTGGTCTTTCTCTTTAGATTTTCATTGACATTTATGTCCGAATCTTTTTTCTTCACAAGGGAGTACTAGAAAGAAGACAGATCGCCCAAATGTTACGTCATCACCAAAACCTTCTGCATTCGGTAAGCCATTTGGAACTGGTAATTTGGACTTTTTCTTCAAATTTTCAGTGACATTCACTTGGAAATCTTTCTCTTTCACAAGCGACTACTAGAAAAAATACAGATCCTTCAAGTACTATTTCGTCATCAAAACATACTACAACCGGTAAGATGTTTCCTTCTGATGCCTTCATCTTTCTCTGGATTTTTTTAGTGGGGTCTGTTACAAAAATACTTGTTTTATGTCGGACGGATAAATCGATACTTAGGGCTAGATAAAAACACCACATTTGTGATACAATATTAAGCAAAGTTTTTTTAAAAGTATACTAGAATAGACTTTACAAAATTCTAAAAGATGGTTTCTACAAGGATGATAGCCAAAAATTGTTGAAAGAAACAGTTATCGAGTCGGATGTACAAAGTGCTAATACTTTTGTAACAGACCCAGTGGCACTGCAGTTCAAATCTTTATTTTTCAGAAGCGTCTACAAGCAAATTGACAGGTCCTTCCAATACTGCTCCATCATCAAAACCTGCGACAAACGGTAAGACATTTTGAACTGCAAATTTGGTCTTTCTCTTGAGAATTTCAGTGTTATTTATGTCCGAATCTTTCTTCCTCACCAGCGATTACTGGTATGAAAACAGATCGCCCAATTCTTACCTCATCAACAAAACCTTCTACAACCGGTAAGATATTTTCAACTTGTAATTTGGTCTTTCTCTTGAAATTTTCAGTTACTTTGATGTCCGAATTTTTATTCTTCATCAGCGACTACTAGTAAGAAAACATATCGCCCAAGTGTTACCTCATCAGCAAAACCTTCTGCAACCGGTAAGATATTTTCAACTTGTAATTTGGTGTTTCTCTTGAGGTTTTCAGTGACATTCATGTTCGAATCTTTCTTCTTCACAAGGAAGTACTAGAAAAAAGACAGATCGCCCAATTCTCACCTCAGTTGCAAAACCTTCTACAACCGGTAAGATATTTTCAACTTGTAATTTGGTCTTTCTCTTGAAATTTTCAGTTGCTTTGATGTCCGAATTTTTATTCTTCATCAGCGACTACTAGTAAGAAAACATATCGCCCAAGTGTTACCTCATCAGCAAAACCTTCTGCAACCGGTAAGATATTTTCAACTTGTAATTTGGTGTTTCTCTTGAGGTTTTCAGTGACATTCATGTTCGAATCTTTCTTCTTCACATGGAAGTACTAGAAAAAAGACAGATCGCCCAATTCTCACCTCAGTTGCAAAACCTTCTACAACCGGTAAGATATTTTCAACTTGTAATTTGGTCTTTCTCTTGAAATTTTCAGTTGCTTTGATGTCCGAATTTTTATTCTTCATCAGCGACTACTAGTAAGAAAACATATCGCCCAAGTGTTACCTCATCAGCAAAACCTTCTGCAACCGGTAAGATATTTTCAACTTGTAATTTGGTGTTTCTCTTGAGGTTTTCAGTGACATTCATGTCCGAATCTTTCCTCTTGACAAGTGATTACTACTAAAGTGATAGTTTTATCATCTACGATTTCATCGACAAATGTTTCTGCTGTTAGTAAAATATTTGTCATAATTTTGAGTGGCTATTCTGGGAATCTTTTGTGTCTGCTTTTCTTTTTCAATTTTTGGAAAGTATTATTACTGGGATTAAAACTACTGTTAATTTTCAGAGTCAATAACTCAACAAACCATCGGAGTTTTTACGACACCTTCTGCTTCTGGAAATAACTCAGGTTTGCGTAGGTGTTTTTTTTATTGAGTTTGGAGACGTCAATCATTGACTTTGGGAATTTATATTTTAGGTTCCCTGTTGTCAGTGGCATGTTTACTAACTATTGCTGTTTTGGTCAACGTGTGTTAATTTCCTAAACTTGTGCAAACTGGGCGCAAATAGTTAGGCTGATTTGGTAAATAGAAATTCGTTTTCAGTATTGGATAAAAAGGAAATCCATAGATATCGTTGGTGAAAGTTTATGTTTGAAATTCAGGGACGACTTTCATTAGACTTATTGAAGCTGCTATCGACTGTTTTAACTAAAGTGTCATAGATCTTTGTAATAGAATAATGAATGTTTGCAATTCGTATCATTCCTCCCAGCTATATTCGTTTCCAATAATCGATTTTCACTAGATGGGATGGAAGATGAAGAATATAGAGTTTCGTGTAGCCTCGGCCGTATATGGAGACTCTAATCTCTGTAAACTATTTTTCATCTTCTGCAGATTTTTATCAACCGTTAAAAGTTAATGTTGTTTACGGGGAAAATGTATGAAATCGATCTGTTTGCGTTCCGAATTATACTTTTGTTTTCCCCGGTAGACTAGTACTCAGACATCCATTAATCGGTCCGAGCAGTGCCGCAGAAATTTAGAATAAAACCGAGTATTTCTGTACTTACTTGACCTCCATTATTGTTGTATGTCTAAAATGCATATTCATACCTCACAAAAACTTTGTTTGGCGTAACCCTAAACAATCGACCAAAACGCTTCCGAACTAGGATCGTATCAAAAGTCTTCATCGAAAAAGAAGTAAAACGCTTCAATATGTAACAAGAGCTTTTGAACCAAGTGATAGGTTTTTGCTCAATAAAGGGACAAGGTGAATAAGAGCATGACTTGTTTGCGGATTATTTGTTTCAATCAAAGTCAGCAACTAGTTGATACATAAAGATTCAGCAACTACACGTTTTTTATATATAAGAAACCTGGCGGGCCTAGTTCTAAAAGTTTCTTATTTTTTTGCTGAAAATCCATGTTTTTAGTTCCAAAAGTTTCTTATTTAGTTTCTTATTTTTCACCCACTCTGCAACCCGGTGAAAGTCGCAGTTGTAATTTTCTACCATTCCGATATTGTTATCGCTTGATTGAAACCACCATTTTGTCCAGAAACTTAAACACTATCACCACAATGTTCAACGCTTTTGGTAAACCCAATCTTAAAGAGAGTAGCTTGCTTCATTGTCACTAAAAATATTTGTTTTGATTCTGAATGCAGTATGTAACAAACTGCCCAACGATTGACTAAACAAAAACCAAACATTCGAATCATGGCATTCTAATTTTTCTGTTTGAAAATACAAATGCAATGCAATGTCCGTTTACAAGCTCCCTACTAAAGTTTTTTATTTCAGAAATAGACATAATAATGGAGTAAAAGTTTCTTAATTTTTGAAGATTCTACATGTAAGTTTCTTATAAACATGTTTCTTAAGCTTGGTTTCCACTATGAGTTTACTTGAGTTAACTTGAGCTAATTAAACCATGAACCACAAAACTTTTCGTTTCCAAGATCATGTTAACTCATGGTTTAGAAAAACATCGAAGGATTCCGACTACTTCCCAGTGGGCACAAGGACGTCCAAATGACGTCTTTTTAGGACCTTAGGACGTCCACTTTGGACGACCAGAGGATGTCCAAAAGACATACCAAATGAAACGCTTTTCGTCCATGTCTGCAGAGGACGTCGTATGGACGTCGTTTTTTCACAAAATTGACCGTCCAGAGGACGTCCATTGGGATAAGAAAAATCTCTTCACAGGATAGGGATTGAATAGAGAATTGAAAAAAGCATGTCCTTTTCATGTTTTAAATTGTATTTACAGATTATATTATAAATCGTAAAAATTTACAGTGTTTTCCGCGTTCGTGTTCATCATCTTCTAGATGTGCCTTTTTCCTTTTCTCCCTTTTCAAAAGGTCACTAATTAACGTTCTTGTGATGTCATTCAGTCAATGCGCCTGGAATACAAAAGTATGATTCAGTTATAACAGAGATATGAAAAAAAAGAAAGACAAGAGGCCCACAGGCCTTAAGGTCAGCGCAAATTGGATGCTTAAAATATCACACGAATACAGCTTGCGACAAAGAAACCTGCATTTCTAAAATACAGCTTGATTAGTTTCTAGAAAGCCCATAACGGTTGGTGGACATGTGAATCGAAAATGCAAATTCACTCGCCTTACAGAGGGCGTAAAATCCACTATGATGAAAGGACTCACAAATATTTTCACAATGCAAAAAATTTAAATTGCCCGTGATGATGCCGTGTTCCACAGTAGTATGGAATAGGCCAGATGTCGAATGAATAATAACCAGAGAAACCTGACCTTTCATACAGATTATTTTCTCTAACATTGATAGCCGATCTATATGCCATCAAGACCAAAACCCCAAATACATTGTTTTCCAATAAATTCATTGAACCGAAGTCGTCTTAGTTAGAAGGTCAAGGACAAATTCATTAAAAACATGGAAGCTAAGAATAAGTAATCGGTAAACGTCTTAATAGAAGATCTCCCTGCGTTTCCAAGACAATTAAATCCTTCTCCTTATTAGCCGAAAGATTTTTCCGGCAGCATAGGAACCATATGGTTATACGTTATGCATTAACAAAAATCATATGGGCAAGAAAACAACTGCAGCAACTTTGTTACTTTAATCAATTTTATTTCAACTTCAAATTTCAGTTACTAGTTGGACTTTCCAGCTTCACGTGCTTACAACCTTACGTGCTTGGTTAATCACGCAAGTGAATTTTCGTTTCTATCAATTCAGTGAAGATCTAGTGCCAAGCAGTTGCTGATTACTAAAAATAAAAGTGTAAACAGTTATACAACTGCAGAAAATTACCAATAAATGCCCATTTAACAAAATGCTGACCTTAAACAAACTTGCATACAGATTCATAATTTTAACTTGAAATACTCAAAGTACCATTATACTTGAAAGGAAAATAATTGCTGAATATCTTTATTTATGGTGTGGGTAGAGGGGTGAGTCAAAATAGGTCAATCAAACCCTAATTTTAAATTTACCATCCGTAATAAGAAAAAATGAATTTTCATTCATGGAAATTCATCAGACAATTTTTCTTCTTATCTGGTTAAAAAATATCTGAAATAATTCTTATTATATTTTGTAACTACTACAACAGCCAGATGGCGCAAAACGGTAGCAGCAATTGTACTTAAAGTTATGAAAAGTTACTACAAAGTTCTTTGAGGCTTGTGTTTTTTTTATATCTCACTGGTGGAAAACAGGCATAAACAATAAATATGTTAAAATGATAAGATAGTGTAAAAAGGGTCTAATCATAAACCACCAGAAATTAATTTATTAAAGACAAAAGAATTATACATGCGTGAGCTGTATATTTTCTTATAAGAAAATTTTTTGTAAGACCATGTGTAGAAAAAAAACACGAAAAAAAAATATATGTTTTTAATAAAAATTTCATGAAACCAAAAATGAATTCCAACAAGAAATTTAAAAATAGCAGCATAGGTCAGAAACAGTTCCACAGTTAGCTTAATACTCTGTGAATTGAAAATTGTGATATATATATATTCTGATTAAATTTAATGTTCAGGAAATTCTAGACTTTAATGTTCTGCCTTAAGTCAGATTTTCAGAGTGCCCTGAACAAGTCTATCTCAAGTAAAATAGTGGATACATCACCAATAGCTCTACGTTTTCCATAATTATATACAAAACATGAGAAAAATTAAAATTGAATTTACTTGCTAGTTTTTCCTCCTCGATGTTGATATAAAAAATATAGACACGTGGTGCTTGTGCAGGACGTTACCAATATGCCCAATACAATACAATAGGATTACAATAGGCAATGGGGAATCAATAATCAACAATTTCAATATCAGATTAATATCAGATTAATATCATAAAGCTATACAGCGTGACTTTCCACAGAGATCTACAGCGAAACTGAGAGGACGGAATACGTTTGCTCTCAGAATGCATTTCGCGTAAACTTAGGGCGCATTTATATAAGAACATAATATTTTAATATTTTAAAAACTTTTCATTCCAATTTTCCTTACATTATTAAGTTATGACACCTTATAGTTCAAGAATTAATGGCAAGCCTAAAAACTTATGATCTCAAATCGAAAATTGAAAGATAACAAGAAAGAGCGTTAAAGGGGGCGGAGACAACTGCGACAGTGTGACTGACAGACACGGGGAAATGAAAGATCAGCTTCCTTGCGGCGCTGACCAATAAACAACTCGTCTGAACTTGATTGACAGCTTATTGTTAATCTTTTTGTTTCGCGCTTCTATTGAACGCCATCCGTGTCCCCAGATCCAGACTCTTTTTTTTGAGAATAATTAAATTTTAGAAAGATTAAGATATATAACGAGTGTTACCGACAATTAAAGTTGTTGTTGATTTGTCTTTCAAAAATATCTCCTGAGAGATTTCGATATTTTACAGGCGAATCTTAATCTCACACATATACTCTTCATTTTTCTTAATGTTTGTAAAAAATTTTAGAAAAAGAAATAACCAACAAGTCATATGCTGGTAAAATTTCTCGTAAAAATAAGTGACTCTCATTGAAATCAATTTTTCAAAAAAAGTACTGAAGTCTGATGCAAGTCTGGCTAATAACACTTAAGGTATGCTTTTATTTATCAGTTTATTTGATTAAGATTATTCAACATTCGTTTAAAAACGAGATATTTTGAGAAAAGTTAGACCTAAAATTCGGTGTTTACAGATGAAATATTCTTCATAATTAATGTACTCGTCTATAGTTCGGCATGTTCGGTGAACGAAAGCTTTATGAAATATTGAAATATGCACAACTAGGAAAAATTATGAAAATTATTCAATGATTATTAGTATAATTTTAATTTTCAACCAATGAACATTTAGAATTTTAACAATTAGAATTAATTATATGTTTAAAATATTCGCGCGAAACAATACTCACACCAGAAAAAGGGACACGGATAGCTTTTACAAGAAACAGTGAGTTGTTTATCTTTCTTTTTTACATATCTCTGGTTATAATACAGGCCTATGTCAATCATAAACCCGGTGGGCACAAGGACGTCCAAATGACGTCCAAATGACGTTATTTTAGGACCTTAGGCCGTTTTTATTAAAAGAAATTAATGATTTTGGTATCATAGATGGTAAAGGTAACAAAGAAACACAATATACAAATTTTATATACCAGAAAGAGAATTCTGTGAAGAAAATAAACGGTCACTGTGTCCAAAGTCAGCACGAGCCAGTGTTTCAGAGGCTAGATGAGCTAGTCTTTTTAGTGATGAAATTTGTTCTAAATATATGAAGTGTGATACACAAATCAATAATACTAGCCGCCAAGGCGGCGTCGCTCACCGCCCATGTCCACCTGCTCTGTATCAATAAACGTCAAATTTCCTTATAAACGGCTCGTACAACTTGTGTTCAGCCAGAAGCAGGTTCAAAGTCACAACCTCTGGTGTGCAGTCAGTGTTACATCAGTGTTACATCAACCATTTTTCAGGTTTTTCATAATGTGTTACTTATTTATTTTTTAAAACCAATCGTTGATCAGTACAACAATACACTCAATACATTGGAAGAAAAAATTTAACTTTTTATTAGCTTTTGCTTTAAAAAAGTTACGTGCTCTAACATGGGTGCTATCAAACAGGGGGAAAATGGTTTCTCTTCTTAAAAAGCCAAGTCAACAGTAGTCCTTGGAATATAAAATTAATTATAATTTTAATAAAAAAAACGTTATTCCTATTGGTTCACCAGCCAAAAAAAGTCTCTTTCCATTGGAGCTGTAATTTGTTTCGCACTGACGTCGCACACAAAAAAAGAAATAATTTCCCTCACAACTCAATCTACCATTTTGCGTGACTTACAAACAAACAAACAAGCAGAGAATCGGCTATTAATATATAGACTAGCCGCCAAGGCGGCGTCGCTCGCCGCCCATGTCCACCTGCTCTGTATCACTGTATCAATAAACGTCAAATTTCCTTATAAACGGCTCGTACAACTTGTGTTCAACCAGAAGCAGATTCGAAGTCACAACCTCTGGTAAACCAATCTTTTATCAGTGTAACAATACACTCAAAACGTAGAGAGAGAAAACTTCAACTTTTTATTAGCTTTTGTTTTAAAAGAGTTACGCGCTCTAACATGGGTGCTATCATACGTAAGGGGGAAATGGTTTCTCTTCTTGAAAAGATCACAAGGGACAAGAGAAAAAAAGGCACGTCCTATATGAATAAAGTAAATAAAAAAAAACGTTCGATCTGAAGCGCATAACAATTAAAAAAAGAAATTGAATTATTAAAAGAAAAGCAAAAAAATATTTTGTTTCATGATAGCTACTCTTTTTTTACCTATCGGTTTAAAACATTTTGATTGCTCGAAAAAAAGTTTCCCCGTCTCAGACAGTCAGGCAAGGATACATTAGGATACACTGGCAAACATGCTGCCACATTCTGCCACTGCTGCTTTTTGTCCAAACTGTTTAATCAGTCAGTTTCTTTGTATTTAGTTGATTTATTGTTTTCAAAGCCAATGTAGTCAACGTAGTGCTTGGAATATAAAACTAGCAATAATAATAAAGACAAAACGTTGGTCCTATTAGTTCATCAGCCAAAAAAAGTCACGTTCGATTGGGGTTGCAATGTATTTGCTTCGAACTCACGTCGCACACAAAAAAAGAAATAATTTCGCTCACAACTCAATCTACCATTTTGCGTGACTTACAAACAAACAAACAGACAGACAGACAGACAGACAGAGAATCGGCTATTAATATATAGACTAGCCGCCAAGGTGGCGTCGCTCGCCGCTCATGTCCACCTTCAGCCTGCGTTGGGTTCACGAAAAATAAAATTAAGGATTTAGCAATAATAAGTGTGCCCATGTTGTAGAGCTCGAAAAACTGATCAAAAAAATTTATGGGATCGTTTTGCGACGACCAACCGTTACGGAGATATCGTTGTTCAAAATTTTGATGACGTCATAGACCCGTCCCCCCAAAAAATTGGACCCAAATTTTTCGTCACTCTATCACCTGTATCGCGAACCCCAAAAAACGTCAGTTATCCCTATTGGTTACCGAGATAATTTTCCCTAAACGTTGCTCTCAATGCAATGGTTTCACACTGACGTCGCACAAAATAAAATAAAATAATCACTCTCACAACTCAATCTACTGTTTTGCGTGACAGACAGACAGACAAACGGAGAATCGGCTGTTAATATATAGATAAGGCAAGCAAAATCACTCCTGTTTTAAAGCAGATATATCATAAATTAGATTCACTGTTCAATATAACAAAACTTATGCTGGTGCTGCTGGCATTAATTATGCTTTCTACTCAAGTAAGTAATTACTAAAGTCTGGTACAGTATTCAGTAAAAAAGAATAATTACGTAAGTCATCTTGATGGTTTCTGTCTTCAACCGTCGACTCATCATCTTTTACAGGGCTAAGTCTTTTCAAAGATTTCTACATGGTCTTCTGCACCTAAATTTTGAAATTTAAACATAAACTATGCTCCTTAGAAATTTGCTTTACGTAATTCATCATACACTTATGACAACTTACCAGATTCCCCCTCGTGGTTGAAATATTTATCATCTGTTCAGCTTCGTCTTTTGATCCGATTTCCAGGAGAGTTTCCAAGAGCTCATATTTTTGCAAGTCTTCAGATGGAGTTGACGAGTGAGAGAGACAGTAAGCTACTGGCTTTAGACCTTTAAGAGAGTAGTATACCGTTCCATTAATTCAGTAGTATTGTATGACACATTCGGTTGGAGGAAGCTTATCCAAAATAACTTTGGCATACGATTTCCTAAAAGATGTATTTGAGAATATGTTAGATTTTTGTTACATGTGGTTAATGATTACTTCAATATTAAAGCGTGTGTACAGGTGTGTTGCCCAGAATCATATGGCTGATTAATTAAAATATTTATGATATGGTTTTACTGAGGTGTAAAGTTTAAATCTTTTAAAATCTTTTGATCGCACAGTTTGTCAAAACTTTTTGTAGTGCAAAAAGAAAGCAACCGGAGAACTTTTGCTTACAGCACATAATACTATGATCAAACATAACAAGAAATGCTTTGCATATTTACAAATCGCGTTAAGGAAGACTTTTAGATCAACATCAAAAATTTTATGTTTATGCACGTAACTTATATATAATATGCTCTATAATTTCTGAATTCGATATAATGCTGTCAAGCTTCCTGACAAACTTCCTAAATCACAAGCACAAAAAGAAAAACATAAAACCCATACCGTATACAACTAACATAACTGAAATCAGAAATCTATGCTTTGATTATTAAGTTAGTAAGGTATTTGTTACAGTTTATTTAGTTTGATAATGTGGCAGGTACCATGTTTTTTATTTACAAGCATTCTTTACCTGATTTGACGTTCAAGACTAGTATATATATCAAAACTTTTTATAAAATTTTTAAGATTGAATGATTTTTACAAATGACACTAATTTAATTACATATACAATCCGGGGCATTGTGAAACTTTGTATATATGTACCACCATGAACCAATGACGTAAAATTTTATCTGAATGACATAAAATAATATTAAGGCGATCCTTCAGATGTCAGTGATTATGACATACGTAAATCATATGCCTTAAACATTCGATATATGTATATATATTTATTTATATAAAAATACAAAAAAACTACATTTTGAATGTCAAGCTTTCGAGTTATTCTATATATATATATATCTTCCTAATTACAAAAGGACTTCCTACATTGCAAAGCAATTTACTAATTACTACATATAAAAAGCAAACGATCATGAACAATACATGATCCAAACTTACAAAAATCTGCACGAATATACAGTGTGTTTCGTAATGTTGGAAATGGAAATTTTAAAGTTGTTTTTTTAAATGAATATACCGAATTTCAAAATAATTTTTACATCAATGGAAAGCCATTTTCAAGCTCTTTCGGCTAGTATATCTTTGTAAAAAATGAAAAAGTGGGTTTTGAAAAAATAAGGAGAATGTCATCGAAAAATGTAATTAAATTTTTAATGGTCGATTAACACGTAGTTTAATTACATCGTGCTTATTGTTTCATAACATTGAATCTATTCAAATTTTTTATTAATTTTATGTTTGCTCTGAGACCCCTAAATTGATATTTTAAAACAAAAAAGTTTAACGTTTTTCGTGAACACACAGCTTAAACCTTTTTATTGTTTTCCAAATTGCTGCCATTGTTTCAAAAAATCTTTTCTTTTCATTCACATCTTAATCGACCATTAAAAATTTAATTACATTTTTCCAAGACATTTTCCTTATTTTTTCAAATACCACTTTTTCATTTTTCACAAAAACATACTATCCGAAAGAACTTGAAAATGTCTTTCCAACGATGTAAAAATTATTTTGAAATTCGATATATTCATTTAAAAAAACAGCTTTAAAATTTCCATTTCCAACATTACGAAACACACTGTATGTACAGTGTTTGAATTTGTAGGTGGCACGGTGCATGGTGATTAGGAAGGCTGATCGTAGTAATTAGCAAAAGTTAAAAACTGATATCACAAATGAAAGGTTAATGGAAATAAAACTATTTTATATATACTGTTGGGCTAACAAATGGTGGCATATACAAACTTTTGTTTTGTTTTTTTTTTGTTTTTTTACGCTGAGCCCTTAAAGATATTTCTTTTCATATAATCGGTATACAAGGATTTATTTAATATAAAAACACAAAATTAAATGAGATGAGAGCAAAGGAAACTTTGCGTCGAATCCACTGGGCGATATTGTTCACTGGTTGTTTTCGTTTCTCTGTGATCAGTTCAATCAACCTCTTGTAGAATGCGTAACATTCTCGTCCCATACCACCCATTGCACTAAATACGAGAGGGGTAAACGAACTCTGCTCTACCATTTGAATTCGTTTATTGTAGGATTTTTTCTTTTCTTTCTCGTTGATCTCGTACGTCTTTTTGAGGTCCATCCTCCCATACCTTCCTGCTATTGGGTTAAAAACCCTTACATCTTAAAATGCTTTGCCTCTTGCGGAGACGTCGAGTCTTGCTTGCTCTTGTCGGTTGGCTGTTCTTTCTTATTTAAATAGCTAGAGAAACGTCAAATAAAAGTGATGCAGTAGACAAATATTTTTGATGTTGGAGTTGAGAAGGACATTGAGCCGAGCTGTGCTAATCCAGAACTTAAAGAACTTAAAGACATTTAAAAAACAAAAGCTCGACTATTTCACTTTGTTTACAAAATATTGATATACAAAATATTCCTTACGATCCTTTGGAACTTTAATTTCTTTTTAAATCCATTTAACATTGATCAAAGAAACTTTGAAATCTAAGTGGGGTTACTGCGCTGGCATTTTGAAGATACTGCACGTTCGCTTCATGTATTGATTTCATGTAAACTGATGCACGAAGTATACATTTTTTGGGTACACGGCGATCGATTTGCATTTCAAACACCTCGCGTATATATAAATTTAAAAAGAATTTTGACTTACATTATATGGTGTATGTGTAATAGTTTTTAGCAGTTCGTCTATCAGTTCGCCTATCCAATGTTTTCTTCTGATGTAAAGGCGGATTTACACACGTCGAAATTTTTCGATCGAATAGATATTTTTAATTTACACACTGACGAAAAAAGGCGTCATTTCTTATGTAAACAAACATGAGTGCAGGGCTCTTCTGTATAGAAAATCAATATTAACGAGGTTGTTGCTCCTGATTAAGTATAAGAAGAAAATAAAGGCAGAACAAAAGAGAATGTGGGTACGTCTGATTTACCAAGAGCGTGAACAGAAGGGTGAATTCCATATGCTTGTACGTCAAATATGTTATTACACGACTCAGAATATTTTTTCCGGTGTTTTCGTATGTCTCCTGCTGTCTTTGAAAATCCTCTACGAATTGTAGCTCCAATGATTGTTAAGCAAGTTACTCAAATGCGAAACGCAATTAAACCTGAGGAGAGATTAGCTATTTCACGTTTTGATGACGCAGCAAAACAAGTTTAAAACAGAGATTTTGATTGGTTTAGCTTTTCTTCGAAAAAAAATTCGTCACGAAAAGTTGAAAAATTTTAACTTTTTCGAAGAGTATTTTTTTCGAAGAAGAAAAGTCAGATGATTTTTCTCAGCCAATCTGCAAGCTTAACAAATTTCGATCAACAATTTCGACTTGTGTAAATCCACCTTAACGGTAGAATCTTGATGGTAGAATCTTGCTCTTGATAGACATTCAAAATTTTATAGAACCAAGCTTTCTTTTAAGGTCTATAAATGATGAACTAATAAATACGAATTCACTCATATCTACTATAACGGGTCTATAACCAAAATAGAATAAATCTATAAAAAGTGAAGCATGTTAAACACTAAACACCCATCAATATTTTTACCTGGATCATTTGCCTTCACAACACCATTTCCTATCGCAATAACCATTCGGCGCGAGATAACTGTCCCGGCAAGTCGTGTTCCAATAATCACATCCTTAGTTTTCTTTAATAGTTCTTCTGACAAGAGATTTGGGCGGCCTTTGCTTTTGAACAACGTAGTCGTATTCTGTTGTCCGTTTGCCTTTAGTTTTGATTTCCAAGTGTTTATTGTAGTGCGCTTAAACTTAAATTTTGGGTAATGCTCTGAAAACTTTTTCATGGCAGCATGTGTTCCATGAACCAAAGCGTATTTTCCAACTTCAACACGCACATGTTTTGGTATTGATAGATAATTCTTTTGCTGTGCGACTGACTTTTTCACTTCTTTTTCGATTGAATCCAATTCTCCTTCGTTCGTCAGGCTAGTAGCACTTTGAATGATACTTGTTTTCGGTTTTTGTTTATCTGTTTTCTTCTTACTTTTTGTTTCTTTACGCTGGAAGTACGTCCGAACATCCTTCACCGAGGCCATATTTTCATACGAAAGAGACAAGACATCAAGAATTTTTGTTTTTGTTTTGCTCTTCGGTCGATCGAATGTTTTTAAAAAGACAATAGAAACGTAAAACACGAGACACCGAGACCAGACACTAGACAATAAAATTAGAATGAAATATACACGCCGTTCGAAAAGATTTTTTATTTGATTGTCTTGCTTTTCCAGCTTTTACCAAAGCCACGCCATCTTTTCAAAACAAAAACAGATAGTGTGTGGATAGTGTGTGATTCTACTAAGATGTATCGACTTGAATATAAAGCAGTGATTGCTTCACGTGGTTATCATGTATATAAGGATACTACGTGGTCTAACGCAAAAGTAAAAAAGCAAGTCAAAGTAGAATTAGAAACGTCAAAAGAATCAACAGATATTGACCCATATGCTTGTGCGGTAAAAGCAAAACATTCTTATTTTAATGGATGGAAAACAGTTGGTCATGTTCCTCGTGAACTATCAAGATACATCTATTTCTTCATAAAAGAAGAGCAGGGAACTGTCGATGGCGTTTTGAACTCCTTGAATTACAAACCTTCGCCTATCCCCGCTGGAGGACTCGAAGTGCCACTTTTGTTACGTTTCTCTTGCCCAGATCCAGAAACAATGAACAAACTAAAAGGTTTCATAGAAGATTTCTATACGTACGATTAAACGGGTATCATACATGAAGAAGCCTCCTCAGACGATGAATTTAGTGATTTCGAGCTTGACATCGAAGATGATGAAACGGAAAAAACACAAGAAGAAGAAAGCATGGAAAAAGAAAGAACGGAAAAAGAAACTGCGGAAAAAGAAACCGCGGAAACGATGTTACAATTTTAGATTAATCGTTTTGTTTGTAAGAAAAAAGTCACTTTAGTAAAAAATAATTATATCCTCTTTACTTAAAAAGTGCCGAAAAAAATTCGTAGGCAAAAAATATTCGTCGGCAAAAAGTGACGAAATTATTGGCAAGTGACGAATTTTTTCACCGACGAATTTTCTACCGATAAGGTAGGTAAAATTTGTGCACGATAAAACACGATATTAATCACGTTTAAAGCCAAGTTATATGACCAGATTTAGTATTCTGACCCCCGTATTTTATTTTAGTTTTCGCGCCATACGTGGAGCGTTCGCACGGACATTCTACATAATCAAACTGAGCCAACGAAAACTGAACTCTCTCTATCTCGAACTCGCTAGAGACCAGCAAATTTGTTCGAGTTAGAGAAAGTTCGAGATAAAGAATTAAAAAATAGATTAGAGAGTACACAATTAACCGAAATTTTCGTTCGAGATAGGAGGGAGAAGTTCTATCTCGAAATTCTCCCTATCTCGAACGAAAATTTCGATGTTAGAGTCAACTGTACAGGATGATGTTTGTAGCAAGTGATTTGAGTACAACTGCCGATCCAGTTTTAAACTTAAATTTTAAGTTTTAGATTAAAAATAGAAGACAAACTCAGACGTCGAATGGATGTCTATTGATGACCGTGGACTAAAATAGACGTCCGTTGGATGTGTTCAAGTGTACGTGAACGTTAAGACGAAATTAGTACGTCCGCTGGACGTCCGATGGACGACCTGTGCCCACTGGGTTGCAAGTTGCAGAAGTTCTTGCTTTGATGAAGATGGTGTGTACCTGGTGTTTTTCGCGTTTTATTTACTGCAGTTTTCTATTTCATTATCAGAGCTACTGTTGTCATTGAAAATCTGGCGTTATACCGAACAGATTGAAATAGCTCACGTGTTGGAAGTGGAAACTATGCCTACTTAATCAGGCTCATGTAGTAAACAGAGAATTAACTCATGGTTTAGAAAAATAAACCAGCTCAAGTTAACTCAAGTTAATTCATAGTGGAAACCAAGCTTTATAAAAAAAAACGTGTACAGTCGAATCTCTATCATTTGAACCTTCATAATTCGAACTCTCTGTAATTCAAACGAATTTCATGGTCCCTTCACCTATCATTTCTTTGTTAACGAATCTCGCTAATTCGAACTTTCCATAAACCAAACGTTATCAGCGGGAGTTAAAAGTAATCTCGTGACCATTTATATAGCGTGGTAACACGCGTAGATTCCGACAGTCGGAAACGCATTTTCTTATCAACTCTGGACGGAGAGTAAGGAGGAGAGCGCGCATGCGTATTAATGTAATTAATCGCATACGCAGTAAAGGATATAAAAAGGAGGCAGAGATTGATGTTAAGCTTTAAATTCAACTTTTGTTTTTTTTCTTTCTTATGAAATATACGACGAAGAGCAAGTTTGTATCAGCACTAAATCACTCACTCACTCACAGCCTTAACCCTCGGGGCTTAGTGGCTACGCATTGGCTCGAGGAATATGTGATATTTCCCATTGTGGTTTTAGTCCGGCTGGTCACTAAATCATGTTCGAGATATCGAGAAATCAACCATGGAGAACATTTTGGAACGAACTCTTAATGAAAATTATTTTATTTTACTTCACAAGACCAATTGCTCCAGATAAAAAAAATGTTGTGCTGTTTTCTTTTCCCTCGATAAGGAAGAGTAGATAAGAAAGTATAAATATCTTGAGAACTTGACTACTATTCAAGCTTTGTTGATGATATTGACCAGGCGAACCGGAAAACAAATACTTGATTACTCGAGAGAATAAGATCACTCCTCGACGATAAAACGCCACTTTTATATTCGATGCTAAAATCGAGCTTGGACTATCATTTCACTGGAAGCCTCCATCCTGAATTTACGTAATCAAGTCACCGAAGAAACGTGTAAAACATCGCGAAAATGTATAGATGGAGATTTCTGCAGCACCTTCAAATCGTACTTCGCTTTGACTAAACATAGAATTAACCAATAATTAAATAATAACTAATTAAGTGATAATCATCGTATCAGTTTAGAAGTAAAACTATCCGTAGGGAGAAATTCTAGTTAATTTTTGCCCAAAAGTGTTATGGTACAATCAAAATCATGACAATGGAAATTATTTCTATAACGTTAACACGACTCGCTCAAAGACGATTTACTGCATGCTCGTAAGTTGACACATTTATAAAAATAAGTCATAAACTATGAAGTCAACAAATCACACATCTGGCAAAATGCTAAGGAAAGTCGGAAACGACCATAGAGCCATTCCGACAAATGATGCTAATAGGTTACTTTTCTTCTTAAATGACCTTAAATGACCTTACTTGATATCCAATCAGCTCCTTGAGGTCTTTTTCAGAATCCTCATCAATTTTTACCCGGAAGTTGAACGCTCCCTGATAAGATATGCCCGCCGAATCACCAGCTTAATAAAATAAAGAGCGGCAGTTTTTAAAATGGTCATTTTTAACTTGTTAGACAGAACACCTCACTCACTTATCCCTGTTTTGAACACAGTTCTTCTGATGTCTGAATTAATTGTTGAAACATGAAACATATGCAAAGAAAAATCTTTCCAACACCCTCCATCACCCTATCTACAATATATAACTAACTAGTTGCTATTGAATTGCTTAGTAGAAGAGCTATTTTAACAGACATAAAAAGTTCTTTTTGACGCGAAAACAAAAAAATAGAATACAAACATTCGAAATATTACGCCACAACACAATGTTGATAACTCACACACTATTAAAAACATCGACAAACTATCCCATACCGAAATACCGAATTTTTTGTACATAAATACCGAAATACCGGCACAAAAACGGACGATTTACCGTCACCGGCAGAAGATGAAATACCGTTATCCCGTCAATATTTTCGCCAAATACCGTTATACCGGACAAAAAAAGGTCCAATACCGTTAACTATAGTTAACTATATGTCCTTCAAATAGAATGGGTCCCCAAGACCATCAAGGTTAATCCCCAAAGCTTTTTCAAGATGGGTCAGATTAAGGTGTGTAAGGAGGCCAAAAAAATTTTCAATTTTGTTCCTTCATTTACAAAGCAAGCATGTAAGTTTGCTTTTTTTCCATTTCAGAGGAAGAAAAGAATTTAAGGCATTTCTTTTCCCTGTAATCCCGACCTATTCATAGCGTTTACCTTTTTCCATTTCAGATAAAAAAAGGAATTACATCAAAAAGCATTTCTTTCCCCTATAATCCTGACCTTTTCATAACGTTTAGATATTTTCTATTACTGATAAGGAAAGGAATGATGAGAATGAGGCTAAAAAAACATATTTTTGATCATGTATAAAAGATACTTTGCTTTATTTAAATCCCTAGATTAGTATCGTTTTTAATTAGTTTGATCTCAGATGATGAGCTTATTGCGTTTCTACACACTAGGAAAATCATTGGGATCCATTGCTTAATGCAGGAGTTCTGAAAGCATGGTATCTACAAGCGTAAATGCTATCAGAAGAAGTTTGTTTACTACAGTAAACCTCCAATGACTCGAATCGCCAAGGTGTTGATAGACATTATTTTGAATTACTGAGTAATGTTCGAAATATGGAAAGCCTCTGTGAGGAGATTGACAGTTCGGTAACGGTTTTTCCACGGTTTCCAAGGTTCAGCTTCTAAAATGGAGAATGATACGTAGACCAAAAATGGATGGCAGAAACAAATTTATACTGCTTCCTAATGTTCGAAAATTAGCGATTCTGAATTACGTCAATTTGCAGAGTATATTTTAGTTTACATCTCATCGTATTTCATGATGGCAGAAGTGATGAGAGACCCTATAGAGAAAATCTTATTCGCTCGTCATCGTGTTAAGTTTTAGCGTCTGTATCTTTCGTTATCGCTTTGTGTATGAAATAAGATCAAGACGCTCTATTTTGTAAGGTCTTCAGGACATGTGAAAATAGAAACCAGGTTTCCACGTTAAACACCAAAGCTATTGGACGAGTTCTTTACGGGATACAGCTACTAGTATTCCTTTAAAAAAGCTAAAAATAGAATCCCGTTACAAAAAAAACGTACGATTCATAAAAAATTGTTTGAGAACACTTCAGTTTTTTAAATGGATTTGAAGAAAGGGGCTGTCGTTAAAAACTGTGGAATGGATTGACTCATAAATTTTGAATGTTCCAAATGGAATGTTTGTTTTGTTCTTCACTTTATTTTCGAATCATACTTTAAAGAAAATCGAATGTCTTAGCTGAAATTTATTCTTTTTTCACATGTTCCATCTTGACATAAACATGATGAAATATAGCTTAGTGTGCGTTTATAGTAAAAGGGATATATAACAACTGCAGTTTCCGGAGTGTATTTTATATGTCAATCTTGTTATAATCCTATCGTTCTTTCACAGGAGGGCTTAATAAACTTTCTCGAGGATGATAGCAATAGATTTATAATTTAATATACAAAATTTAGAGGATATTGGTATAGTTTTGAAAAGAGTTTGTGGTACTATAAACTTTTTGTTGGATAAATCTGTTATCTGCAATGATTTTTTTTCTTATTAACAAGCAAATTTTAATTATTCATTACTTAACAAATCATGTTTACTAAAGTAGTTTCGTCCATTTTGTGTTATTAATGATACCGTGTAATTGTGCGAACGAATAAGTTTTCAAATGGGCTACAGCCATGATGCTTTACTATTTCAACTGCTCAATTTAGACATTCGCTTTTGGAAGTTTGTAAATGGTGAAGTTTCAGATAAGTGAAGTTTCGGATGCCGTATATTTTGTTTACTTAACTTTGTTTACAAATAAAAATCATGCACAATATAATTCCTGCTGTTCGGACAGCCGGACAAATGCTAAAATACCGTTGATCTTCGTATGGTGTCATATAGACGGAACCTTTTTGTGGTGTTTTCTTTTTAATTCTTTCACGACAACGAGCTTTGCAAAATCCGATGAGATCGGATTATCGATGTGATCGTCATTTCATCCTTAGTTTATATCTTGACATCCCGCGTAGATATCAACAAAACATGCTTGACCATTTTTTTTAGAGAAAGAAAGAAGACAAGGATTCAAGTAGAAGAAAACGCCATGCTTGTTAATTCATCATCCACCGCTTCTTCAAACCTTATGTTTAACAACACCTTCGATGTTGGGAGAAAATGTTTTATGACTTTTAAACCTGTTTACCACATCTCAGCTGCTTTGATAGCACTATTAGTCATCAGTCTGAACAGCTTTGTGTTAGGTTTGTTTTCCAAGTACAAATACTTACGAAAAACTTTCGCTAACTACATACTTGTTAGCTTAGCAGTCAACGATTTGTTGTCTGGTTTTTCTGTTTTGATGCATATCCTGCCATATTACTATGTTCACTTTCATGGTTGTAAGAGCTTACAAGCGGTGTTCAAGATGTCTTACTTTGTGGCTGGTGACATAGTAACAATATTTTTAGCGATAACAGCAGTATCACACCTGATCTTGCTTTCGACAGAACGTTGTATTTCGTTGTTTTACGCGTTACGTTATTCAATATTAATCACGAAGATACGAATATTTATCGTAATAGCGATTGCATGGATTCTTGGTTTTCTAGTGACCATGATACAGCTGGCTTGGGTGCAGCCTTTTTTACAGAATCCAACAAAAGAGAACTATAACCGCCTGATATTCTGTGAAAAAATTCATATACAAACAGTATTAATCTGCTTTGCTTTCATTCCGGCTTTTATACTCACCTTGCAGTACACGTGGTTATTTTCGTTAGTTCGACGACTCGTAAACACTTCTCTCGGCGTCAGTGTTTCAAAGAAGACGCTACAAGAACGCAGAGCGTTAATGATATACTGTGTGATGTTCATATGTTTCCTGATCTTTTGCGTACCTTATTTGTCGGTGAAACTTATCGTAAGCTTCCACGAAAGTTTATCTCGTTCAATATCAGGGGAAGTGCTAGAAGGTATATTTTTACTCAGATTCATCATTTCTATCATCAATCCGCTTATCTACGCCTTGTATAAAAAGGATTTCCGAAGAGCTGCCAGATTGACGAAGCAGTATTGCTTTGGGAGAAGACTAAGTGCAGATAGTTTTTACACGAACTCGTTTATGGAGAGCAGGTTACATGGATTCGATGAACACACACGATTGAGTCGGCGATTATCGTTGGAATTCCGAGGAAGCCGTCATTCATCGAATCTTGAATTTCGAGCAAGTCGACAGTCTACAACACTCTGCACGTTGTTAGGAAAGAACGATATAGCTCGTGTTTAGTCGTAGATAAAAACTTTGATGTAGTGTAAATGGAATCTTATATGTGACACTCCAGGGGATACAAACGATATAACGTTATTTAAGTACGTAACATATTTTGTCAATGTTATTTGCAGTCTTTCTTAAAATTAAAAAAAAGTCACGGCATTTCCTATGCTCCTTTTTGTTATCGAAATCCTATGGTTAGTCTCGGAATGACACAAGCTAGCCTCGTTTAGACTTTTTCCAAAATTCATCAGTTCACTTGCCAATGTGATTTTCAGCGGAATAGCAATTTAGTTAGTGAGGCCAGCCTCGCTAATTGACCATAGTAATGTGTTTGAAAAGACCTTGCGATATGATAAGAAATATATACATTGCAGAAAATATATCCATTTGTATTTCAAAATAATATTTAATTAGCTAATTGGTTTTCCGAAAATCTCTAAACATCTTTAATTCGGATTTTTTTCTTTGTTTACATTTCCGAATATTATTCCAGGGGGTTTTTTAATAGAAAAAAAAATAACAAGAAAAAAAAGAGAAAGAAAAAAAATATGACTGTTGGGATAAAATTTGTTATGTTAGTAGGATCAGTATCTTGATTAAAATCAACATCATTAAGCCTCTTTAAATTAATCATGATAATTTCCGTATGAATGCGTAGTCATGACAACAGGATGTTTAGCTGTGTAAGCTTCCAAGGATTAAAACAGGGAGCCAATTTCTAAACAGATCCCGACTTGATCTTATGACGCAAAATTGATGATATCATCACTTTTGAATCTCAATTAATAGACGGAAAATGATAATCAGTTTGCATGAAAAGTCTTCGTAAGAAAGTCTTTATTTTCAGTTTGAATATATCAATGTATAAAAATATCTATCTCATGGCATAAAAATTGCAACGAACAAACAAATCTTTTAGAAGTTATATTCATTTGAAAATCGGAACCTCTTTTTCCGAAGACACGGTAGTGAAACCGGTGGAACAATGAATTGCAGTTCCGGCAAATTCATGCGGATATATATATATACGTCTACCGAATCAAAAAAATACCAAAATGAACATCTTTCTTTAATGTTTTGGACGTTTTAAAAAACGTCTTCTGCGCAGCTATTAAAGAATTGATTCAAAAGAAGTATGAAAAAAGTATTTCCTTCATTCTCTAAAGTTTCAATTCAAATTCTATCATTTCAGAACAGATTGTGTGAACAAATATACGAAGAAGAGTTTCGGGGAAAAAAACACACTTTGCGCAACTTCGTCCCCAGGGCTTCTTGCCTTTTCGATATATACGGATGGCGGCCGCCATAAGCTCTGGGGACGATTACCTACATTTGTTCATGACCGAATATTTTATGATTTAATGCTAGATCTACACTCACTCTTAACAAGATACAAATATAACTTCAGTGGGACTTCTTTTTGTTACAACCGATCCACTATATATTAAGGATACTTTCTAATATTATTTGATATTTGTTATCTTGAATTTTAATGTTAAGGAATCAATTATATGGCAGTTGATTGTGTAGAATCAAACAGTGTCATTTCCAAATTGAGGGTTTCTTTTGTTCTGACAAACCTTCAAGTGTGTTAGAATTTTGCTGCTAACAAAGTGTAAAGGCGGTTTTCCTCTAGACGAAAAATATCGCGGCGGAAAAATTTTATGCAATTTCATTGGCGCAGCAATAATCTTTCGGTTCGGTGAACCAATGAGATTGCAAATAAATTTTTGGTCACAACATTTTTCGCCTAGTGGAAAAATGCCTAGAAATTCTCTAAAAAGCAGCTTATAGAAATATAAGAAAAATAGCCTTCATAGAAAATTTTTTATATTAGCTGCAAAAGGTCTCATTAATCTTGTGTGACCATTAAAAATGGTCTAACATAATACTGATATCCAATTTTTCGTTACTTAATATCTAACAACGGACGCCATTGCTGCTTGTAAAAGAGCACTGTGCAGAGATTGTACAAATTTTGACGTCACAGCACGATCGCTCTTTCTGTAGGGATTGCGTGAACGGGTAGATTTTGTTTCTGTTGATGAAAATTCTGTTTTTCGTGATATAAAATATTGTTTTGGCTTCAGTATGAGTGTTATCATTGAATCTTTGAAGGGTTTATAAAGAATGACACATATGTCATTTTATCCATCGTATTTTACACAGATATTCGAAAAATTTTTCTGTTTACCTGGTTATCATACTGTTAAATATATAAGACACAAACAGTTATTTCGAAAATAACTACGAATGGAAACCGTCCGCTATAATTCTATTTCAAATCGCGTTATACGAGAGGAGTTTGGAATGCAAAGATTTCGTGTGGACATTTTTTTTTCAGCCTGGAAGTTACTTGATCAACCGTTCACAGCCTTGACCGTTCACCACATCAATGTGCGCTGCCATTCTTTGAAGCGGACGTGAATGTGTAAGATGTACAGTTAGTTTCTGCGGTATATATTTCTTTGAATGACGTTTTTGTTCCTTATCATCGTTCATATACCGAAATTGAAAGGTTATACAGTAAAAACCTCCATTTAGCGGACATCCCGAATAGCGGACACTTCCACATAACGGACAAAAAGCTGAAGTCCGGATGAAATTACTATAAAATCCTTATGGAAAAACCTCCCAATAGCGGACATTAGCTAATAGCGGACACCTCCCATTAGCGGACACAAATATGTAGGCCCGATTGGCCATTCCTAGCGAAAATTACTTCCCAGTAGCGGACAGGCTAGAAAAACAAAAGAAAAAACCACAAATTTGAGATAACACATTTAAATTTCTATTTTAAGCATCTTCCAACTCTTTTGTTTACATCGGAATCAATTTTATTCAAGTTTTTCTTTACCCATTGAAGGGCTTTCTCGTTGCCATTGAATACATATTCAACAGGGATCTGTAAGCCATTTCCTGCACCGTGGTTAATTCTTTTCCCCGTAACCAACACCCTTATTGTGTGATTGGGTAAAGAAAGAAACTTTTTAAACGTTGAAGAATATATAAATGGAACATGACCAACTACAAGAGGTCCAATATGGTTAGAATGTATTACAGCCACTGCTTTTTTGTCGTGTAAAGAAAAGTCTTCTTCGTCTAAATATAGCCTATATTTCTTAACCTTTTCGTCCAAAAATGCCTACATAGCTTGATAAAGCCAACAACGCTTAAAATTTGAGTATTTTGACAAAACTTCAAATTAGCGGACACCTCCGAATAGCGGCCAGTTTTGCGCTGCCCCTAGGGTGTTCGCTATTCGGAGGTTTCACTGTCTTTGCGATGTACCCATTAATACTTCTGATGTGACCAATGTACTTCCATCAAGTGGAGCTGACAGTAAGGGTTTAATTCATTATAAAACTGAAAAGAAAGTTAGCTTTCCGTGGATATGTTTATTTCGATTCTGTCTCTTCAGAATCTATTTATTCAGCTCTTCAATAAGGAACACAATCCATTGTATCATGACATAGAAATTTATCATGATAACATTCCAAATAATTCGCTAGATTTGTCTGAGATTTCCACTGAAGATTTGCGTGACAAGTTAAGCAAGATAACTTCAAGAAGCAAAGAAAGACAAATTGGTTCAACAAAATAAGTAAAAATATATCCAATTAGCTATCTAGTTGTCTGAAAAAGCGAAACTGCTTTTACTCATAATAGATACCATTTTTCTATGTGGATGTCTTGATTCTGCTAGGGACCAGTCATTGTTTGGCTAATATGCTCTACTTCATGCAGGGAGTGTTATCTTTTAAAATGTAATTTTTTGGTTTTTTTCTTTATTATAGTGACTCAGATATTAATAAGCTTCCGTGTGGTAATTAGAACTTTGAACAAAAAGCGAATATTCTGTAATAGAAACGAAAGACTATATTTCTGTGATGTCCAAATGTAAGTTATAAGTACAAAATCTTATTACGTTGCCATGAAAAATACAGTTGTTTTTATAATTTTATGATAAAAACAATGCCTCGTTCACAGCTTCAAGACCATTTCAAAATTGTTTTTATAAGCGCCCCTCTCCAATTAGCGCCCCTCTTTAATAAGCGCCTTCCTAATTTCCAAAAAAATTTTATAAGCGCCTGGGCGATTATAAGAGAGAATATGGTAACTGAGTACAAGCATTTGTTTTTCTTACAGTTGTTTATGTTTAGTGTTTTTACTTATGTCTAGCATGTCACAATTGTTGTGTTACACTCCAAAAATGTGTTTTTTTCGTATCTTTTCGCGTATAATATCTGATGAGATCTTTGACAGGTTTTCTGCCAAAAGATGTTAAACAAAGTTAAAAAATTTATATACATGTGTTAAAACTAAAATGATATACCTTTCATGCTATATACAACATTTAAGAAAGTCATTTGATAAATGAGCTTTTATGGCAGCTCACACTTCATGGAAAACCTCCCATTGCACACATCCTACCATGCATTTGAAAAAAACGAAGACAAACTCATTAACATAGTGTTGAAATTCAATTAAAAATGAGTAATGAATAACAATATTTGAATTAATCACCATTTATTAATCACCTATAATTCTTTAATTTCAGCTTTTCTTATTTTCGTTTGTATCTACGGATACAAAGTTATTGAAAAGTTGTTGAAATTCAATTGAGTAATAAAAGATCATTCATAAAAGAATAAAACGCCATTTTAAAAGTAAAATCATAAGCATAGACGGTAAAAACCAAAAGATTAAAATTTTAATCTTTTGGTTTTTACCGTCTATGCTTATGATTTAAAAAGATCATTTAACAAATGACTTTCTTAAATGTTGTATATAGCATGAAGGGTATATCATTTTAGTTTTAACACATGTATATAAATTTTTAACTTTGTTTAATTCGCTTAAGACATTTCTTTTTGTCTATATATGTTCAAATGTGTGAATCAATGTGCGTTGTTGGTGTCTATGTCTGGTTCCATATGCTTACCTAGGAGGCATGCTGATAAAGCCTGATATTGGCAGAAACAGTGACTATGAGTGATTGATTAGTATGTAACAAACATCATGGTGTTTTCAATATAGTTAAGTTAGAAGGCATTGTCGAGAAGAGCTACGACATTTTTCGGGAAATCCGGTTATTAACCGGGAACCATGAAGGTTCCGATATTTTTTGACTAGGTGTCCCAAAATTCTCGATCCGCCTCCGTGTGCGTGTTCCTCCTTTCTCTCTTCTTAGGCAACTTTCCACTCCTAGAAAAATTTTGGCAGAAAGAACGCACAAATAATACCAGAGAAAAAGAAAGAGCGTAATTGGTTCATTCTCTAATTATTTTTTTATTCATTTCCGTTAATGACAGAAAGATTAGAAAAAGTTGAAATAAGTTCAACTGTTGGTGTTCTGAATAGAAAAGAGGCGAAGAAAATAAACCAATCAGATTTTAGTATTAGTTCTTGTCCAAAAAAAATTCTATAGGCTTTTAGGTTTATTTTACATAAGCCTGTGATGTGCTGAACCAGAACTCTGATATTTTTCATCACGGGCTCTCCTCGGGCAGCTTGACTTGATTAAACAGCGAGTCGTTCCCAGGACTTCATCGAAGAAGTTTCTTCCTCTCTTTCCTTTTTCAACGACTTATCTCCGAAGTTGACTGGCATGTGTTGAATAAATCGCTTTGTGTTGTATTTTATGAATTTTGTTTGCTGCGTCTTCCTTTATGTTGAGTTTTAAAGAGACCTAACTTTATGTAACCCTCTCAAGCAGGAAACGCGATTTGTTCACATTCGCAGCATTTCTTGTTTAAGTTGTTCGACAATAATCCTTTGTGGAAAACGTGTAACTTTCATAATAATCATGTACAGAATGTTTCAGAATGCTTTTTCCACAAACTTCAATGCGTTTTTTTTCAAAAATTATTCGTCAAATTTTTGCGATTTACATACCATATCAAAGCTCTTTTCAAGCCCTTTCTGAAAATATAAAATTTAAAGCAAAATGGTAATTCTTCCGAAAGCTATTGAGGAAAATATCATGGTTTCAGATCATCAACTTGTTAAAGATCAATTAACGTGCAACAATACAACAAGTTTACAAACACAGTCAGATGAGTTCAAACATAATTTCTGTCGTTAGTAATTCTTAATAAGCCTCAGATTTCATAACCGAGCAAGTTGATAAGATAAAAGTTTTGGGAATTAAATGCGTGTACTTTTGCTAAGGACAGCTTTATACAGCCGCATAATCGCCGAGTTGAATTAAATTACTTTAATTCGGGTAAAATTTGACAAAAATGCGATAGTCACTTTATACAGGTTTTGTTGCTGCATATCATATTTAGACAGCCGCATAATTGCCGAATGAATTTATCATCGTGTGTTTCTTACACGCTGTCGCTACTTTCGTGCACTTTTTTCACGAAGTTTAATCAAGCTGTTATTAAAATCGACGATTATGCAGCCGTATAAAGTGATGCCAAATTTATGTCGAAGATTGCCGTTTTATTCGACAAACCCTGTTGAATTTAATGCAATTAATTGATCTTTAAGAAATTAATGATTCAAATCTGTGTATTTTTCGTCAATAACTTTCCGAAGAATAATCATTTTCTTCAAAATTTATATCAATCAAAAGTACTGGAAAAGGGCTTCCTTGAGATGTAAATTTCGCAACATTTTGACAAAATAATTGTTGAGAAATAGACACTGAAAGTTTGCGGATAAGTCTTTCTGAGACATCCTGTATGTATTCACTTGTCATTCTTTTTAGAGTGTTTTTAATTAAAGAGTATGGTGTCAGATTTCGCTCACGCAATTTGTCGATATACAAAGCATTTTTATGATTAAAATTTGAATCGAAAGGGTGATCGTTTGAACAGTTGGAAGTCCTTGATTTCAAATAATTACAAAAATGTTTCGCTGTACTGTTTTCAAAAAAGCTCATTCACCTGTTGTGAGAGAATTGTTGAAGACTTACACAATGCCAACATATTTAAAAATGTGGAATGTACCTGATGGCAAAGTCAACTCAATCTTACGACAACGAGAGGAAATATTTTCCAGCCTTTCAGATCTTACTGATTCTTATATCGACGAAAAGGTTTCTTTAGTGTGTTTGAACACTGATAATGAAGTTGTGGGTGTGTGGTTGAATAAGATCATGAATTCGCAAGAAGATTATGAAAAGCACCTGGTTGAACCATTTCTACCAATTAAAGGAGAGCACAAATATCAGGCTGACATAGCAGAATCTATACGTAATCACTCACAAAATACAAACTTGTTTGAAGAGTATGATACCAAACGCTTAATTTACACTTATCATGGAATAGTCCATCATGATTATAGAGGAACATTCCCTTCCTTGAATGGTTATACGATTAACAGCTGGCATTTCAACGAAACGGGAAGGCGCTTTGGTAAAAAAGGGGATTTGCATTTTACAGATGCGATACCGGAGATTAAAGACGATCAAATAGTTGCCGTTAAGCGTAGCGTTTTACCGATGGGTTACATATTGAACAAATCTACTGCGATTAACAGTACTCACATCACATTAAGATTCTGTAAGGGGATATTGTGAAAAACTCCGGTGATGAAGGACATTTGATAATAAAAACAATAAATCAAATATGCATATAATAGTATTGATAATTCACAAATTATCTCCGCGTTTATGACAAATTTCCTTGAAAAATGTTCAAACTCTCACTTAGGCCACCTTTTTAAGTTTGTTAATTATGTCTTTCCCAATACAAACCACAGTCCTTATTGCTTGTCGTACTAAATTGTTACTAAATTGTACTAAATTGACTGTAATATTACTATTTCCTTTAAAGGGATTCCTGAATGTTTGGCCAGAATGATATTTCAAGGGATGCTAGAACTCGCAAAGTTGTTCCAGAATTCTTTTTACAGTTTTTAGAAATTCTGTTTCAATAAGCAGATATTTCAATTTAAAAATCAACAAAATTATGCAACACATAATTATGTCATAAGATAGTATTTTGTTAGTGTGTATTAATAGCTGAACAAGAAGCCGAACGGCATCAACACGGTATCGACATAAAAGGACTGAATCGTTTGTGAACGTTTTTGAGTTTTTTAAACGCATTCTGATTGAAATTTCAAAAGCGGATAAAATAATCTTTCGCGTTCAACTAGAAATGTGAATTCCGCATGGGATTAACTTTCGTCATTTTCGGTTTTTGTGCAATTTTTTTTTCTAAATAATTTGAAAGACAGAGATTTATTGATTTAGACTGCATTGTCGCAAGAAAAACACGTGAAAGTGGGTTTTTGTTTTTTTCTTTGAATTAACTTTCGCGAATCGGCTTCTTAGTTCATTTTGCGTGGGATAAACTTTCGCGAATCCACATGTCAGTCCTTTTCGCGGGGACTAACTTTCGCGAAAATGACCAAAAAACGCAAAAACGCGAAACTTTCTCCTCGCGAAACTTTCTCCTGGTAAAGTATATAGGTCACAATGTACCATTCATACATTTTTTTCATTGAAAATAGAAAGTGTTAACAAAACAACAAGCAAGAGACAAAATTAAAAGAAAAAGAAACAACTACTGTATTTCCTCTAATAAACGACTCCCTCTTATAAACGACTCCCTCTATTAAACGACTCCCTCTATTAAACGACTCCCTCTATTAAACGACTTCCTCTTATAAACGACTCCCTCTATTAAACGACTCCCTCTAATAAACGACTCCCTCTATTAAACGACTCCCTCTATTAAACGCCGCACTTATAACTAAACATTTGTAATAAACGCCGCCTTCTAATAAACGCTGCATCTAGAAAAGCGGCGTTTATTATTAGAAACAGGCCTAACAAGAAATATTTTAAAAAGTTTAATAGCTTTATTTCCCTTCTATCAACAGTTCTTCCACGTTTGGATGACTTTTAATTGATATGCAATTATTCAGAATAGTAGACAGAGGGCGCAATCTTATGATAAAACCATTGGTTGTACAGCTGGCTTGAATATTTTCGAAGTACGACGAATT
Organism: Turritopsis dohrnii; assembly: GCA_027922465.2. NCBI lineage: Eukaryota > Metazoa > Cnidaria > Hydrozoa > Anthoathecata > Oceaniidae > Turritopsis > Turritopsis dohrnii. Next base: position 373,475 of record BQMF02000293.1, read on the forward strand.
ATTATGTTTCAACATTGATGGCGTTTCCTGATTCTTCAGTTGTTTTCTTCTCCACTGATGTTTCTTTTTTGCTGGCGTTGGGATTGTATGTGGATGACTGCTTCTGAGAACGCTGGTTGGTTGCTGAAAAAGAAATATAAACGCCCTTGATATAAAGACATTTTCTTTCAGAGAAAAGAATACGGCGTCCACCGCCTAACCTTCCACCCAACAATAACAGCTTAACACAACAAAAGAAACAAACGTGCAAAACTCAAACATGCTGCAAGTGGATGATGATACCTTGGGACAGACACATACAGTACGTGACGACAGAAAAACGCTACTCAAAGGCTGTTGACGGGTTCTAATTTGTAATGATCTAACAGTAAAGTAGACGCTTGTGGTGCAGTGTGTGCTGTAACTAAAACAAAGAATATTTACCGTGCAAACATAAGTTAATTTTCTAAAATCAATGTACATTTTGTTGAAGTGCTTCAAGTATTACCGCATTTCCTCTTATAAGCAACTCCCGCCCTCTTTTTAGTTAGGGCGCTAACAGGAATATATATCGCTGATGGGGCATTTTCGATCATCTCATTGAGTCCGTCCAGTCCAATCAGGTTACAGAAACCTTCCGCCCATGACCATGCATAACAATTACCCAAACATCACCGCTCTATTTGTACCCTCCATTAAACATCGTTCGCTCAGTTAAGCAAATATGATAGGGCGGCAGTTATGCTACCATGCTGCGAGTTAACTGATAGAGGAAATACAGTACCTTGCTTGAGTTGCAAATTAGTTTCAAATTAAAAACAAAATCTATATTATGATTAAAAAGCGAATAAATAATATAAGTTGAAGAAAACATTGTGGAGGAGAGCAAAGCTATGTGGATGAGAGCAAAGTGATTCACGTATACCGGGTGTGCCAGAAAAAACACCACTAAAATTCAATTTTTGACGTACGCTTTTCTAGTTGCCGAAATCATTTCAAATCTTAACGAAATAGTATTCAGGCTATTCTCAATCAACTGTGAAATTTTGATAAAGAAACAACAATTTTTACGGAAGATATGACTCTATTAAAAGAGGATGTATAATTTTCAATGTTTACAGAATTGACGTCAAAATCTTAACGGCATAACTATCTATTTACAAAACGACTCTCAACGAAAGCCAAATGATAACATGTAAAACATGTTTAGCTATAAACATAAAAAAAAGTATGAAATTATTACAAAATGTATAAAAGTTATCCAAATTGTAGTTTGATTGATGATCCATTGCGATCTTTCACTGCACGTAGTCTTCCAGTGAACTCTTTCATGGCTTTCCTAATTTCTTGAACATTCGATGCGCATCCTTTCCATACCGATTTAATTTTTGCCATCATTTCTTTTTCATCTTTAAATGGCTTGTTTATCCTGTTCATATAAACTCTGCTTTTGACTTGATTCCAAAAATGATAATCCAGAGGATTTGTGTCTGGGGAATTTGGAGGCCATTGGTCCTTTTTTATGAAACGGCGTGGTATGGTTTCCTCTAGAAATTCTTGGACAAGGTTGCTGGTATGTGATGATGCTCCATCTTGAATAAATATCCAGTCATTCCTTGGATAAATTTTTTCTATAGCTGGAAATAATTGTTTCTTCAAATGATTTTTATAGTTCTTTGCATTGACTTTAATGCCATGCTTGCCAACGAATATCGGTTTAGTCACGCCATACCACGTCAAACCAGCGGAAACCATTACTTTAACAGATTGTCTGTTACTTGTATGATAAATACTTTCATCAGGAACATCTTGTTTTTGTCCTTTGAAATAAACTCGGTTATTTTGGACATTAATTGGGACTTGCAATGGAAAATCACTTTCATTTTGAAATACAGCACGCTCAATCATACGGGAATTATTTTTGAATTTTTCAAAGAGATTACCAGCACGCTCAACTCGTCTTATCCTTGTACCATCATTCATGTAAGGCGGTTTCATACGTTTGAACTGCTTGAATCCTCTTCTCTTGACCATTCTCCTCACAGAGGTATGTGGCACATTCAATTCCTTGGCGATTCCACTAGGAGATACATGTGTCCCAGGCTTTTCTTGGGAACAAATCATTTCTTCTACTTTTTCTTCGTTTTCATGGCACGTAGCTGTTCTTTGACGACCAGAAGCCTTTCTTTGCCCCATTGTACCAGTTTTAACAAATCTTTTTATCAAACGGTATAAAGAAGACTTGTCCCAGTTCTTTTCAGGGTTATCTTTCCAAATTTTGTAGGCAGTGTATCCTTTTTCGTGATAGTGTTGCATGATGGCTTTATCAGCGTCAGAAAAAAACATAATGAAAGACTTCAGCACTAAGTCACCCTTTCTATTGGAGTGAGAGTCGTTTTTTACACCAGTGGTTAAAACAAGAAACTAAGTAAAGTTTTCTAAAAAGGTCGGGAAGTAGCACTGCAATAGCTTCAAAGGCGGTGGAAAACAAAATCACATGACAGGATTAAGCATAATAGAAACTTCAAGAAAAATTATAGACGGCAAAATGCTCGTATACAAAATGCTCGTATCTTCCGTAAAGATTTTCATATCTTTCTGAGATTATTACGGATGTTTTAAAATAGTCTGAATAATATTTCCGTAAAATTTGAAGTGATTTCAGCAACTAGAAAAACGTACATCAAAAATTGAATTTTAGTGACGTTTTTTCTGGCACACCCGGTATAGACTGAAAAACCGTTCAATTAAAAATCGTATCTATTTATATTCGAGTTTGAGTTAATCGAGTTTAATCAGTCGAGTTAGTAGCACTGTTATTTTTGAAGCTTGTGGACTTTTACCTGACTTAGAATCGTCATGGTCAGTTGCACTACAACCTGGAATACATGAGCAAAATGTAGTTTTAACAGGACATAAATCCACGATTCATAAGGCACCTGTGACCAGTCCTAAATCACTCGGTTTACAGTGCTACAAGATCTAACATACATTATTATAATAAGATGTGCAATTAAATACAATAACCGCCAAGGCGGCGTCGCTCGCCGCCCATGTGCACCTGTTCTGTGTCACCCCGGAGACCCCAGAAAACCTCATATTTCTTGAAAAACGGTTCGTACAACCTGTGTTCAGCCAGAGGCAGATTCGAAATCAAATATCAAATATCAGTTTAAACAATGGTTTCAAAAAAACCCAAATTTCATGATGTGTTACTTATTTATTTTTTAAAACAATCGTTGATCAATACAACAATACACTGAAAACGTAGGGAGAAAAAACTTCAACTTTTTATTAGCTTTTGTTTTAAAAAAGTTACGCGCTCTAACATGGGTGCTATCAAACAGGGGGAAAATGGTTTCTCTTCTTAAAAAGTTCACACGGGAGGAGAGAAAAAAGGCACGTGCTAAATGAATAAATAGAATAAAGAAAACGTTCGATCAGAACGCTTAACAATTAAAAGAAGAAATTAAATTATTAAAAGAAAAGCAAAAAAAAAACATTTTCTTTTATGATACTCTTTTTTTACCTATCGGTTTTTAAACATTTTGATTGCTCAAAAAAAAGTTCACCCGTCTCAGACAGTCAGGCAAGAGTTAGTGGCAAACCGAACATGCTGCCAAGTTCTGCCACTGCTGCTTTTTGTCCAAAATGTTTAATCAGTTAGTTTCTTTGTATTTAGTTGATGTACTGTTTTCAAAGCCATGTCAACGTGGAAACTAACAATAATGATAAAAACAAAACGTTATTCCTATTAGTTCATCAGCCAAAAAAAGTCACGTTCGGTTGGGGTTGCAATGTATTTGTTTCGAACTCACGTCGCACACAAAAAAAGAAATAATTTCGCTCACAACTCAATCTACCATTTTGCGTGACTTACAAACAAACAAACAAACAAACAAACAAACAGACAGAGAATCGGCTATTAATATATAGACTAGCCGCCAAGGCGGCGTCGCTCGCCGCCCATGTCCACCTGCTCTGTATCACTGTATCAATAAACGTCAAATTTCCTTATAAACGGCTCATACAACTTGTGCTCAACCAGAAGCAGATTCGAAGTCACAACCTCTGGTAAAACCAATCTTTTATCAGTGTAACAATACACTCAAAACGTAGAGAGAGAAAACTTCAACTTTTTATTAGCTTTTGTTTTAAAAAAGTTACGCGCTCTAACATGGGTGCTATCAAACAGGGGGGAAATGGTTTCTCTTCTTAAAAAGTTCACACGGGAGGAGAGAAAAAAGGCACGTGCTAAATGAATAAATAGAATAAAAAAACGTTCGATCAGAACGCTTAACAATTAAAAGAAGAAGTTAATTTATTAAAAGAAAAGCAAAAAAAAAACATTTTGTTTTATGATGCTGGTTTTTTTTACCTATCGGTTTTTAAACATTTTGATTGCTCAAAAAAAAAGTTCACCCGTCTCAGACAGTCAGGCAAGAGTTAGTGGCAAACCGAACATGCTGCCACGTTCTGCCCCACTGCTGCTTTTTGTCCAAAATGTTTAATCAGTTAGTTTCTTTGTATTTAGTTGATGTACTGTTTTCAAAGCCAAGTCAACGTGGAATATAAAACTAACAATAATGATAAAAACAAAACGTTATTCCTATTGGTTCATCAGCCAAAAAAAGTCACGTTCGATTTGGGTCGCAATGTATTTGCTTCGAACTCACGTCGCACAAAATAAAATAAAATATCACTCTCACAACTCAATCTACCATTTTGCGTGACTTACAAACAAACAAACGCACAAACAAACAAACAAACAAACAGAGAATCGGCTATTAATATATAGATGCAATTATTTGCGCAGGGAAGTTTTGTGTAATGAGAATATATTCTTTTGTTTAAAACATTTTCCCACAAGCTTTTAAGGAAAAGAAAACATTGTTGATTAAAGTCAACTTTCAACTCATTTACCATTTTGTAATAAACGCCGCCCTCTAATGAACGCCGCCCTCCATTAAACGCCGCATCCAAAAGTTGAACTTTTTAATAACGCCACGGCGTTTATTAGAGGAAATACGGTAAGTTGTTAAAAGATATCCCTAAGTTGAGTATAAACTGTTTTGAGTTCAATGAATTGTTTCATTGTGATGACTTTTTACTGTCAAAAATTGATTTTTTAAGTTTATAAGTATAAAAAGTTTGTAAGAAAATGATGCTCAAATGTCCAAAATCTTAATTAAAATCTGTGTACCAAAAATATATATCACCTCAATCTTTGTCAGTTTTTTTATATACCAAAGGTCAAGTCTTCATTCAAGTTCACAAATAATAACAGGTAATTGTTTCTTTTATCAAAGATTGCAGAACGTCATTTAAGTCATTATTGAAGACGAATGTGAGAAGTTATTAGAAATATTTCAATCCATCATAAATATTTCCATTATCTTTAAAGTCTTCCCTAAATTTATTTGCTTCATATGTCAATGCATATTTCTTCTTTCCTATCATCACAATAACGTGTTTTAGTTCATCACCATCGGCTAAATAATCTTGAGATTCGCCATCAAGTAAATGAGTCTTTGACAGTGTAATGTTTATTATGATGTTTATTATGTTTGTTATGATTCTCTCTCTCCACAAACAATGGAAATAAATTCTCAAAATATGGCTGTAATTCACGAATATTTTGATATGCAAACTATAATCCTGTCTATTTACAAATCCTATACAGTTCTTTGATTATAGAACGGCTTGTAGTAAGCAACTTTCGACATTTCTAGACAAAAGTATCAAGCACAAAATGCAAGCACGACCTTCCACAGCGCCATATTGTTTTCTACATGCTTTCCATTCAGAAATTGACGGTAACCGATTTCCAATTGACAAATCTCGGAGGAGTAAACACTGATGATTTTAAACACGGATAGCATAGCTACCGTGAATTAGTAAATACTATGACTTCATTTTTCTATCAGTCAACTCAGAGTGGAAGCCCTTATTCCTTAGTAACCTATAAAGATTGATATGTTAATCATATCTTAAGTTATTGCAATGAGAACAAAAGCTTTGCAATGACTTCTTAACGAACTGACGTCTTTTTTTCAACTGACGTCCAAAACGTAAAATTTGAAAAGTTTTTAGTAAAATTCTTTATGAATTTGCAGTTTTAACGGCTGAATTATGATACAAAAGAAGTCACGCTGATTCTGCTGATATATTTTTTACCGTCCAGATCGGAGAATTCGACTCAAAGATTGAGATTTTCAGCTTCGAAAAACAACAACAAACGCAGATTCTGCTCACCAATCCGTCTGTACGCTAACCGCTGTGCTTCGTTCCAGCTTAACATCTCAGGTACCGATATCCTTTTATCCGGCGATGTCGAAACGAATCCTGGACCATCTCAATGCTCCCTTTGTTCTAAAACCGTTCGCAAAAACAGCAAAATCGTCAGCTGCTGTCGTTGTCAACAGAAATCTCATCTCCATTGTGTTGATCCGAAAAAGAAAGCTTCGATCACCGATTGGATGTGTTCGCAATGTTTACCCTCCATCCTACCATTTTGCAACGTTCGAGATCTCTCCGAAATTGATCAAGAAATCGCTCAACAACACCATCAAGATCTTCAACTCGAACGGCTCAATCAAAACAGAAACTTGTTTAGTGTCGCCCATCTCAATACCCAGTCGATGGTCTCTACATTCGACGAATTTGTCCTCTTCGTCAACAGGTATGATTTTGATGTGCTCACTCTTACTGAAACCTGGTTAAATGACAACCCTTTCCTACTCGAGTATGTAAAGATCGAAGGCTACAAATCGTACTACCATAATCGAGACAACAAACGTGGTGGTGGTGTTGGTATATATATCAAAGATAATATAAAGCACAAACTGCGAAAAGACATTGTTAACATCAACCCAACTCTCGAACATTTATGGCTTGAAATCGAGGGGAAAAATAAGCATTCAAAATTACTTTTGTGTGTTGCTTATCAGCCAAACTTCACGCATCATGAGAAATCAGAGTGGCTCGATAACTTTGACCGTGTCATTGGAAATGCGACTCTTGACTGGACCGGAAATGTGGTGATTACAGGTGACTTCAATATTGATCTCTTGACGAACTCTCAGATTAAAGATTCCTACATAGAAATCCTACGATCATTCGACCTCACCCAACACGTCAACTCTCCATCTCGTAAAGGAGTATCCCTTATCGATCACATTACGACTAACTCCTCCTGTAAAGTAAAATTCTGTGACATATTATCCCAACACCAGAAATCAGCGACCACGATGCTGTATTCGCTTGTATCAACACTCGTGTTGCCAGATTCGAACCTCGGTACAAGATCATCCGTGACATGAGGAATTTCGACTTACCTGCATATGTTGCTGATACGGCAACCGTTCCATTCAATCTTGTGTATGCAACCGATTGTACCAATGACAGTTTAAATACATTGAACTACTTACTGCTTAACTGCATCGAACGTCACGCACCCTTGAAGAGAATAAAAGTCACTCGTCCACAAGCACCCTGGATGAAAGACTTAGTGATCAACAACTTGCAGCAATCATGTCACGAAAAGCGAACCTTAGCGCATCAAACGCAGTCCGACTCCGATTGGAAAGAATTCCGTGAAGCTCGAAATGCTCTAAAAAGACACATAAAACACACCAAGAAAACTTTCTACCGTAAACTTCTGTCATCGAAAAAACCAAAGGAAGTCTGGAAGCTGATCCATCGATTTCTTCATCCAAAGAAAAGTGTAATCAATATTCAACCATCCGAACTAAACGCACACTACATATCCACAGCTCCTAGGATCCTCGGTTCGAAACCAACATCAATCGAAGAGATTCAGCTCCTTCTTCAAGATTTCGTTACAGATGTTGAGCAAGAATTCGAATTTCAGCCCGTCACGTACGAACAAGTACTCAAAGAAATTAAGAATCTCCGAACCGATTGCTCTGCTGGTTACGACAACCTTCCAGTATCACTCATCAAACCCATCGCTGACCACCTCACATCCCCACTAACACACATCATCAACACAGGAATCGCCGAAAATACCTTTCACCAACAATGGAAAATCGGCAAAGTAACACCCATACCAAAAACAGAACAATCCGTCACTCCCGATCAATTCCGACCTGTGACTGTTTTACCTATCCTATCGAAAATCTTTGAACGTTTAATGGCAAGACAGATTGTAGATTATGTCGAAAGAAATCAGATATATCAACAAACCATGTCTGGTTTCCGCAAACGTCATTCGACCGAAACATTGCTAATGAAGATTCGAGATGATATCGTTGGTGCTATGAACAAAGGCGAAGTCACACTAGCAGCGTTCCTCGACTACTCTAAAGCCTTCGACACAGTTGATTACAAAACTCTGTTGGTAAAACTACGAAAGATAGGCTTTTCAAATAAAGCTGCCATGCTCATGTTGTCGTACCTCAGTTATCGTCGCCAATTCGTTCAGGTTGATGACAAAAAGTCTGAATATGGGACAGTGCTATTTGGCGTACCTCAAGGCTCGATTCTTGGACCGATATTGTTCAATCTGTACACTGTCGACCTGCAGGAAAACGTAAACGGTGGGAGTACGAATCAATATGCAGATGACACTACCATATATGAACACTGTAAGCCAAAAGATATCCCAACAACAATCATCAACTTAAACCAACGCTTAGATCAATTAAAACAATGGTCGACCGCAAATAATCTCGCATTTAACAACAAAAAAACCAAAATCATGCTCCTGTCAACATCAAGAATGGCAAAGATTCATGACTTATTGAACCCTAACCATGCAACTTTCCATGTCCACCATACAAATCAACTGATCGAACGTGTTCCAGTTTACAAACTTCTTGGTATCCAATTTGATCAAAATCTAAACTGGGACACTCACATCGAAAAAATCTGCTCCTCAGTCTATGCAAAGCTTTACGTGCTACGTTATCTCCGTCGAACAGCAACATACCGCTTGAGGAAACAGCTAGCAGAAGCCCTTTTGTTATCAAAAATCCAATACTGCTGCTCGCTCTTCTGGAACCTTCCCCAATCGCAATTGAAAAAGCTTGACAAACTACTGTGTAGAATCGCTTCCTTTGTGACATTGAGATATTCTACGATTCAAGATGTAATCGAGCTTGGTTGGTTACCGATTCAACAACAAATTCGCTTTGATCTGATGAAACTAGCCCACAAATCGATCAACCAGGTTGAATTTCCAAGTTATTTGAAAGGTTTTAAATTGAGAATTGTTGGGCGTGGAATTCGAAATGTTGATGATATTACTTCAAAATATGATATTAACGTTTCAGAAAAATTGTTCATTGGCAAGGCAAGTCGCCTGTTAAATGACATTCCAAAAATTATCAGGGAAGAACCTGACCCGAAAAAATTTCGTAGCTCTTTAAAGAAATATTTATTGGATGTTAGCTTAGCAATATTTATTATGAATCATGCATAAGATTTTTAACAATCGGCACCTTTCGGTTCAATATTTTAGTATCGCACCAATCTCATAGCCAATACCATTATCGTAAGTCTAGTTTGTTTGTGTCCGATTCTTTTGTTAGTCTGCCAACCGATTTACCTGTTAGTTTCTTTTTTGTGTCCCTGTCTAAAGGTCTGTCGATTGATTAGTATATATATTTTACATTATGCCCAATAAATAACTTAATCTTATTTATTTTATTTCTAACTTTTCACATCCATATCAGCTACTCCAATATTTTTAGCGCTTTGTGCGGTTCGTTACTACATCCTAAAACCAGTGACATTCCAGTCATTTGATTTTTGAGATCACTCCAGATTACCACATCCAATTCAATTTCTATATTGCAAGCTTCTAGTACATTATCTTTTCAGGGTAGCCATCGTTAATTTATTAATTATATTTATACTTAAAATATTTGAAAATTTTAAAGTCTTATCAATACCAATACTGCTAGTTCCATGATCATTTAGTTCCAATCAACTTTTTCAAATTTTCAATTTCTCCAAGTTTCCAACCAGTACAAGATTCCAATTCTGTTCGCAGTCTTTTGCCAGTATCTTTTGAAAGTTATATTTTATACGGTATATTCTTTCATAATAAATTATTTCTTTATTTAAGTATGCTTATTTTAATAGGACGAATAGCCATTGTGAAATATGGAAGTGCCTGAAAGACAATTAATAATAAAAAATAATAAAAAATAAACTGTTAGCTACTATCTTATTACATTATAAACATGCATTAAATAAAATAAATATATGATTTTAAAAACGAAATATCTCAAAAACTGGTTATAAATGGCTATAAAATACTTAAAAGAGATTTGTTAAACGAGTTCTTGAGCTCTATCATATTTATTATTTTGGACACAGAAATCCCGTGAATATTGATACAACGACGAAAAGGTATGTGGAAAGGTATTAAAATGGGAAGCGGCATATTCATTAATTAAGGACTTCTTTAAGAAAGGATACAGTCTTATCAGTATTCACGTTAATTGTTGATTTTGTTACTTAAGGACTAACTGGTTTGAAAGAATTGATTTTTCGTTCACAGGACTTCTTGCCTTTTTGATATGGACAGCCAAAAAGTTCTGTGAACGAGCTGTTGCAGCTTCCTAGACTTTTGCTTTCCACAGTATTTTCTCCGATGATTGATAAATGTATGATTGTGTTATTACAACAAAAAGTTGTTAAGTTTTATGATATCAAGGGAAAAGCCTTTTTGAGCACTTTTTAGATACCTAACATAATAGGGTATATCTGATGGATTCTGTAGATTTCCGACTTCAAAATACGTATAATCACGCGTCACTACACACGGGCGATGGCAAATCAGCCTAATAGAAGTCATGTAAAAGCAACATGAATTCAAATTATAGGGTGGTGGACGGAAAATACCACCAGCTACATCTTTTGTTCTGACAAACTTTCAAGAGTGTTAGAATTTTACTGCTAACCAAGTGTAAATGTTAGACATTCACTGAAATGCAGTTTAAGCTATAACGTAGAGCGCTTTTTACTCAAGAGTATGGTGTCAGATTTCGCTCACGAGATTTGTCAATATACAAAGCATTTCTTGTTTATTTAAATTTGAAATAAAATGGTGATCGTTTTGAAGAGTTGGAAGTCCTTGATTTCAAGTAATTGCAGAAATGTTTCGCTGTACTGTTTTTGAGAAAGTTCATTCATCTGTTGTGAGAGAATTGTTGAAGACTTACATAATGCCAACATATTTAAAAATATGGAATGTGCCAGATGGCAAGGTCAACTCAATCTTACGACAACGAGAGGAAATATTTTCCAGTCTTTCAGATCTTACTGATTCTTATATCGACGAAAAGGTTTCTTTAGTGTGTTTGAACAGCGACAATGAAGTTGTGGGAGTGTTGTTGAATAAGATCATGAAATCGCAAGAGGATTATGAAAACCACCTGGTTAAACCATTTTCACCAATTAAAGGAGAGCACAAATGTCAGGCTGACATAGCAGAATCTATGCGTAATCACTCACAAAATACAAACTTGTTTGAAGAGTATGATACCAAACGCTTAATTTACAGTTTTCATGGAATAGTCCATCCTGATTATAGAGGAACATTCCCTTCCTTGAATGGTTATACGATTAACAATTGGCATTTTATTGAAACGGGAAGGCGGTTTTGTCAAACAGGGGATTTGCATTTTACAGATGCGATACCGGTGATTAAAGACGATCAAATAGCTTTCGTTAAGCGTAGTGCTTTATCAATGGGTTTTATGTTGACCAAATCTACTGCGATTGGCAGTACTCACATCACATTAAGATTCTGTAAGCGCATATTGTGAAATGCTCCGGTGATGAAGGACATTTAATAATAGAAATAATAAATCAAATATGCATTTAATAATATTGATAATTAACAAATTATCCCCCGTATATGACAAATTTCCTGGAAAAATGTTTGAACTCTGACTTAGACCACCTTTTTAAATGTCTGTCTTCTTAAATCTACTCCAAATATTTCCAATATACAGTTCTAATTGCCTGACGTACTACTGTAATATTGATACAACGACGGCAATATAATGAGAAAAGCCATTAAAATGTGATGCCACATCTTGATTACTTAAGTACTTCTTGAAGTAAGAATACTGTCTTATTAGTTTTCACGTTAATCGTTGATTTTGTTACTTAGGGATTAAATGGTTTAAAAGAATTGACGTCTCGTTCTCAGGGCTTCCTGCCTTTTCTATATATGGACAGTCAAGACGTTCTAGTAACGAGCTGTTGCCGCATACTAGTTTTAATATCAAAGTTGCTCACGTGTTTTGCTTTGCAGTACAGTGTGTCCCAGAGGATATTGGTCTGAGATTTTTAACAACCTACCCGACTGGTAGCCTTGTGGTAGAGTGCTCGCTTCCTGTTCGGAAGGTCGCGGGTTCAATTCCCGACCGAGTCATGCCAGCGACTATAACAGTGTGAATCATTCCTCTCTGCTTAGTACTCAGCAAGAGAGTAGGAATGATGTCTAAGGTGGTTGTCTAGTAGAGCGGTTCCTGTCATTACAGCCTCCGTAGCCCAAATGGGGGCTTTAAATGCTCTAGGACCTCCTTCGCAGGACCCTCATTGATAACAGTACCTTAAGGAACTGAAGAGGCTATCCTGGGTAAACATTCGTAAATAAATAAATAAATAAAATAAAATTACTTTTCACACATATATCAGATTTCAGCGATTTTTACACCATTCGATAGGGTTTTATTCAAGGATTTTAAAAATATATATTTTGTTCTACAAAAGCTTTTATTTTGCCATGAAAAAATCCAATTTTCTTTTTAATGGTTAATTAACACATCTTACAATAACAACTGTCAATGGTCATTATCAAAATCAATAATATTTCAGGTGGCTGTAAAACACAAGAGTCAGTAAAAACAAAATTTTAAGCTGTCTCAACATGTCCCCCGTTTCTGTAAACACAGCCATTTGCTCTTGCTGTCATTTAATGAAGAGCGACGAATAAAATTTTGATTATTTGATTTAGATTGCTGCGCCAATAATTTCACTTCTCAACTCTGGATCTTTGGATCTCAGTGGAAGAAACTTTTTGTTTTAAGTGCAACTAAAGACAGGATGTACAAAATTTTGTAGAAGCCCCCGTCTCACAATTTTTAATCTTGTGATCAGAAATCAATTTTAGTGTGTTCAATAACATCGCGACAAGCTTTTAATAAACAAAAGAATAATTGCACGTGAAAACTTAATTTTATTAGCCATTAAGGAATTAATGACGGTGACAGTTTAAAGAAATCCTTTGTACGACAAAGGTTTTGGACTAAATTATTTAAAATATCGGTTTTTAAAATCCTTGAAAGAAATCCTACCAAATGGTGTAAAAATCCCTAAAACCTGATATATTTGTAAAAAGTTACAGCTTGTTAAAATCTCAGACCGAAATTTTCTGGGACACACTGTATTAGTATCTTTGCTTGATAAATGTACGATTGAATTATTTACAAACAGAAAGTCGTTAGATGTTATGATATCAAGGGAAATCTTTGACTGGAAAAGGCTTTGCGAGCACTTATTACATACCTTACTTAAGCCTGATTCAGACCTGACGATTACGACGATTAAAAAAATATCAATCGTCGTAATCGCCAATCGCCAGGTCTGAACACTCTCAAGTATCTCAAAATACTAATTTCAAAATTGCTTCAAACACACGATTCTTCTTTCCCTTATTAATGTTTGAACTTCAAACACGTGCCCACACGAACTTGAAACAATAGAATTGATGTAAAATTCACTAGATTTTTACATACAATAGAGCGACTACGAGGATAAAATATCCAAAGTTTTTGACGTTTATGACGATTACGACGATTACAAAAGTGTTCACATTAGACGATTATGACAATTATGACGACTACACTGAATTTTAATTGTCATAATCGCCAGGTCTGAACCAGGCTTTAATAACGTATCTCTGATGCATTCTGCGGAGTTCCGAAATCAAAAAAAATATAAGCACAGTCCGTTATACACAGGTGATGGTGAAACAGCCTAATAGAAGCCATTTAAAAGCAACATGAATTCAATTTGTAGGGTGGCGGACGGAAATTACCACCAGTTACATAAGGCCGGACAACAACACAGCAAGTAAGCGGCAAAATTTTTTCATTCCATAACACAAAATTATATACTTTACATAGTTTCAAAGCCCCTTCATTCCCATACCCTATTTATCTCGTTTATCCGTCGTTTTTCCAAGCTTATTTTTCATAAATCAAAGTATTACGGACGAAAGCCTTTTTTCTGGAAACGTAAAATTTTTGCAAAGTGATAAATCTTCGAAAAGATATTGAAGAAAAATATGCAGTTTTGGATCATTAATTTGTTAAAACTCAATTAACTCGAATTACAATTACAAAACGTCAATGATGATTTAAATTTAAGTCGCAGTCAATTATAACTTATTTAGAAAACATTTATACAAATATGTCTGAATGTCAAAATCGTTTCCAAACAAGTTAAAAAGTTTATTAGCAGATTGAAACGAGTTTTAGATGTTCGTGGAGTCATAACATTTTAAGCCAAGTGATATATAGACATTATCTACTGTATTTGCATCTAAGTTGAAATTCCGGAAACATACGTTGTAGTGTTTTTGACTACAGATAATTGGAATGTATTTTGATATCTACCTTGGAAATGCTACAATTTATTAAAATTAGTCATGATTAGTCAATTTGTTGTTGTTTATGTTGTTGTTGTTGCTGTTGTTGTTGTTGTTGTTGTTGTTGTTGTTGTTGTTGTAGTGAACTGAGGTTTGAGAAATGCATAAGTGCAATCAACATATGATTCCAACGTCCTTTTTTCTTTCGGGTTATGCATATACTTTTATTATCGCAACCAAAACATAAATACTACAGTATTGGAACTTTCTTCTTGTTATGAATGATGAGATGCGATCACTTATGTTTGCGGTCAAAATTTCCTTATGCCCAGTGGGCAAAATCTTCAAAAAATCACTGCGATGAAGCTCATTCTTATTGAAATAGTGTGTATATTTCTATAGAAATGCACTCATCCACTGTGATTATAATTAACTTCAAGATATATTAGGGATATTTTCTGATATTCGTGCTCTTGATTTTTAATGCTAAGCAATTACATTGACAGTTGAATGAAACTTTGTCATACTAAACTTGGGGATACCTCTTGTTCTGAAAAACTTTGAAGTGTTTAAATTATCGTAAGACCCTAAAATAGAGTGGTCTTTATTCAAGAGTATGGTGTCGGGTTTCACGCAATTTGTCGATATAGCAAACATTTCTTGTTTATTTTCAGATTTGAATTTAAAGTGTGATGGTTTTGGATCGAGTTGGAAGTCTTTGATTCCAAATAATTATTACAGAAATGTTTCGTTATACTGTTTTCAAACAAGCTCATTCACCTGTTGTGAGAGAATTGTTAAAGACTTACACAATGCCAACATATTTAAAAATATGGAATCTACCTGATGGCAAAGTCAACTCAATCTTACGACAACGAGAGGAAATATTTTCCAGCCTTTCAGATCTTACTGATTCTTATATCGACGAAAAGGTTTCTTTAGTGTGTTTGAACACTGATAATGAAGTTGTGGGTGTGTGGTTGAATAAGATCATGAATTCGCAAGAAGATTATGAAAAGCACCTGGTTGAACCATTTCTACCAATTAAAGGAGAGCTCAAATATCAGGCTGACATAGCAGAATCTATACGTAATCACTCACAAAATACAAACTTGTTTGAAGAGTATGATACCAAACGCTTAATTTACTGTTATCATGGAATAGTCCATCCTGATTATAGAGGAACATTCCCTTCCTTGAAAGGTTATACGATTAACAATTGGCATTTTATTGAAACGGGAAGGCGCTTTGGTAAAAAAGGTGATTTGCATTTTACAGATGCGATACCAGAGATTAAAGATGATCAAATAGCTGCCGCTAAGCGTAGCCTTTTACCGATGGGTTTTACGTTGACCAAATCTACTGCGATTGACAGTACTCACACCACATTAAGATTCTGTAAGATATTGTGAAAATCGCCGGTGATGAAGGACATTTGATAATAAAAATAATAAATCAAATATGCATTTAATAATATTGATAATTAAGAAATTATCCCCGTACATGACAAATTTCCTGGAAAAATGATTGAACTCTTACTTAGACCACCTTTTTAAATTTGTAAATTTGTCTTTCTGAACCTGCTCCAAGTATTTCCCAAATTCACTTGAACCACTTCTTTTCCCGACACCACTCCCACTTCCTTTCTTTGATATTTCGATACGGTCGTAGCAATGTGGTCGTAGGGAAGCGCACAGTATGCGAAGAGCGCGCAGAAAGGTCGATGGCGGCGCGCAGTGTAAGTTTACACAAGAGCGCGCAGTAAAAGGGAGAAGCGCGCAGTAAAAGGTAAGCGCGCTGTATTTCTTGACGTGCGCGCAGTTTGATCCTTCTGGGCCATCGTAGTCTCAATATAATTGGCAGTGGAAACAAATAATCTCATAAGTTTTGATAGCCACTTCCGATTCCAAAAATTTTTTTTGTATATTTTAGATAATCAAAAGCACTATATTTTAATGTTTTTTTGGTTGAAAAATTCGCGACTTTTAGCGGTTAAATTTTCGATTTATGAACTTAAGCTTTTTTTCTACTTAAGCTATAACTTTCATTTTTGCACCAGTGGTAGCTCTGCCTTAGGCAAAGAAAGTCATAAAGTTTGAGGGCAAACCCCTGAAACGTTCAGAAGACATGGGACCCGAAGTACCCCTCAGTAGCGATTTTATGCTGTCGTACTAAATTTACTTTCTGTCGTACTAAAAATTGACTGTAATATTAGTATCCCCTTTAATATATTGACGGGGTTGCTTATGCTGTAGTGGTCATACGGTAGCATCCGTACGTACTTGTGCGACCTCGGTTCGATTCCCGGTAGGGGTGATGAAACTTCCCATCATTCTCATCATTTTAACCTGGTCTGGTTGACCTTGACCTTGGGAAAGACTCAATCTAACTCTCTTTCCTAGGTCATGAAAGGATCAAGGTAACTTGTGGCCGAACTTCCCTTTGCCACCTGAATACTGCAGTTTCTAAAATGCTGTAATAGTGATGTCAGTTTCATACGAATATATATAGTTGATACAAGTACCGAAAATTACAATCCGCTACCACAAATGGGACGTGACGTATTGATTACTTAAGGACTTCTTGAAGAAAGGATACTTATCTTATTAGTTTTTATCTTATTGATTTTGTTACTTAGAGACTAAATGGTTTAAAAGAATTGACGTCTCGTTCCCAGGACTTCCTGACTTTTTTATAAATGGACAGCCAAGACGTACTGGGAACGAGCTGTTGCAGCTTGCTAGACTTACAGTACAACGCCGTTGAGTCGGAGACCGTTTAAGTCGGACTAAAACCTTGTCCCCCTTCAGACTTAATAAGTCTGACTTAAGATGAAGTTCCGATAAGTCAGACTCTCGTTAAGTCGGATCGATTTTTTCGAGAGTACAGTTTAACGGGGTTGTACTGTAGTATCAAAGTTGCGCACGTGTTTTGCTTTGCAAATGATCATTTCCAATGCTTAACAAGAAAGACTCACGCTTTGAAACTCTCGGTCAGTTAAATGTGGTTTTAGCCGATTTTCTTTAAGAAGAAGAAGAGTCATATAAAGGCTAATATTTGTGTGAAACTGTTTATATTTTATTTTCCGCCTCTTCAGTCTATATCGTTCCCATAGAGTCTTGATTACTAGTAGTACACATATCGTAGAATAATGTAAACAAAACTATAAAACAAACACTCTCCTATTCGACATTGGAACAAAAATGGACAACTCGCAATATAAAATTCAAATAGATCAAAACTTATTGGTCTGAAATTTGGCTTGAAGACTTTTCTACTTTCTCAAATATAATGAAACATTAAAATACAACATTGCCAAATTGCCGAATTTTGATAAAATCTGACAAAAATGACTATCAAATTCAAAATCAGCAATTGGAAAACTTTTTGGAATTTGATCCTATTTTGGCATGAATTGCCCAATTTTGGTCAAATCTGATAATATGAATGCCAAATTCGAAATCAGCACCTTTCAATTGTGCTTTGTGCAAATTTTTATGAGAGTTGGAGAACTTTCGGAATTTGATCCCCATTTGGCTTCTTTTTTAGCCTCTGCAGGAGAAAGTCATGGAAAGATTGTAAGGCGACTTTTTATCCGTAAAAAACTGAAGATATTTCAATACTCTACGGTCTTCAGACCTACAGTAATAAATGTATGACTGTATTTTTCCAAAAAGAAAGTCAT
The DNA here is from genome assembly GCA_027922465.2 of Turritopsis dohrnii. Classification (NCBI taxonomy): domain Eukaryota; kingdom Metazoa; phylum Cnidaria; class Hydrozoa; order Anthoathecata; family Oceaniidae; genus Turritopsis; species Turritopsis dohrnii. The sequence goes on from BQMF02000293.1 coordinate 391,774, forward strand.
CAAGTTTTATGCTATCAAGGGAAATCTTTTTGACAGAAAAAGCCTTTTCGAGCACTTTTCACATACCTAGGGTATTATAATGGATTTTATAGCTTTAATACTGAGAATTCAAACCCAATCTCCAAATCTGGAGCCCTGCTCCGCATGGTACCTAAAGGGATGAATTCGTTTAAATGTCTTAAGTTTATTATTGGACACGGACTCTCCCGTCCTTCTTGGGAACCAAGAGATTGCTTAAAAACCTACTATTCTGGTGTTAGAGCACCCAGCCAGATGTCTACAGAGATTGCTGAAAGGTATTAAATCTTACAATGTGGGAGCTGTGTTCTTTTTCTTCAACTTTGTAATTCCGATTGCAAAAAACATACAAACACATTCCGTTAAAAATATGAGCGAATTCCGAAATAGTTTTGCTCGAACTACGTCATTGCTTATTAGTACGCATGTGCAAGCACTTTTCTCGAGAAATATATTTCTTTTGCGTGCAAAAAAATGTAGTTGAACTTTGTTCAACTTTGATAATTTATTTGGCGCGAAATGTCAATATCAACCAATCAAAATCTGTCGTCGATTCAATGCCATATTGTTTTGAATAAACTTCCGTAGAAATACTTTTCAGTTCCCAATTAGTGGAAATTAACACAGTGAAATTTTTCTCGAGAAGTTTTGTAAGTGGAAATCGACCTTTAACCAGAGGCGATGGCGAATCAACCCGACAGACGTCATGTAAAGGTAACATGAATTCAATTTATAGTGTGGCGGCCGGAAAAATACTGCCCAGTTACTCAGACCGGACAACGACACAGCAAGTAGGCGGCAAAACTTTTTCATTCAATAACATAAAATTACATATTTTATAATACTTTATAATAAAGTTTCAATGCCGCTACTTTCCTATACGCCATTAATCTTGCTTGACAACTGGCCTTCGAATCTTATTGATGAGGGCGTCAACAACGCCCGAAAACAACAGAGTTCCTGAGAAGACGAGAATAGCGCCAAACCAATGATATATTGTGAATGGATTGTTGAAATAAAATATTGATACTACCAAGCTAAAAAATTTACGCAATGTTAAAATGACTGTAACAGCTAACGCTGACATCTCCGTCGCTAGAGTGTAAACACTACGAGTGCAAAGAAGTCTGGAAAATGTTAATAAAGGAAAATATGGCTTGTCATTCAATGTGGATGAAAAACGGTATAGGTATGTAGTATAAACACACCGAGTCTCAGTGTAGCTATTGTGTTATGGTCTGGTCAACTGTGCCAGCCTCCATTTCATGTCAGTCGTTGTTTTACTGAATGTATCTCTACTATTCAAACATCTAACAGAAAATCAACAATAACTTCTATAGAACAAACGAGGCATATCTAGTGTCATATTGATGTAAAGGGGAACACGAAATTATCTTCCTGCGCCTATTTCAGAGTAAAAATCGAACAATTTTTTTTTTTTTTTTTGACCATTCCAAAGTTAGATTTACAGAAAGTGTATTGTATTTGCCAGTAGCAGTAAAGATTCGATAAAGCGCCCCTCTCGAATAAGCAACCCGCACATATTAGCGCCCAATCTTAAAGTCAAATCTAGCGCCCGGGTGCTTTATTTAAAAGAAAATAAACAAAAGAAAAGATACTGAGTTGGCACATTGATCCCAAGATATAACCATGCTGTTGGTATTGATATTGATAAATATGGTATGGTGTACAACTCTGGCAAAACAATAGAACGAAACAATTAAAACAAAACTGCTTGCGTTTGCTGGTGTCAGCAATTTATGGTTAAGGAACATGGTTGGCATATATAATATAGGTGTAAAATTTTCAATCATTTTCAATCCCCATGGTAACACATTTTCGTTAATTAATCTTGCTAGAAAATAAAACTTAACATTTATTTGTGTTCTAGTTAATTTTTTTCGTTTTCTGGTACACAAAATCAATTCGATAAGAAAAAATCAGCACCGCGATGAAGAGCATTTTTAATGAAATATTGTGTTCATTTCTTTAAAAAGTGTCCTCCTTTGCAGAGCTGATTGAACAATATTTACAATTTTTCTTTTTCTGGTAACAAGACACAAAATCATTTCGATAAGAAAAAATCTCCCAATGGACTTATTGATATTTCCATAGAAACGCTCTCCTTCGCTCAGATTGTAACAAACGCTCTCCTTCGCTCAGATTTGTAACAAATTTGCCCAACGAGATAAAATTAAAAATTTGATGAAATTAGAAAAGGACGTTTCCACCGTAGTCGACAAAGTCATTGTCAACAAGCTCTTCAAAACAATCTATTCCGATCTTTTTGAGTCGGAAAACGGAATCACATACCTGAGGTGGAGAACTGTTTCGCTTGTTCGATGATGTTTGGAGCAAACATGAGAAAACCAGGAAGAGCAAGCACGTGCTTTGATAAAAAAAAAAAAAAAAAAAAAAAGAATCAGTTATTAAACAGACAACCACTAGCCTATACTGAATACACACTACAGCTATCATCACTCAAAATCATTAAAAACCCCTCAATGAAATTACATTATGGGAGTTGTAGTTTGTACTCGAAATAACGGCCCAATTAACTTTGTTTAACAATGAGAGTCTAAATGGAAAATAACTTGCAGATGTTTGAAACAGGGGATTACTTTCACGTTGACCAATATTTAACTATGTAAACCCCCCGTGTAATATTCTCATCTGCAACTTTTAAATACCATTTGTTTGCTTCGCACGGAAGTATTGTTTGGGCTACGCGGCTTTGGCGTGGAAATGCAGCCTCAACAACAAATATTACCTGTAATATCAGTTTAAAGTTGACGGCTGATCATTCTATCAATGCGAGACGTTCAAATACTTCAAAAACAATAACCCCCACAATTACCACCAATAATTACCACCAATAATTACCACCAATAATAGCTTATTTCTTGATTGTTCAGAGTTAACCATGACATATACTATATATACTCAGTGGTCAAAATTGCCAAAATGTCACTGCAACGAAGAGCAGTTGTTCGTATACTTCTATAGGAGTGCACTCCTTCACAGAGACTATTTAACAAATGCGCCGGCTGGGTTAAATTGACCGATCCGCTCAGACCAACACTCGCTATACAGATAGTTAAAAGCTCCTAGTGTAAAAACCAGCACACAGCTTGAATAAGAAAACATAAACTCACCGAGTAAAACAGAAGTTCTTCAGGATGTTTACCAAACTCCAGAGAAATTGATTCCTGGAAGAAGATGAAGTCATTTGTAACAGTTACGGTTGCAAGGAAAACAACGTCTGCTTTCATGTGACATTACTCTTTTAATTTCATTCAATGAAAAAATATCACATAAGGGCTGTTTTAACAAATCTAATCAATATAACAAATTGTTCTGGTCACAGAGAGCCTTCGTCGTTACTTCTCTTTACAAAACCTTTTTTCAAACATTTTTAAAAGTAGGTCTGTACCCAGTGAGCAAAATCGTCAAAAAGTCACTGTGACGGAGATGATTTTCATTGAGATTGTGTGTAAATTTCTATAGAAATGCACTCCTTCACAGAGATTTTTTAAGAAATTTGCCGACTGGGTAGTTTGAAACCATTCCTTTATTTTCAACCTTACTATGTGACTTACTATGTGACAAATCAACCTTGTTTTTTTTTCGGTCAAATAATGTCGGATAATTACGTTGCATTGTGGGAACGAAGGATGATCTCTTTTATAAGACAGACCATAATATAGATTCATCAAGTGATGGTTTTTCATGAAGCCTTAAGAATTTATGAAATGGGCAAATTTATTGGCAAAATCATCAAAAAGAATCGCTGCCAAGGAGTGCATTTTTATAAAAATACACATACTATTTCAATAAAAATGCTCTTCATAGCAGTGATTCTTTTTGACGATTTTGGCCATTGGATATGCATCATTACCTGGGCGACACCAAGGGCGGATCCCAAAAATAATGATGAGATCAGCAAAAAAATTCCTGAAAAGACAACAAATATGTAAAAAGTTTTTTTTGACAAACCTCCCAAAATATGATGCTCATAAAGAATGCAGAAAAGATTAGACAACACATTTCCATAAGCCTGCCACCAGAACGATGTACTTGAGATGCCAACAATCTTAATATATAACCATACAAAGATATATCTCTAAAGAAAAACACAAGTACAAAACCTACCAAAAAACCATATCATTTGATCGTCTGAGGTATTTTGTGGCTCAGCCAAACTCTAAAATAGTAATGTGTCCTCCATAACTTCATAATCCTGATTTTGACCCATTTAACCCGAAATAATACTGTTAGTTCGGATTGAAAATCACTGCAACGAAGAGCATTTTTATTGAAGTAGAGTGTATATTTCTATAAAAATGCACTCCATTGCAATGATTTTTAAACAAATTTTCCCACTGGGAGTAGGTTGCATTGAGGTATCTTCAATACGCTTTCACAAAGAAAGTAATTTGATCTCGTTAGATTATTACCACTTGTACTGCACTATATCCAACTCTGCAAGCCTTGAAAAAGCAGATTTCTAACATTGACTACACCTCCATATTTCTTGAGTAAAATGGAAACCGTCTATATCGAATGTCAGTTGTAAAGCTTAAATCACATCTCTATGATGTTTAACTTTTATGATGCAAAATGTTGAGGAAATACAATTCGAAAGAAAGTGTTTATACTTCCAAATCCATGCCTCTCTATAAATCTATGATCTCCCTTTCCAAAACTTACTAGGTTTTCGTAAAGCAAGCAGATTTACCTTCTTATGTTGGGTCGAGGCTAACATGCAAGTTGATATGCCGACAGTTATGAGGATTACAGCTAGATATTTGCTCAGTGTGTAGCTAAAAATAAAAGCAGAAAAAGGTCCAGAAAATCTGAGAGATAAAATCAAGTTATGAAGTTGAGTTATTTCCTTTAAATTTTTCAATATCTCCTGGAGTTAAAAAATATAACTCATAACTCAAAATTAAAACAAAAAAAGCCAAACTTCCACTTTCATAAATGAATTGTTTTGTGTTTGGAACACAATGTCATTTTGTTTCAAGTCATCGCACCTCCTCTTTAAAACCAGCACACCAAGACACAAACTTGCTAAAACGCCACCCTAAAAAACAAAAAAAATTCTTGAAGGTAAAAACTTATACCATGTCTGTTTGAATAAACAAGATACTGATCATTTACTGATACTCGAAGAGGAAGTGCAGGGAGAGAGAAAATGTTATAGACTCACTAGTTAATAACGAACTGTTTCCCCATGAGAACTAATATTTTAAAATACGGAGCAAAAGGTCACAGTTTAAACTTGATTAAAGTTGGTTCATAAGTTTCAGTTGACATCAACATGATGTGAATCAAGAACTCTTGTAGAACTCAGATACAAAATGCAGCAAAAAGACCTGGGGACGAGGTTGGAAATTAACTCACCGACTTAAACACCATTTGCAAGGGCATGGATATCTTGCAGCCTAGTGCCAAGTTTCCGCTAATAGTGCTTGAGTAAAACAACACAACAGCTAACAGATATCTCCTACATAATAGAGTATCAAATCGTCAGTGACAGAACCATTGAGAAGCTTCCAAAAGTTGGGCCACATCATGTCCTTTCGTTACGCAATCATTATACTCTTCCCCTTTTTCAAGCATTTTTTCAAAAGATAGATTTAGAGCCAACCAGCTACAGACATATTATTTTAAGATGCAAACAACGTTTATACAGAGAAGACTGCCACAAAATCATGAAATTTCCGGAAATTTTATTTCATCTTTAAGATTTCTGAAAATCAACAAAACTTCAAAACACATCCTCTTGTTCCTTCAGCCATCCACAGGAGATACATATAGCATTGCTCTAAAACATTCCTGAAGGCTGTTGTGTCATCAGTAGATTTTAATGGGCTGATACAACATTATGAAACCATTGCTACATTAAAATTAAAATTAATAAAACTTCTATGAAGTTATATCCACAGTATATATTCTTTCTTTGAGATTAGAAATGTATAATGATGATTAAACAACTCATTACATTACTTCAGTACATGAAGGAGAGTTTAGAATCTGCTGATGCAAAAAGCAAGGTAGTGCCTACCTAACAGGTACAACTGGTTTAACAGAACCAAATTTCGAAATAACTACGAAACCATAACATGAGATAAAGAGGAATTGAGCAAATGTAATTAGATCGCCACATCTTGGAGAGAATCTAAAAAATTGAAAAACACTTGAAAGATTGTGAGATGAACAAGCATACCGTAGACTCCATCTAATTCAAACACCTATAAGGCACTGAAAAAGAAGTTTGCTTTATGGAAAGTTCAAATTACAAACGCTCATGAAAGGGCGTAGGTGATAGGGCGTAGGTGAAAGGGCCATGAAATTCATTCAATTTAGAGAAAGTTCAACAAGGTTGGAAGTGTAGAGATGAAACTTTTTAAAAAAAACATTTCTTTTAGAATCACTATTATACATCTACTAATAATCAGATTTGATAATGACTTCTTACTTGACAAGGTGTTCTAAAAAAACAACATTGGCAGAACAGCTTGCAAATGTAAAGAAAACAGCTACAGCAACTTGAGTTGATATCATTGGTTTTCTATTCTGAAAAAAAAAATAAACAAAATACCCTCATTGGGTAATAACCTTTGTTCTATATTCATAATTGCAACATCTTTTGTGATATATAGCATCAGAGGGTCAACCCCTATGCTTGGCTTTGTACTGTATAATACACTCATCAAAAATTTTAATTTTTTTCATGGCACCTAGTGATGTGGGGAACAAATGAAGGAAAACGCTAAACAACACTTGATTAAGTCAAGAATGTTCTGTTTCTGTAAAATGACATTTAACACAAGTGTAGAAAACTGTTTGTCCCTCATCAGCCGAACGTGTTTGTCGGGTCGTGTACGTCATCTTGCCATGATCACATTTCGGACATCTTCTTCTCACAATTGGACCATGATCTTCTGCAGTTGACAACGTCTTTAACCTTAAAAGTTCTTCTTTCGTTTTGATTTTGTCTTGGTTATACGATTTATGGGAGTATATTTCAATGCCTTCTAAACTTGAAATGTTAACAGCAGAACCACATACTTTGCAGTGGATGTAATCTGATTGATCAGGCAGAGGTAAGATCGCGCCACAAGTTGTGCAGAAATTGAGATCGCAGTCGAATGCTATAGTTTCTTTGGAACTCATAGTATAAATATATAACTGTCGAATGTAAATTATAAATATAATTGATTAAAATTTGTTAAGATATATTAATGTGAGGGAAGAACATATTGTTAATACTATTCAAAGTAATGTAATTTTCTTGTTATTTGAGTCATTATATATTGTGGCTACAGGGACATTATAGTGTTAATTCAGTGCTAGTCAGCCACTAAAGTAATTTCAATGAAAAATATAAAAATAAAATTATTTTTCAGTAGTAAAAAGATATATAAACAAAGTGAAAAACCATAAAATGTATGTTGTTTTGAAGGTCTAAAGAACGGGTCAATAGCTATGGGAGTAAACTGCAATAAAGCCCGCAGATGTTATAAATTAATACCAACAGGGCACACTACTGTCAGCTATTTATATAGCATATATACTCTTTTTTGTTGACCACCTGTACCTTTGGTATAATCTGCTATAACTTGTTTAACTTAAAATTATTATTAAGCTTGTAGAATATAGGGTTAATAACAAATACTACACTTCTCAATACATTGTAAGCCACTTATTTGTGCAAAGTTAATTTTATGTTATAACTAAGAAATATACCTGTTGAAAGGTGTCTTAAAGAAATTATACCGTAAAGCGGGGTGACTTCGATCAGTAAAAATAAACTGTTAAAACTCTGAAATTAAAGTGCGTTTTTCATATTTTTCAAGATTTTTATTTAGGTTTCTATTGTAAAATATTATCAGAATCGTCTTCAAGCGAAACGATCAATTTCTTCCGAAATTAACGACAAAAAACATCAAAATTTCAACGCCCACATAGGTCATCACTCTATGTCCTATTCAAGAGTCTAGCTTGGACATTTTTGGTTCATATGTGAAGTACAGAGGCTGAATGTAAAGAAAATTATAATATGTCTGAAAGAAATTCTGTTCTTCACCACTATATTCTGTTTTTCATTCCTTATTTCTTTATTGATAATATTGTGTTTATAAAAACACAAAAAAACCCGAATGTCTTGTATCGCTATATAAGTTACATATTCACAAGAACTTCAGTTGTCGTTTAATGACTTAATGTGAAATTTTGCACTGAAATAGAAGAAATATGTAATGTAATGATTCCAAAGTCTTAACGTTTTTATGGTGTGTAATTTGTGCACACAGATTATCAAAGAGGGAATGAATAGCAATCTCTAGACGACGAGATTGTACAAAGCACTTACAACTACTACAGTATAAATAATGGAGACCACTATTGAGACCTATGAATCGAATTCAAACCAAATATGGATGTTCTGAACAAAGGTCTGGCGAGAAGGCGGATAGAAGAGCCACGAGTGTTGTGAGCTGTTGGAAGAAAATGTAGACTGAAGAGATTACGAATGTCAATAGGAGCAAGAGAGTTCAGAATTTCATATACAAGAATTAAATTGGAAAGATAAATATAGTCAGAAATCCTGAGGATTTTTAGAGAGTAAAGGAGTGGTTTTGAAGAATGTCTAAAATGAGAAAAAGTGATTAAGCGAAGAGCAGTTCTTTGAAGTTTAATAATGCGATGTTGTTTTGGTAGTGCTTGACCCCAGACTTGACAAGCGTAATTTGTATGTGATGAAAATAGAGCATGATACACATTAATTAAAGTATACTTGGGTAAAAAGTGTCTTAGGATTGAAAGTACTTAAGTGCACCATTAGTTTTTCTTAGTTTTAGGGCAAGATAATTAAAATGGGATTCCCAATTAAGGTGGGGGTCCAGTGTGGTTTCCTGAAAGCATATATATATTAGGTAGCCAGAAAAGTAGAATCACTGATAATATTGAACCTCTTGAGGCGAAAATCTCAAAATTCTGTGTAAAAAATCAAAGAAAAACACATAAAAAGCGTTTAAAGCGTGATCATTTGGTAGCCATTTTTAAATTCAGCTCTAACAAAGCCAAGTTTTTAAGGTCGATTTACACTAGTACAATTATATTGTGAGCAATATTCAGCAATATATTGTTCAATATTGTTCACATAATTGTTTAATATTGCTGGCAATAGTTAACAATTATCAACAATTATCTACAATATTTAAAGTGTGTACGAGAAAAGAGCGCAAAAGAAGTATAAACAAACCATGTTTTCGACAAGGAAGAGAGCCATCGTGGCTTTAATCTTGGCAACTTTACCTTCAATTAATCGATCGAAAAAAACTACGTAAATCTAGAACTTTATGGGTCCGACAATGGCTATTATTACGGGAAGAGAAAAGCATCTATTACAATTTGTTAGGTGAACTAAGAGAGCAAGATCCATTAGAATTCAAGAAATATCTTCGAATGGATTCACAAATTCTTGAAATTTGTATACTTTTATTATCCCATACAATTTCCTGAGCAGAACGCCTGAAATTAATTTTCTTTTTTTCTGTTTACTATTCAGATGATATTAGGGAAGATTGGCACAAAGATTACCAAACCAAACACCCGTTTTCGAAAATCTATTCCACCGCAGGAAAAGCTCGTTGTGACATTGCGTTACCTGATAACTGGGGAAAGCTTCAACAGCCTTATGTATCAATTCCGTATGAGTAAATCAGCCATCTCCTTGTTTATACCAGAAGTTACAAATGCTATATTTGAATGCCTAAGTCCTGAGTTTATGCCATTTCCCGAAAGGACAGTAGAATGGTTAGCAATAAGCGAAGAGTACGAAGAAAAATGGAATTATCCGAATTGTTTTGGTGCCGCAGACGGAAAACATATTGCCTTGTTTCACCCTGCAAAAAGTGGCTCAACTTTTTACAACTACAAAGGTTTTTACAGTGTTGTTTTAATGGCTTTAGTAGATGCAAGTTACAAATTCATATATGTTGATTTTGGGTGTCAGGGGCGCATAAGTGATGGGGGAGTTATCTCGAACACTCTATTTTACCAAAAGTTGATGCGCGATGAGCTTAACCTGCCATTCGATAAAGAATTAGCACCTGCAAATCCAGATATGAATGATTCATTTCTAGAAGGCACGGAAAATCCCAAATTGCCATATGTTTTTGTGGCCAACGATGCATTTTCTTTGTGGAGGCGATGCATGAAACCGTTTTCCCATAAGCATGCTACTGATGGTCAAAGGATTTTTAACTACCGCCTGTCAAGGGCCCGAAGGACTGGAAGCTTGAATTTGAATTGCTCGAGTTTGGGCAATTTATGTCATCTCTGCCTACATTTGTCAAAGCAGGGCACATTGGTGTTGAAGCAAAAATCGGATTCCAAAAAGGTTGCTGCGACATCGGCTGCAGCAAGTGAACGTTTTGATTTGATTGAGCACGAAATCGCTCCAGCATGTATTGATTATGCGTGATTTGAGCATCTTCTTCTTCACTACCGAATTCGTGACCCATCATGCTGTGATACAAACTTGTCTCTCTTTCTTCTCTCTTTACTACAATTTCTACAAACATGTGCTTATTTTTGCCTATCACCATATTCTTCGAAATGTTTACATTTGAAGCTGCACTTTAACAATAGAGCAAATTATCTCTATTTTTTTAAAACAATAGACACGCGCTCATAATATTCATCAAGGTTTTTTAAATCAAACTGATTTGATTTAAAAAATATTGAGAGATATTGTGAACAATGACGCAATACTTTTCCAACAATATCAAACAATAGTTAACAATTAATTAAATGGTGCGTTTACACTCACAATCAATTATCAACAATATTAAACAATATATTGTTGAATATTGCTCACAGTATATTGCTCAAGTGTAAATCGCCCTTTAGACTTGTGTGTGTGTGAGACCCGGAAAATCCGAGAGAGTTACGAAACCGAAAGTCGAGTTAGCATTATGACGTCATAATTGGAGTAATAAACTTGAAAGTTTTAACTTTATCATTTCGAGTAGTTATCAATTTCGACTTTTATTTTTATTTACATGGAGCATACTACAACCTAGTGTAACAGCTTAGTGTAACAATTTCAAAAAATGTGCTGTTGTTAGGATGCAAAAGTGTTGCACTTCAAAATTTCATGTTGCTAATTTATTTAAGATCATGGTGTTGCTTAACCTTTTGAGAAAATTTACTAGTGTTGCTTATAAACTTGCTGTTTATAAAAAAACGTGTGTATGCTCCACGCAGAAGAAATTTGACTTGTAGTCTAGGAACTCACTACGGGTGATTCCATACCATAAAGAATAGAATTTTCACTATTCTTAACTGATTCCTAGACCCCTTCGGACTTGAATTCTCTTAAAAATACCTAAGCATACTAAAAATTTTAGGGGTTTTTCCCAGCATACCCAGTACCCAACCTCGAACCCAGGGTTTCTTGCCTTTTCGATATGCGGATGGCAAAAAAAACGTTTTTTTCTTTTGACTATGATAGAAGGTTCGCCGTCTACTTATTATTTTTCACATAATTTATGCAGAACTTGCTTACTCGAAGAAGGAACTATGAAAATGTGGGGCTTACTGAGGCAAATATTGCATAAATTAAAATCCACACTTATACTGTTGATTTTGAGCAGCCGGGACCAGGGTCTTCTTCGCCGCCATCCGCATATCGAAAAGGCAAGAAACCCTGGGTTCGAGGTTGACCCAGTACCAAAATGCCCAAAATGAAATCATATTTACTTCATAAGTAATAGGGATGAAATTTTGTGTGCATGTAGGTGGATGGAAAGGGCTCCTAAAAAACCCTAAGCATACTAACATTTCTGAGGGGTTTCCCCAGCATACGCCCCCCGCGAACATCACATAAAACAAGAAATTGAGATATCTTCATATTGCATAATTTTATAGCAATTCATCAGGAATACGGTGAATGGAAAAGTTAAAAATATTTAAGTACTTTAAGGGCAGAAACTTTCGCGGGCAGAAACTTTCGCGTTTTTCGCGTTTTTTTGTCATTTTCGCGAAAGTTTCTGCCATTTTAAATATTTTAGGCCAAAAACGCGAAAGTTTTTTCCGCGAAATTTGTACATTTTTTAAAAAACGCGAAAGTTTTTTCAAGGTAAAAAAAATTAATTTTTGAACCGAAAAACATCTGCAAGTAAAAAAAAACTGTTTTTAAACCACCAACAACTGAAAAAAATCTATATAAGATGTATTAAGATATAAGATAATATATAATATATAGATTATATAAGATATAAGATATAATAAGATGTACAAGTCAGTCTGCAGTTAACAAAGTTGAAGCTCATTCATGCTGGCTGGTTGGTAGATTTCTATAACCTATGAGTACATCCAAAGGAAAAGAAGTTATCGAGAGCGGATGGAAGGCGGCGGGCATTTATGATGCGATTAAGGTTGGTTCAGAAAAAATGCCACTCATTGACCCCTTCAAAGATATCGACCCTTTATTAAATGAACACTCCGAACCCTACGACAACCAGCATCTACTACCTGTATGCGATATCACTGTGGAAGAGTTCGAACTGTTATGCGGTTATAAAATTCAACGAGATGACTTAGAAAGCGACGAAGACTCAGATTCAGAATGGGAAGAGGAAGAAAATGTTTAAATCTTTTTGCAAACAATAAAAAAAGAAAGAAAGAAAAATAACTTTAAACACGATTCGCAAAAGTTTTTTCCCTGTTTGAAAAACTTTTTTTGCTTTTCGCGAAAGTTTTTTCCGCGAAATTTGTTCAAAAAACCCAAAAACGCGAAAGTTAATGTCAAAAATTTCGCGTTTTTTCCTACACGCGAAAGTTTCTGCCCGCGAAAGTTTCTGCCCTTAAAGTATTACTAAAATTTGTAGGGGGTTTCCTGAGCACACCTGGCCCAAAATGCCCAAAATGACGTCATATTTATGTCATAAGTAATAGGAATAAAATCTTGTTGGAATGCAGGTGGATGTAAAGGGCTACCCTATACGTCCAGGCGATTTCGAGCTTTTCGTCGCTTGCTTACCTAAAATCGCCAACTATTTCTTTGCGCTTAATCACCCAAACTATGCACGTTAGACTATGCGGTACTACCACAACACTTTGATGTTGCCGGAAAGTCACCCTGATGTTTACAACGATTTTAAAGATGGTCTTTTTGCGATCAAAAGAACTTCAAAACCGTTTTCAAGTTCCCCTGTTGATTTGACACTTGAGCAGACAATTAATGCTGACGCTGCTAGCCAAAGGACGGGAATATCATCACTCACTAACTCGATCTCCGCGAGACAACGTTGGGCAGAGTCACATTATCTACGGACAATGCTATTAATAAGAACTTTTGAGGAATTAGGAATGACTCGAAAAGAAGATGTTTCCTCCCACTTGAAGACAAACCAAATACGTAAAGATAACAACGTTGGTAACAAAGTTCTTACTCAATCCCGATGAAATAGGCAACGAAGCAAAACACCTTTTCGATGCTGAATGCCAGGACGACAGTGGGAGATTTGAAAAAAGAATCAAAAGTCAAGACATTTGAGACCGAAAGTGGAAAACGTAAACTTAAGTCTAGTGATGGGAAGTTGATGGCTGCGTGCATGGTTCGAGACTTGTTTGGCAGCATTTTATGTCTCTCACTTGAAAAAAAGGTGGATATGGCAGAGGTACTCAAGTTTCCATTAACATCCACTAGCATTTTTATTATTATTATTTCATAATATTTGTACAGGTTGAAGGTACCAGTTAAATATATAACTGTTCTCCCTACGAGACCTGTTAAAATAAACTAAATAAAACAAAAGAATCAAAATATAGGCAGAGATAATAGAGAAATTAAATAAACTTAAAGCTCAGATTTAACGAGATCCGAACATTATGTCATCCAGGAGGTGCAATGCAGAAAACACCAAAGTCGGCTTAGTTGGAAGCATCTGGAAACAAAAGTTGAAAGTATACCACCAGATAGTGTTGATGTTTCTATTGTTGATGCCATGTTCTTCCTTCACTTGCACATCAATTTGCCAGCAACTTTTGGTGGCGTTGCCAGAATCATTATATCAAGACTTTCCCAGCTGCGTGGTAATGAAATTCATTTTGTATCAGATAAATGGGTGAAACCTTCGATAAAAGATTGCGAGCGAGATAAAAGATCAGCTGAAAGCATACCATATCAAATCGAAGGACCAGATCAAAAACGACCATCAAATTGGCTAACAGCTTTAAAGAACCCATTCTTTAAAGAAGCATTGATTAAGATTTTGATTAAGATTTGATTAAGATATAGAAAGAGCCTGAATTTGCTGCAATTATTGGAAGAAAAGTTATTTACGCCAATGCTAAAGATTGTTGTTTCAAGTTTTTTGGCGATTATTCCGATATGTTTAGAGATGATGTACCCAGCCTATTCTGTTCACACGAAGAAGCCGACACTAGGATGTTTTATCACCTGCCTCGAATCGATCCACAAAAAAATGTTATCATCCTCACAGTTGATACAGATTGTCTCATTATAGCTTTGGAATCAAAACGATGGTATTCTCAAGATATCAAAATCTGGATGGAAGTTGGTACTCAGTCTGATAACTCCCTGAGATATATCAGCATTAATCAACTGTGTGAAGAGCTTGGAGAAAGTCTTTGTGCAGCGCTACCTGGATATCACGCCTTCACAGGTTGTGATTACACGGCATCCTTTTGTCGAAAATTCGTCCTTTGAAGATTCTAGAAAGCAGGCCCGATTCCAGCAAATGTTTCAAGATCTTGGAAGTAACAAAGAGATAAGTACAGAAACGGTGGTACTTTACCACCGTTTCTGTACTTATCTCTTTGAGCAGTTTGTTTGTGCAATGTATGGGAGAAGAAAGTCAAAGAACGTCAATGATGCACGATTTGAGATGTTTGTTTAAAAATATCAAATAAACACATAAAAGAACCTGTCCCAGATCAAGCAGTTAGATGCTGGGATGCTACCACCTTTTTTTTAAAGGGTGAAACTGATAACAAAGAGATGGATGTCTTCAACATGTCAACACCAACCAGTTGAAATGCCAGAAGAGAGCGGATGGATATTGGAAGACGGAGCTTACCGAATCAAATGGTTTGAGGGAAGAAAGAAGGTTATATTGACTCTACAATTTGGCTTCATAATTTTTCAGCCTTCAATTTTAGCCTTTTCTTTTTATAAATTCAGAAACCTGTGATGAGGAAAACGAAGAAGACGGAAACGAAGAAGACGGATACGATGCCTAGGAATCCATTTTTGACTTGACCGACGATGAGAACAGTGACGAAGATACAGAGTAGTAAATTCTTGTGAACCGGAGGTAGATCTTTGTTTGCATTAACTTCTAAGTCTACAGTTGAAGGAAATTTTTATTTCAGCCGGAGTTTTTAACTGCTATTAACTGTTAAGAGATCTGTTCTAGCTGGTAAATAGAAACCAGACAAAGTCTGATCTATGGTATGGACCTAGCATTCCAGCATCCACGGACTATGCATTAAGGAATGTCTGTACTCACATATCGGGTTGAGATGGCCCAATGACAATACAGTATTTTTTGTCTTTTTAGGGTGTCGCCGAAGATTGGTCTGATGATTGATTGATATATTACTGTCGCAAACATAAATAATAAACACGCACAGAACTCTCTCCTTTCTCTCCTTCCTTCTTTGCACACATTTTAAGATTAGGATGAAAAGCAGTGACCTTAAGTATTTAAGCATGGAACTAAATGATTTAAGCTTTCTGGAGGAAAGTTTTAAAAATGGTTTGTAGTTTTAAAGGGGGTATGCTGGGGAAACCCCTCAGAAATTTTAGTATGCTTGGGCTTTTAGGGCAGCCCTTTACATCCACCTGCATTCCAACAAGATTTTATTCCTATTACTTATGACATAAATATGACGTCATTTTGGGCATTTTGGGCCAGGTGTGCTCAGGAAACCCCCTACAAATTTTAGTAATACTTAAATATTTTTAACTTTTCCATTCACCAGGGTTTCTTTCACAAGCTTTGGACCGTATTGCTGATGAATTGCTATAAAATTATGCAATATGAAGATATCTCAATTTCTTGTTTTATGTGATGTTCGCGGGGGGTATGCTGGGGAAACCCCTCAGAAATTTTAGTATGCTTAGGGTTTTTTGGGAGCCCTTTCCATCCACCTACATGCACACAAAATTTCATCCCTATTACTTATGAAGTAAATATGACTTCATTTTGGGCATTTTGGTACTGGGTATGCTGGGACAACCCCCTAAAATTTTTAGTATGCTTAGGTATTTTTAAGTCCTCCTTATCCCTTTAGTTTGCTTCCACAAACTTTGGGTCCTATTGCTGATGGCATAAATTTAATACCCATTTAGGCTCGTTATTCAGGGCCCTGGGGCCTAGACCCCCCAAAAGAAACTGAGCTGACCAAGAGAATTCAAGTCCGAAGGGGTCTAGGAATCAGTTAAGAATAGTGAAAATTCTATTCTTTATGGTATGGAATCACCCGTAGTGAGCTCCTAGACTATTGAGCACCGTCGTCATTTCTCTAAACGCGCTAATATTTAGAGGACAGGAAGTAGATAAAACAGCCGTAAACAACCGCACAGGAAGTCATAAATATGAAACAGGAATAATAGGCGAATTTGCAAGCATATAAATTAACACAAGAAGATGACTACTGAAATAAAACTACAATTCTTTTAAAAAGAACTCAGAATGTGGAACCGCAAGACCATGCACATGAATTTTCAACGAACATTACATTTCCGTAAGAATCGGTGGCTAAAGATATGCAACGTCCGCTAAAACGTCCCATTTATGATGAATCAGCCGAGGGAGTCTCTTTAAAACAAAACTGCTTCAAACCTATGTCACATTGTTTCTAATAAGGGGGATTCCCTTTTTTCTTATTGTTCTAGGAAGGGGATTCTCATTGTTCTAATGAGGAGTCATTCCCACTGCTTCCAGGTTTATAATAACGCGCTATTTCTATAAATAACTACCAAATACATCATATGGAAATTTAGGTGAGAGTACGTTCCCAACTTTCTTAATTTTGGGAAAAGTGTTGACTTCAAATGTTCTTAAAAACGAGGGTTTTATATAAAAAGTGTATTACGCATGCGCAGTTTTTTGTAGCCAGTAGCAACAGTGTTACCTGCGGCTGTTTTGATGTTACATCATGGTAACTTTAGTTACTCCACTGCCTTTTAAGAAATTTTTAGAAAGAACTTTTAAGTTGAATTAAAAGTGGAGGAAGTCATTACACTGCATGTTGAGATATTCAGCAATCTATTTACAAAACACATTACAAAGAAGGGAAGATTCAATGAATCGATGATTCGTGTTTCAAGATCGTCAAAATGCTCCACCGTTGTGTCACTGTGTATTTTCTCCAACAGAAGAAGTCTGGAAATAAATTAATGTTCCATCGAAAATAGAGTTCAATCAAATGAATTTAAAAAAAAACTGTAACAAACATAATAACCGCCATCTTATGTTGTTACTGTTTTCAGATGGTATTCCACTTGTGTTGTGGAGCCGCCGGAGTTCCGCACCACTCCGACGTTACCACAAGTATCCTCCATTGACAATGGATCAATAATTTCTTGCAAGCTTCTGTATCGTGTCTCCCTACGTGATGGAATTTCAATTTCTCCCAACACACATGACACCGACTGTCACCTCTCCCAATCGATTGAATCATCTTTGCACAAACTCCGCCCATGGGCGCAAAGAAATAAATTGCGCCCAAAACAATCTCCTTATTCATTGAATCTTCTCCCCAAACAAACACTCAAAACGAAAACAAAACATAGAAATCCAAGTATACGTTAAAAGAAGTTTGAAAAAATTTAGAATGATGGCGGCCATGGCTAAAAAATAAAAACACAAATCAAAATTAAAAAAAGAATAAGTAAAAGCCTACATCGTAAAAAAAATGGTTACCTCAGAGCCATCACTGCCATCTTTCATTGCGTCATCGTTGACGTCACGACGAATCATTTCATTGGATGGTGATTGGAAACAATCAATAGGTGATGTAAAAAAACGTGGTTCATCTTCTGCTCGAAATCCAGATCTGCTTTTTATCTCCTCTCGTTCCTTTATGAGTTTCTGTTCAATAAGCTGTAGCATGAACCTTTCAGAGGCTTGCTGATTAGGCAGACGAAGAGCAGGTAATGAACGCTCCTTCGCCTTGGCTTTGCAACGTTCCTCAACAAGCGCATGTTTGTCTTTGAGTTTCTATAAATAATAAAATATTTATAGATCAAGTGATCACAACAGGCGAGTGCAAATTTTGATCCTGGTTAACTTCCTTACTCTCACTCTTGCATCAGCTTTGAGTTGTTTCCGTGATGCTTTTGCAGCCAATCCTTGATTGCTGAGGGCAAGTTGTTCGTTCCGCTTTGTGCATTCGTTGCGCTCAAGTTCCAACTTTGCAATGATCACACCCTCCGCGTGGTCTTTTAATTTATCAACATGCTGAAGAGAAGAATGTTAAGAAGTGTTAAGAGGTCAGAAAAATATATGCATGGCATTGTGAATGAACAAGATTGTAACCATGTAACAATTTCTCGAAATTAATTTTAAAAACCAACTTTTTTACCTCACTACGCTCTTTAGCCAACTCATCCCGTTTTGAGTCAGCCATCTTTAGTTTCTTCTCCAGATTTTCTTTCTGCGTTTGTTGTTCTTTCTGCTGCTTCAGCAAGATTTCTTTCTTGTTTTGCTGGACTCGCTCTCTTCTCGCACTTTCGGGTCGAATACGTTCGGCGAATTGTCGCTGCCGAGACTCCTCGGCTCTTTTCATCTTGGCGTTGATGTGTTCCGTTTGTTCTTTTGCACGTAACTCCTCCATCAACTTCAGATCGATCCGCTTCTTCGTTACATTAATCCTTTTTTCTAACTGTGGTCGAACTGACGAAAGCTGTTTTTGCAAGCGCAATTCACGAGCACGGACCATTTTCCTATTAATTTGTGCCAAGGATGGTCGTGCACGTCTTAAATCTTTGCTCGGCTCACCAGGCATTGGTGTAGAAGAACGACTGTTTGGTTCATTGAGACTGATCTCAAAAGCAACGCTCAAAGGAACTGAAAAAAATATGAATGAAAAGGGAGAGTGAATGGATTTTTTTATTGAGAGCGTGTTAATCTAACAATTTGAAAGCATTAAAATATCTCGGTTAAAGCTTCTTAAAATAGTCTGAAAGAACGAGGCATAGCTTGACCTCACTAACCCAAACAAATTTTACAATGTTTACACCATTTTTAAAATGCGTTTTTGAATTTCATACCTTCATCTGCCTCTTTTTTCATCCATTCATGCTTCTCATCATCTTCACTATCTAATGATTTTCCACCAGAACAAATTAATTTCCATCGAAGATATTCACGCATGCGCTCTGCTTTTTCACGCATTACATTTCCTCTTCTTGTTCTTTTCACCAGCTTTACAGCATGTGTTGGTTCGCCTGCCCAAACACCTACCTTATTTGATCGTCTTTTAAAAAAAGACAAAAACGAGGCAAATTTTGTTTTGTGACACTTTTCTTTGATTGGCTGAGGAGTTTCGATTTTTTCCTTAGTGTTGACTTTTTTACGCAAACGTAGATTCTTGAAAATCCGTCTGAATCTCCCCTGTTTTGTTTTCTCATAAGGAAATGTATCATTGCTTGAGCAGTCCTCATGTTGAGATGATGTCCCTAATAAAGTATAAAGAAATTCTCATTCGACCTTTCACGTTACAAGCGCCCCTTATCTACTAAGGTGAGAGGGAATAATTTGATCGGCAGCCATTTTTATACCTTTCTATTTCTGTACACTTTTGTATAACATTCTATATCTTTTTATAACTTTGTTTACCTTTGTATACCTTCCAATACCTTGCTATGCTATTCTATACCTTTTTTATAACATTTTATACCATTGCATTCCTTCTTATACCTTTGTATATCATTCTATACCATTGTTTACCTTTCTATACCTTTCTATACCTTGTTATACCATTCTATACCTTGCTATACCATTCTATACCTAGCTATACCATTGTTAACCTTTGTATACTTTTCTATATCTTTTTATAACTTTGTTTACCTTTGTATACCTTCTTATACTTTGCTATACTATTCTATACCTTTCTTCACCATATTTTCATATCAATCAATGACATATAAAACGATCAACGTTCCCTGTCACTGTCGTTGTAAAGCTTAAAGCGAGCTTACAGATCCTGAACAGATCTCCATTAACATTTTAAAAGTGTTCATAATTCATCGTAACAATGATGCATTTTCCGAATTTGATAATAAACAAAGTTTTACCGTTGATTTGATCCACATCCATTGTAGATGCGTCGTCTGACATTTTGTACTTGGAATGACGTCAAATTTGATATTTGAAGTCATATAACTTCTTTATGTTCGTGTAGTTTACTGAATAAACCAAATGAAAACTTTCCCTGTTGATATGGCAACACATTGGTTGGTAAGGATTTAATGATGTTCTTGTTATGAGCGAGACTTTTAACGTGAAGATATTTATTAATGTTGAAGGTCTTCTGATAAACTTCATTCGAAATGTATTCCATACGTTGGTCTGGAATGATTCCATCAAATACAAATATGTTCGTATATCTCAGTAAGCAAATTCGTTGAAAAATCACTGTGAAGGAGTGCATATCTACAGAAATATGCACACGATTTCAATAAAAATGCTTTCATCGAAGTGGTTTTTGGAAGATTTTGCCCACTGGAATATTCCTAAACACTTATGTTCAAGCTCGTGTTAAAAAATGCAGACGATGTTAGACTTTCCGCACAGAAGAGGAGGCTGTGAAAAAAATCTTCAAAAAAAGCATTTTTATTGAAATGGTGTGTATATTTCTATAGAAATGCACTCCTTCGCAGAGAGTTTTTAATAAATGTACCGGCTGGTTATAATTATGTCGCCGTCCTTCCAAAAACTCTAAATTCCATTTAGTTTACCAAGAAAACCAAATTAACACTGGAGATTAATTTTTCACTGTGCAACATTAGATTGAGATAATCCGGCAACCTCGAACCCAGGGCTTCTTGCCTTTTCCCATTGTACCTGGGTAAAAATTATGAAATAATAATAATAATGCATGTACAGTTCGAGGTTGGCCGGAACACACTCGCTAGTTGTTTATGCTTGTCTTAGACTAATTATATATAAACGATTTTTATAACCAACTTTCATAGCGGAAGTGTTTCTGGAAACGAGTAGTGAATGTTCAAAAACGTGAACACAGGAAGAGGATGAACAAATGGATTTCTTACAAACGATCACATTTTTGTTGCATAGCTACGCAAATGTACGCACCCATACGCAAAGCAAAGACCCCCGCCTTACCGTACGCGCAATTCAACATACGTGCAATTCAACACGGACCCCTGCCCCCTCTCCTAAACCAACCTCTTTCCCAGGACTTTAACAATTATTTTGTCGTATCTCATGTATGTGGTTCAGTGCTTTGAATGGAAAATGAAGTTTAAGGTCCTTAAGCTAACTTAAGCCTGCAACTAACATGATTGGCGAACTTAAGACTGCATCTAACATGATTGGTCAAATTAAGGCTGCAAAGGTTATAATGGCGTACTACAATTTTACGCGAACGTGCAAGTGATTAAGATGTGTTTCTTTGTATATATCCCCTTCATACACAAGCATACACTTTTACACAGTGCGTACGTACTTTGTGGATGTACTCTAGGTGGCGCTTGCAGTCTTTGTCATTCCACCTATTAAATTGAGTCATTTTGTCGGATTTGACCCAAATTGGGCAATTCGGGCCAAATTTGGACCAAATTATGAAAATTCTCCAAATTTAACAAGCAATTTCTTCAAAGATTTTCTTGCAGTTAAACAAGTCAATAGATTCACGATTTTTTTGACAAGCAACTCTTGATTTTGATCAGAACTCAAGTAATTTTTAAGAGTAAATCCCTACTCGAGTTACTAAACAAGTTGCTTTAATTTTAAAACTTTTAGGATTACCGAAAGAATGTACAACAGTTTTACATGTTTGTTGAAGTTTTAATAAAATTAGAAGAAAATAAAAAGGACGTAGCAAGTAAGGGTACAGCTGGTGATTTTTATTTATTTAACTGAAATAAGATACACAATACGGAGCATTCGAGAACATAAGGTCTAAAAGGTTTCCAACTTATCAATGTAATGTGTGTAGAAGATGATAAACTGCTAATAGGACTTGTGCACTATCCAGGATAGGGTTGTGGTTAGGGTTAGGGTTTATTTTTTTATTTTTTTATTTATTTATTTATTTTTTTTTATTGGGGGGTTATTGCGTCGGTTATTCCTCCAACCCTTACCCAACCCTTACCCAAACACTAAGCTAAAAGCTGCTCAGTCACTTTTCGTGTTGAAAGCGAGTTGTTGTTGCTTATAAAAAAAAATCATGTTCTACACATTCTATACTCTTCATGTAAGCTGTACCTGCAAGCAATGATCCCTTTTTTCTCCAGATATTTTAATTTATTTCATCTCACTTATGCATTTACAAATTGCGAAAGGACGATACAGAAAATTGCGAAAGGACGATACAGATACAAAACCTGATTGACGTTATTGTTACGTGAGTTGAATCATTGGACCATTCGCAATGCATGGTTTTGCCGTCCGTCGACTTGCCAACTTGACGTGTCAGTGACGTATAATACCATTGCTTTAACTTTCCCGAAGGGTTCGAAGATACTAGCCCACTACCACCATCGTTTTATGGTGCTGTGGGTACCGAATACGAATATGAATTACGTCATAACTATGAAGATCTAAAAAGAGGCGATCACTGCAATGAGATATCATTTATGAATTTATATAGATGCGAGTCTTGTGACTTAACTTTGACTTGAACACGGGTCACACAGACATAGACTGTAATCCATACACCATCCGTACACCCACTGCGTAAAGCCTTATCAAAGGATAAAGTTCAAAAACATACGAATAATCGCAAGTTTACTGCGATGGTTATGAAGAGTTTGGGAGTTATTGAGCCGTACTTGTCCTGAAAAGCCCCTCAAAACCCAAGACGACTTAATATCAGTGACCTTGGTTTATTTTATAGTCATTTATCTATCTATCTTTCTAATCAGGAGGATGGCGTGGACTAAACCAACCTTTTTCTTCCATTCTTCTCGATCCACACTCAGAGAAATAAGGTCACTCACTATCAGGTCGTCCTGCATTGATGTATCTCGCTGTAGGACACCTCCAACCTGTTCGCTTTTTTTTTTTTTTTTTTTTTTTTTTTTTTTTTTTTTTTAATCATCAAATTGGGATCCATACAATAATATATGGTTCTTCTCCCTAGAACATAAATATTCAAATAAAAATATCAAAATATTATTAAATATTATCATTACTAAATAACTTAATAAAATTTGCAAGGGAAAAAAAAAGGAAAGAAAGTGAGCCAGTGCACGAGACTATGGAGAAAAGGTCTGATGGATTGAGAGAAATTGTGATTGAAACACTGAGAGAAAACTGAAAATGAAAGTGTAAATTTGATTTGATTTGATGCTTTGATTTATGAAGCTGTGTCAAGCAAAACACAGGCGTCGCTCCCAAATGGTCACGGTGACAAGAGATAGAGTCAGCATAGAGATAAGTTTTCTTCGGGGAGTTTCCATAGCAACATTTTAAAATTCGCGCGGGAGTAGCGATGATAAGTAGTTAACTCATCTGTCAACCCCGTACCAGGGTTTCTTGCCTTTTCGATATATGGCCGCCGTCCGTATATCGAAAAGGCAAGAAACCCTGGGTACGAGGTTGCCTTATCTGTATATATCATTTGGAGTCACAACGTTTTTTCATCTTCTCAAAAAGTAAACATATGATCCCGACTGTATAAGGTAAAATATTAAGATAAATACTAAATACTTAAAATCTTAAACTTTTAAATCGATTCCTTCTTTATTGTTGTTATTTTCTTTTTCAACTGGGCTTCGAATCTCCTTGATAAAAGCTTCTATAACACCGGAGAACAGTAGAGTACCAGAGAAAACAAGTATGGCGCCAAACCAATGATAACTCGTAAACGGATTTTTGAAATAGAAGATGGATATCATTAAGCTGAAAAATTTACGCAATGTCAGGATGACGGTTAGTGACAGCGCGGAAATCTCAGTAACTAACACATATACACTTCGTGTGCAGACCAGTCTGTAAAATTGTAGTTAAGGATTACAACATAATAAAATACCTTATCGGGGATGATTTCGTCGGGGAAAAGTGACGAAATTTTTGCTTCGTGACGAAATTTTCCCCGACGAAAAGTTTGAAAAAAGTGAAATTTATAAGAAAGTATTAGTAAAATTTAGCAAAATGACGAAATTTTCCCCGACGTAAATTTTCCCCACGTAAGTTCCCCCAACAAAATTATCCCTGATAAGGAAAAAGTAGACAGTCACTTGTTGCGAGTTGTTGCAATAAAATGAGGAGTTACGAGTCAAGTTGATGTACAAATTCCACACAAGTTGATATACAAATTTCACACAAGTTGATGTACAAATTTCACAAAATCCACAAGTTGCGATATTGGAAATGGGAGAAATAACTATTAGAAAGAATAACCGACGTTTTATGCTTAGTCAGCACGAATCTCAACCTGGTTATCACGTGACGATGACGTAATAGATTTATAGCCAGAAGAAAGCTCTTAGTCGACACGAATTAAATCTTAAAATTTGTTTTAGAAAAGTTTTTCAAATATTCTCGCCATTTGATTGGCAGTTTAAGCAAAAGAAAAGATACGATGTTAGCACATTAATCCCAAGATATAACCATGCTGTTGGTACAGGTATTGGAGAATATGGTATGCTGTACAACTCTAAGAAAACATTGATCAAATCAACAATCTTTTGCTTGATAACAACAAGTTCAGTGTGTTTAACAAGATGCGACCATACTCACAAAGTCTCTGCGACGAAGAGCATTTTCATTGAAGTAGTGTATATATTTCTATAGAAATACACTCCTTTGCAGAGATTTTTCAACAAAGCTCCCCACTGGATTTATGGTTGAAAAGGGCTCTTATTTTCGTTTTGAATGAACGAGACAAAATTTGCCCGTTTAACCCAGTCAAAAATAACAAAGTTTTGACCGCAAACTTTAATGACTGCATGTTTTAAGACGCAGCTGTTCATTTATTTCTTGAATGGAGGATAGAGTATTGGATTAAACTTGTTTTTATCCCATCAAGCATTGCGAGCAAATTAATTAGACAAAAGTACAACTTACCAGATGAAGAGAATGCTTTTATTTGTTTGATGATGTTTGGTGCAAACATAAGGAAACCAGGCAAAGCGAGAAGATGCTTTAAGAAAACATAAAGAAATAGAAACAAATATAAACAAATATAAACAAACATCAAAAAAACTAAACACACATATACTTCAGATCCACCGATTAATTATAGCCTACTCTTCTACTTTTGGAAAAACTGACAGTAATGTTTCTTTAAAGAAAAGTCTCATTTTTTGGAAAGGAATTTTTTTATACTAAAGTTACGAAAAATGAAAGCGAACTGGGACGATTTTAGGGATGGGATAATGTGGAGTGATATGGGTGACGCGCCAATTATCACCCAACTTGAATTCATACGGACATGAATTTTCATGAATAGCACAACTTCGATTTCAGCAAAATATCGCCTCGTTTCGAGTTTTCAAATTCAAAACAAAAGCAAAAAACAAAACTAAAAACACGTAGATGAGTTTTGATGGTCTTGCTATAATGATGTAAAGTCATAAGTCAGAACCACAGTAATGTCTGCAAAAGAATTTTCATTCTGGAAAATACTTTACCGAATAGAACAGGAGTTCATCAGGATGCTTCCCAAACTCCAAAGAAATGGATTCCTGAAAGACAGCAATGAAAATAAAAACGTTTTTAAACATATTAAAGATAGCGAAGTTTTAAATCGCTTAACTATCAAAACGTTGCCAGTTATCTCTGGCATAATCCGTAACACCGATATCGTTACATGATTTGTTTTTCCAAGTGGGCAAAAATCGTCAAACAGTCACTGCGATGAAGAGCATTTTTATTGAAATAGTTTATATATTTCTATAGAAATGCACTCCTTCACAGGGATTTTTCAATGCACTCCTTCGCAAGCTACTTCGATTTTACAATGGCGATAATAATACGTAGGCAAAAAAATCCTCTCTTTCCAACCTAACCAGCAAATTAACGCCTTTCAGATCAATGTAACACACGGCAACAAGTAATTGGTTCGTTGTCCAACCTCGAACGCAGGGTCTCTTGCCTTTTCGATATACGGACAGTGGCTAATCCGTATATCGAAAAGGCAAGAGACCCTGGGCTCGAGGTTGGTTTGTTAACCTATTCTACATTCTTTGTTGATCTATAGTAGAGCACCGTGCCAGGTATAAACGGCAGTTCGAAAAGTAGACCTGTCTTTTTGACCAAGTTTTTAATTGTTATTTACATATAATATAATAATATGTTTTAATAATGTATATATATTTTAAAATTTTGGACGAATACCCATGTAATGTGGAAATGCCAAATATACTTCATTAAAAAAAACCAAAAAAAAAAAGACATAGAATTTCCTAATTCTTTGAAACGATGCAAAGATTGTCAATGGCGTAGTTAACGAACCGATCCATAAATGCATAAATAAATAAATAAATAAATGCGATAACCAGCGACAACATAGGATTCGTTACCTGAGCAACACCAAGACCCGCTGCTAAGAACAATGATGACACCAGCAAAAATATACCTGAGCACGAAACAAAAAATCACGAGTTGACGTCATGAGTTGATGCCAGTACAAATTATGACGTCATAATGAAGTCATTATGACGTCACAGATTTGTTTGAAAAAAAAAACACCTCTGCTTTATTCAATTTTTTTTCGGTTGAAAAAAGTCTTTATTTTCATTGAAAAGAATCTTATCTCGCATACCAAAGAACCATATCATCTGATCTTGCGCAGACTTTTGATTATCGGCCAAACCCTATAATAAAAAACTGTCATTGTTCACACTGACCTTATTTAATGAAGACTGACCGGCCGAAAAAATATGAGTGAGATTTATTAAAATTCTTTAATCATTGGAAATTCCAGGTGAAAAGTATCTTCTCCTTCAAAGGTGTTTTCAAAAATATATAGTGTCTTGGTGTAGCAACGCTTTCGGGATAGTTTTCTCAAATGGTTTTCTTGTTTGCTACTTCACAACTTCACGAAATAAAAGAGCAATAAATTCAAATTCCACTTGCTCTTCGTTTCCCATGGAAACCCCCTCATAAAACCCAGCTTGAGATATGGGTCGGGCAGGTTAAGATGACCTCCCAGAGTACTAACCACGCGGAGGCTTTGTCCATGCAATGCGTGAATTGTCATTTCGTGATGGATCAAAAGAAAGATAAGTTCATTAAAGATAAAAGTTGGAAAGGCTATCATTTCTGCATGCGTGACCATGGTAACAACACCGCGATTAAGCTACTTTATTAGGGATAACTTCTTCGTCACGAAGCAAATATTTCGTCATTTTTCCCCGACGAAATTATCCCCGATAAGGTATTGACTGCAGATAACACAAGCACATGAATTTTCGTAAGTGATGGAAAAAGGATCTTCACCTCACTGTGTTTGCTGGAGGCCACCATGCATGTAGAAATGCCTACCGTGATCATAATAACAGCTGTATACTTTGCTAGTGTGTAACTACAAGAAGAGAAAAGGTCGATTTTCGGAAGTGATTTTCATCCAATCAGGATTGCAGTAAAGACAATGAATTTTTAATAGATTAATCAGTTATGAAACAGAGGCTAGCTAATCTCGTTACCATACCTCTTCTATCATAATATGCTCAATTGGATACAAATTTACAAAGTGAGTATTATTTGAAAGTGGAAAGCAAAACTTGCCTACCCAGACAATATTTAAGGATTAAATGTATAGAATCAAGACGATGATGTTTGGCGATGGTTATATTAAATTTATATATTTAAAGGGTCAAAGTTGCGTCAATATTTACCGCCATGACGCCCTTATATCAACGCCTTAACTAATCATACCTCCTCTTCAAGATTAGCACACCAAGACATAAACTCGCTAAAACACTACCCTGAAAAAAAAGATTGAAAGTAAAGAATTAAAATGTTTGAAGATCTCTGGAGAAGTGTAACTGTAGCATTTTCCTATAGTATTTTCTTTGTGTTTCTATGCATTATCACTCCTTCGCAGAGTGTTTTGAATAGATTTGACATTGCTCTGTAGTTTTAAACATATCTGAAGCTACATGCGCATGTTATGTTATGTTGGATATAGAATATAACAAGAAGAACTGGGGATGAGGTTGGAAATTAACTCACCGACTTAAAAACCATTTGCAAGGGCATCGTTATGTGACAACCTAGTGCCAAGTTTCCAGTAACTGTACTTGAGTAAAACAACACAACAACCAATAGATACTTCCTATTGAAAATAGCGACATGCATTCATTTCGTTCTGTTCTGTAAAATATGCAAGGCAGACTGTCAGTCATAGAAGAAGTTATAACAACAAAAGCCCTTTACACGTGAAAAATGAAATCACTAATTAAACTGATACCATTTTGTAGAGATCGTAAAACTGATGGATGATGTCAATTGAAGCCCACCCTTACGCCTCATTTTATTGAACCCTACATCTACGCCCCATTTTATGCTTAAATTTTCCGTCTCGTCGCCTCAAAAAACGTCACAAAGTCATCTTCCGACTGTCTATCTTATTACCTTATCATTTATCACTTTTAGCATAATTTGTTGTTAAGTTATTTCCTAACCAAAACAAAACAAAACAACAAAAGCAAAAGTTTTCTTACTTAACCGGTACGACGGGCTTCACAAATCCACACTTGGCGGTACTTGCAAATCCGTAACACGAGATGAACAGAAACTGTGCAAATGCTATCAGATCGCCGCATCGTGGAGAAAACCTAAGATCAAGAGCATTTCCATTTACGAAAAAGTCAAAAATCTTGAAAAAATAGTTGACGTCATTTGTGAACAAGCCATTATAGTTGTAATGACGTCATAAACATTTCAAGGGAAACATCGCAATAGAGACACTCTCCATCGCAGCGACTTTTTTGACGATTTTGTTCAGTTCTCAATTTTTATGCTTGTCACTGAAGGCGCTTTACAAGATTCCTTATCATATGGAATTCATTTCGCAGACATCAATGGATCAAATCTTTTCGACTAGATTTTTGCGCATGCGCCTTTACATTTTTAATTACGTGGTTTTAATTTTGTACTTTCTATTATATGAAAGTTAATATGAATAACAATGCATTGTTGAAAATCTGTCTTATCAAGTCAAATTAAAACAAAAAACATCGTGTTCAAGTCATCAAAGACTAAAGTCAGCTAAGAAGCTGGGTAATTCAGTGGGTAATTCGTTGAAAATGATAATGTTCAAGCTATGTCTCGTTCATTCAAGCGATTTTATAAAGCTTCAAACCGTAAAGTTTAACCGGTTCAAATCATTAAAATCTTTCAAGTATGTTCTGAATAAATTGATTTTAAGTTCAATAAGAGAACACTTCAAAATAATGATGCCTCGTGGTGAAAATCATTTACAGTCAGACAGCAATTAAACCAATTATTTGATTTCTACTTACTTGATAAGGTGTTCAAGGAAAACAACATTAGCAGAGCAACTTCCAAATGTCAACAGAGTGGCAACAACAACACGATACGACGTCATTTTGAATTTGAATCATTGATGGAAAATTACGAAAAGGTTACTGCGCTTTCCATAACTGTTTCATTGTTAGAACAATAAGTAAATTCAAAATTTTGATCGTTAATTTAAATCCATTGATCATTTCTTTTAAGTTTTAATTCAGGTTGACAAAGACAAAGGAAAGGTTACTCAAAAATCTTTTATTATATAATTAGATATGTTTTACTTTTACGAGTTCTTACCCTGATAACTTTTGTGCTTAGCTTGGTAACCATGACAACGCGACAATAGAGGTTTCCAGTCCAGTGAGTTTTAATGCACGAACCTTTAGAATTGTTTAAATAAAGCTCAAGCATTCATAAAAACTGTGCAAGTTCATTTGAAACGTACTTTAATTAACTTGTACGGATGTGTTCATCAAACAATTTGAAGGCATCAAACTTCTCGGTTAAAGCTTCTTAAAATAGTCTGAAAGAACGGGGCATAGACTGAACCTAACCCAAACAAATTTTACAAGGCTTAATAAAAGATATCATTCAACGAGTAAAACTTGTTTTATCTTTTGCATTACTTGTCCCACACATAGGTCCAGTGGAACTTTGCGTAAGATGGGAGTATATATGAGGTAATACGGTAGCGAAGCGAACCAATTTTGAAGTCATCCCTATATCCGCCATTTTTTACGTTCAATGGTCAGTCGGCACGCGACTGTGAGCAAGTATATGCAAGTATATACAAACACGACCACAACAATGATGACAAATAACAAATTGATTTTGCTTGAAGAATTAGTTCTGAAAAAAAAAAATGCATTATCATTTCTTTTTTTTCTTTCCGAAACCCATCGATCTATGACGTCATCGATCAAGTGTTTCGTCATCACAGATCAAACTTTAAATTCTAAAGCGATATCATCTATGTTTCAGTGGGCAAGTTTATTGGAAACCCTGCGAAGGAGTGCATTTCGATAGAAATATACAAACCATTTCAATAAAAAGGCTCTTCATCGCAGTGACTTTTTGACCATTTTGCCCACTAAGATTACTACTCATACAAATGGCGCTATCCTCCGATGTGTTCACAAGCATGACTACAGAATACGACAAACTGCAGATAAGTTTAGATGCTTTCAAAACATTGCGTCCAATGGAACCTGTCTGTTTCAATTTCAAACGGATTGAGCACCAAGAATTCAGAAAAGGGGAATATTGCGATAGCCAGGAGATCTGGAAATAAAAGCAAATGCTAGAATGCTAAAAGGGCTTCGCTTCACTTGTTTGTAAGAGAAAAATGAATAATTTTAAATTTTGTTTTTACAGAGTTCATCAGCGAAGGTTTATGAACAAACAGAGTTCATCAGCGTAGGTTTATGAACAAACAGAGTTCATCAGCGTAGGTTTATGAACCAATGAAAACAGTGCTGAAGAATTTTGAAATTTCATCAACTTGTTCTTCTACAAAAATAAATATCACATGGTTTTCGTCGCCTTTCGTTAGAAAGTAAGAACAACGACAGTCGGAAAACTGTCGGAAAGAAAGACGTCTATATTCATAATTATATATACTATATATATATATATATAAAAATACAAAAAATTCCATCAATGCACAATTATTACTTTAGGCCAAAAAACCATTTACTTTTGCTACAGAAAACGTCGGGAGTCGGGAGGGAGAAGGCGGCACACAATGATATATGGTCACACTCACCAAATCGAAATTTAGAAGGAAATAGGGTGGGTAAGAAAATAAACTTATAAACTGTTTCAATGAAGCGGAAACTCTAGACAACGTGACGTCATATTTCCGATGTTGTGTTACACTACTCCATCATATTCTGAAGAATTATATCACACAGGGTCACCTGACAGGTGGTCAACACACGTGGACACACGCACAAAAAAAAAACAATTCAAAACGTTTTCTAAAAATTGCCGACAGAACCTCGCGACATCATATTTCTGACGTGGTCGAATTCCGGCACAACAAATACGGCACAAAAACTTTGCTTTACAAAAAGAAAGAGGTACAAAGCCATTAAAAAACACCATCACATTCCAACTCGTTCCCAGGACTACTTGCCTACACCAAAATGTCGTGGGACAAGATTGATCACAAACAACTATCTCGAGATAAAAAACAAATTGAATAAGAACAATCTTTTTTTAGCCTCGGTTGCACATAAGAATTTTTACGTCGTTTAGAAATGAAACTCAAGCGTTACAAAACCACTGGCAAACTTCATTGGTGTAGTACAGACAAGGTTCCGACACATATAAAATAGGGCGGAATACTAGTGTATAATAGCGCCATCCCGCCTTCCTTTTATAAACAGCAACAGTCGGTCACAAACAATTTCAAGATCTACTCTATATTAAATAAAATTCTAAATTAATCTTAAACGAAAAAAAAGAAGCTAAAAATAAAATACAAAAAAAAAAAATAAAATAAAAATAAACAAAAAACCAGAACAGCAAAAAAACCCGTCACTAACCGATGAAAAGGTGGAACCGGGTTCTTTTTTTTAAAGCCAAACGTTACCATGGTGATAAAGAGATCAAGGCTTGTCGCCACTACGCATATCCAATTTTCCGGATTCGGATTTCACATCGTCTTATGAGCTAAGTTTTCGGAATCATTCAGCAGACTGAAGGATACACGCAAATTGCGTTCATCATTGGCTAACGTGTGTCAACATCCGTCAGCTGTATCAAATGATGACGGAGTACTTTCAGAAACAACGGACAACGCGTCGTCCGACTGATGGTCTATCGCCGTCGTCGGTGGTAAAAGCTTCAGACTTGGACGACGGTAACGTTCGTTTTTGGCGTTTATCTCTTTACTCTTGCTAGAATCTACCGACTCTTTACTAGAAGTTTTACTCGAATTTTCTCTATTTTGCATTTCTATATCCACTTTGTTTGGATCGTGCATGGTGGGTCTCCTGATGATAATATCCGGAATGGTTTTGGAAGCACCAGTGGAACGATCAGGTTGTACCTTAACGTCCGCAGTGTTTAAATCGAAATTCGCAGAGCTTGGACGTTTCTTTTTGCCGAAGCTTAACGGCGAAAGACGCGACAGACGTTGACTAAATGACGGTTTGTCGCTTCCACCCTGCGTGAAAACAGAATTGAATAGTATAAGCAAAATGTTTTTCACACTATCAAAATTTCGGACAATTCTAACAGACCAAAAATAACCATGACAACCTCGTGTTCAAATGATAAGTCTTCAAAGGATGACCTTTCGCAAGATCCAGACCCATGGTATGAATGTCTTTTCATGTCGTCACTACTGACAGAAATATGGAGTAATGGGCGCTCCATCGCGTTGCCTTTGCGACCAAAGGCGTTCCGTTTTTTATCCGCTTCCCCAAATGACCGGCGAACTGAACTTGTAATACTATCAATGATACTTCGACGTTTGGGCTGAAAGAAAAAAAAGGCGTGTATTGAAGGCAAAAGGGCGAAAAACACGAGGAATAAAAGGCGTATAATGAAGATAAAACGGCGCAAACAGGGGGTTCATAAAACAGCATGGTTTATTCGTTCGTTGTCTGTTATTAATATCCTGTCGGGCGTAACTGACCATTTCAGAGGACTTCTAGGAAACACCCCTCGACAAAGATATAAAACATGAACAGCATACTTCCTTTTCTTGTTTCAATTCATCTTCAGGACCTTCATCGATTTCACCCGACAGTCGCCGACGCCGCTTCGGCGCCATATCATGGATGGTACGTAAACCAGCCTGGCGAGTAAAATTTGAACAAGTTATTTATGTGTATGTGCGAGTGAAATTTAGACAAGTTATAATTTTACACAAAGCTATCGTTCTTTCTATTACGCAACAAATTCACCGTTCTTGGAATGTCATTATCTCCATACTACACAACTACCATAATGCAATGCGAAAAAGGCTTTAAAGTACAAAGAATACGGCAACCGAAAAACAGAAAGTCAAAACCCTTACCATCAAGGAAACTGTTGAATCAGCATTCTTTTTTCTTCGTTCATCCTGTCTCTTCTTCTTAAATCTTCGGAAATATTCTTGGATGAGGAAGGTAGCGTAGAATTTACCAACAGTTATACCTTCTTCAGCTAAAAGAACAAGAATAGAAGGGCCATACGTAAACCGACATCTCTCAACAAAATGTCGAATGTCTGTTTAAACAATGTGTTTTTAAATCCTATCCCGTTCGATGGATTCCATGCTCCATTATTCAAATATTCATTATTCCTTGTATGGTTTTCCGAAGATGGGCGCTTATTAAGGAATCAGTGTCTAATTAGTCACAGCCTATATACAAGATTCTACCAAAAGGAGAAATCATACGTACAGTCTGGTCTAGGAACAACTTTATTCAGCAATTTCTCATGAGTTCGAGGCCAGATATGTTTGATGATTTTTCTTAGTTCCATGTTCTCCTTCGCAGTGTTCGATTTCACTATAGAAAGAAAGAAAGAAAATCTGAAAAAGTGATCAGTACATCAGAATGTCATGTTAGATTTACACGAAAACATACCGTCAGGTTTTTTGATGTTTAGAGAGGTTCGCACTAGTGCAAATAGCGTGGCGTGGAAATCGACCGTTCCATCGTTGTTCATCATCATATTCATACTGACCAAACGCTACGAAAGCAAAGGGATATTGTTCAAAGCAAAAGAGATATTGCTCAAAAAGTCACTGCGATGAAGAGCATTTTTATTAAAATAGAGTATACATTTGTATAGAAATGCACTCCCTCGCATTGCCTTTTCAACAAATCACCCACATAAGGTTAACGAGATAAAAGCTTTTTTGATGTTACCTTACAAGCCTCTCGGTGTGGGCAGCATTTTCCGAAACCTAAAGGAGGTTCGATCCTTTTCAGCATACTCACGATATCCACGTGCTTCATACGTCCTCTACAACAAAAAATGCCTCAACTAGTCAACTGCTTTGTCCTACGAAATACTGTTGAAATGAAAACAAAGAAAGTCGTACGTTGCGTCGGGATCATATTCAGACCAAGTTCGGACATACTCTTCTAAATGATGGGGACCAAGAATTGACCAATCACGTGTCAAATAATCGAAATTGTCCATGATGACAGCCACAAATAAATTGATAATCTAAATCAATCAAATATTCAATAAAGATAAATCTGAAAATGGATTCTGTCATGAGTTTAAATGTCATGTGACTACTATTCTTCCTAGTGGCCAAATTGTTGGAAATTTCTGCGATGGAGTGTATTTCCATGGAAATATATAAATTATTTCAATAAAAAAATTATTCGTGGCAGAGAGTTTTCGATGATTTTATCCAATGGTTTAACCGGATTACAACATAAGAAAATTGTGTTTCTGTAATAAAATTTTGCGTTTTCCAAAAAAAACCAACAAAAAACATGTCAACAATAGGTTTAGCTGAAGACTCGATCTTAGTTGGCCGTCATAAATTTGCAACGGCGACGAAAATAAGAGACTTACAGTGGGAAAAATTGTCAAAAAGTCATTGCGATGGAGAGCGTTTTTATTGAAATGGTATGTATATCTCTATAGAAATCCACTCCTTCGCAATGAGTTTTCATCAAATTTGCATGAAAGGGGTAGGAACTGTTTTACTTACCAGAAACGAACAGATCATGTTGAAGGAGATGAAATAGACATATGCGAAATCATTGCCACATGTTTTTTGATCATCATCAGCGCAAAGGACGTCATCTCGATCTAAACACGCATTCATGATTTCTTGCCAATTCTCTCCTGTGGACGATCTGAAGAAGAAACAAGAAAGACTCAAAGTCTCGATCACCTGCTGCTTACATTGCAATTTTTCTTTCAAGGTGTTTTTTATGCTTTAAATGTAAATTGTACACCAAAAAGTCAAGTTTTAGCATCTCAACTCATTAATTATTCATGATCAGGTTGACTTTTAAAGCCTTAAAATACCCAATGTGAGAGTAGTGGCGTAAAAGTAGTGCAAATTTTATGAATCGGATTCGGATACCAGCTCTTTCCAAACACTGCTATCGCTTATGCGCAGCAGATGAACTCATCATTACAGAGAATTTCCGTTTGAATGACGACCACGGTGTTAAAATGAAACTGCAGAATATAGTTCTAAAGCGTTTTCGAATGAATTCAGCAAGGACAAAATATTATCGGAAAAAAAACTATGGTGAGCAAGACTCAGTGTGACTTTCAGGGCGAGGAAATCGTTTACGGTTAGGCCACCTATAATTAATCATTCCTTCATAGTCATTTTTTATGCAAAAATCTCGATGCGGGATGCGGTGATTATTTGATTATTTTTCATTTATAGAAACAGGGTATTCCATTGCTCCTTTTTAAAACTTGTTATTCATAAAATACAGAACATAAACTAAACTCCGAGTACTGAGTCAATAAAACAAATCGTCTTTTCTTGACCTATGGAACATAAACTAATGGGTTCTTCAAGGGCGCTTCGTGCATTCTGTAAACAAATTTGACATTCCGTAAGTTAACAAAAGTTTTATTAACGCGTGATAAAATTCGGAACAGAAGTTCATTGGTATTTTTTAAAGCCGTTGGTGAAAAGCTTATCAACAATTTTTGGTTATGCAGTTTATGAACGTTACTTCGCAACAATAAAAGAAGAAAAATCCTATTTTTTCATGATTTTATAACTTTAGAAAAATAATCAAACTCGATGCGCAATTATTGGATTTTAATTCTGAATGCGCGCGGAAGACTATGAACGAATGATTAATTATAGGTGGCCTTAGTTTTTGTACTCACGATGACGTCATCGTAATTACGTCATTGCTTAAACTCGGTATGACACTAACCTGAAAAGGACGAGTGCAGCTGCAGGAAAACTTCTGAAGTTATTGTACCGGTTGATTTCTGCATCGTCTTGAAATTTTATTCTTCCGAACATCTAGAAGAACAGATAACCAATGTTAATCCACGTGTATACAAAAGGACAGACTTGCGTTTTATACACACACACACACACACCCACTCATTGCCTCGTGTGAACAAACACAGTATATCCAAGTAAAGTTATGGGATAGACCTGCATTCCGACGACAGCATATATGAAAAACAGAAGGATGATCAACAAGCCAACATATGGGAGAGCCTACAAAAGAAAAAGAAAATCATTAATCATCGATTTCATGAGATCGTGGAAAGAAACAAATGTCCAACCGCGCTTATTCTATAAGTGTGTCTGGCAAAATAAAAGCATCGCCAGCTTTCCGTCATATACATTGTTTATTTGTCTGTGCCAAACAAGAGTAGTAGTGCAGTACGTTGAAATCTCAAACAAAAATAAAGAAGCTTCGACCGAAAAATTACATGAACACATTATGTTGGACAGACACACTATCGGGGGAATTTTGCCCAATGTGACAGGGCAAGCCAAACCAAGCTAGCATTCACATTAATGATTTTATCGTGTAATTGCCAACCCAATCCCCAGATATTCAACATGGGAGATATTAATAGAACTAACCACACGAGTAAACAAACAGGAAGAGACAGGAAATGTCTGTGGAGGAACAGCACACCCCTCCCTCCTCCATAGATATGCAACATGGAGACATCAATAGAACTAACCACACGAGTAAACAAACAGGAAGAGACAGGAAATGTCTGTGGAGGAACAGCACACCCCTCCCTCCTCCATAGATATGCAACATGGAGACATCAATATTATTATTATTATTGTTTCTTTATTTTACATCGGTAAAAAAATTTTACAAAGTATAAAATAGAACTAACCACACGAGTAAACAAACAGAAAGAGACGGGAAACGTCTGTGGAGGAACAACACACCCCTCCCTCCTCCACAGAGGCGGATACAAAGAGATAGTCTACCTGAAAGGATTTCATAAAGGTCCATAGAAGCTTCCGTATTCCCTGTCCCTTGCTTAACAACTTGACGAGACGGAGAGCACGGAAAAGCCGGAAAAAGTTGAACTTGATCACACTGTTCTCGCCAATCTCATTTATGATGATGTCAGCAATACTTCCAACCACAATTATGAAGTCGAAAATATCCAACGGTTGAGAAAAATAATTCTAAAAAGAAAAGTAGAGATTGACTTCATTTTTTTTTGCTTTATGATCAAACAATGTCAGCAGTCAGTTTTTTGTTTCGGTAAAGCAATAAATATATTGGGGAGATCTTTAAGGCAGGATATACACTAGGCAATTTTTGAATTCAAATTTTTAGGAATACTGTTTTTTTTTGTTTTTGTTTTTTTAAAGTACCCCTAAGTAGAAACAGTTCTTAACAAGCACCAAAAGGACTTCCACCTGTGTCGTAAAAAGCATCCAGTGTAAAGTAGGGCTTAAAATTGTTGTGCAAATCAATCATCTTTATGAGATGCAACTTGACGTCAAGTCTCTTTAAACTTACACACATACCTTTAAACTTACACACATACCTTTGGCCTAAATGCCAGAAGCTTTAAGATACACTCCAGCAGAAAGACCATAGTGAACCCGATATTGAATCCATCCAAAACTGTCTTGTATGTTTCAGAAGCTTGATAATACTATGGAAAGGACACGAATAATACACACAGGTAATGGGGACAGGAGACATTAGATTTTACAGTTTAAACCTTGTACAATGTGTCTGGGTTAGTGAGGTTAGGGTACGGGTTTAGCCTCATTTGTCCAGATACTTTTATAAGTGTTTTCGCCGTGATAATGTTTCGATCCCTTCACATAAACATACTCTAAAGATGTGCTATTGTGAACTATGGTTTCAAACACGAAGTAACAATTGGTTATTGTTTGCTAAATGTTGCATATGAAGAATTTGCTTCTTCAATGTTTGTAAAAGTTAAGTTAATAAGATTTAAGTCCAGTGGGCAAAATCGTCAAAAAAGTCACTGTGTCGAAGAGCATTTTCATTGGAATAGTGTGCATATTTCGATAGAAAGGCACTCGATGGCAGAGTTTTTTCAATAAATTTGCCCACTTGGTGAATACATCATATATTCCCGTTTTATACAAACCAATCATTCAAAATTTAAACATTTAACAAATTACAGACCTGTGCCCCAAGGACAATGGTGTTTCCTACAATGAAACCAAAGATCATGTATTCAAACATTTTCGAAGTCACCACTCTCCAGATATGATACTGTGTCTTCTGCCTCGGAACAAATCGACATATAGGTCGAACGCGTAGCACGTACTCGATGCATTTTCTCTGGAAAATATTACAGACCAAATATTAACCAATGAAAACACAGCACACCAAAACTATCGTAGACATTTCTCAGTTATACTGAGTCACGTGATGTCCATTTAATTTAGTAAAAAAAAATTGAAAACATTGACAAAAAATTGCTAAACAAAACAAGTCGCTCTTTGAAAAGTCACAGAAATGTTTTGATTGGTTACAGAAGAAGGTAAAAATAAGTCCACCTGATTTTTATCCAACTCGCAATCCTTGTACTCCTCTTCGCCTTCATTTTGAAACGTAACGATGACGAAACCGACGAAAATATTGACCATAAAGAACGCAATGATTATAATATAGATGACGAAATAAATGGCAACCCAGGGTCGATTGTCTTGAACTGGACCGTGATTCATTTTAGTAGAGTCAATCGCATTGTGAAGGATTCTAAAGAATTAAATAAAAGTTCATTGAAAAAAAGTCACTGCGATGAAGAGCATTTTCATTGAAAAAGTATGTATATTTCCATAGCAATGCTCTTCTTTGCAGTGTATTTTCAACGTACCCAGGCCAACCCTCGAAGGTCATCACCACAAATAAGGTCTTCATAGCCTGGAAAACATTGTCAAAGTTGAATCTATGGGATTTCCAATTCCGATGAACGACCTATGAAAAAGATTTGCAATGTATCATGGTCAGTGACAATGTATATGAGTGACAATGTATATGAGTGACAATGTCAGTGACAATATACTGAAAAAATGATGAAAACCCTTCAAGAACATAGGATGCCGACATGGTATTTATGAATATTCATACAGGATGTAAAAAAAACTTAAATCATATACCTCCTTCTCTTTATTTATGAATGTTCCTCTGAAAAAAAAACACACACACACAAATAGTAGGTAGAATTTCAAAATCACATTGATTGATCGATATGTCCATATGAGCCTGGTTCAGACCAATTAAAATTTAGTGTAATCGTCAAAATCGTCGTATTCAGACAGGCTTAATGGAGACTACGGACATACTATATAAGTTATGTTGTGATGTTCCAGGGAATTTTGAACGTTATTCTTTTGTTAATAACAATAAACAATTATTTTTTATTTTTGATTATTATTTTTTTCTTTTGTTCTTTTTAACGTTATAACGTAATTCACGTAACGTTTAACCCAGCCGGCACATCTGTTAAATAACCTCTGACAAGGAGTGCATTTCTATAGAAATATACACACAATTTCAATAAAAGTGCTCTCCGTCGCAGTGACTTTTTGACGATTTTGCCCACTGGGAATGATTTATCAGAACCTTGTTTGTTATCAAAACCCACTGGAGGAGCGTCACACACGTATTTTATAATTTTAACAATATGTTTGTTTTTCCAGAAGGCCCTGTTTACATTGTAACCACTCCTTCCAAGAAGCAGGTCATGTGCAGCTTAAAATACAGACCACTAAATACTACTTACTGGCATTCATCTTGTGTATACTTGTTCCTGTCGTTGCAGTAAGAAAACGTACCCTAAATCAATAAAAACAACATTCAAGAAATAAGTTAATATCACAAGATCACATAAAAAAAACACAAAAAAACACAACAAATTAACGACTAGGTCAATATCACATAATTCAAAATCAAAAATGATTTCGTTCTAGAATATTTTTTCCTGTACAAGTAATATTTCAAACAAATTTATTTCGTGTTAGGGTTAGGGTTATAGTTATAGGACAAAAAAGATGTAATTGTTATTTTCAAGGAAAAACCTTACTGAAGCAACTTGTTCATCGAATCAATTTTTGCAAGCAGGAATTTTTGAAAAAAAATATTTACAAAATTGCTACACACTTCATTGCAAAAAAACTTTTTTTCAGTGGCATTAATGTTTTTCACAACAGCTTTATGGTCACAAACTGGCACCAAATAAGAGGACACTGGACATACATATTTCTAATACCTTCTAATGTGATTGGTGATGGCCGAATCTATTTTTTTTTCCCTTACAGTTTTCATAACAAAATTAAATTAAAAGAAAAATAAATTCAATATTTTTTTTAACATGAAAAATATTGTAAAATTTCTACCCATGAAAATTGATTAATTTACTTCACCTTGAATAGCTGTATGCCAACAACTGCAAAGAGGAATTGAAAAAGCACAGTAACAAGCATGATATTGCCAATGCTTCTAATCGCAACGAATACACATTGCACCACATGCTGAAACAAACAGAGGTTACAGAGGTAATGAAGGGTATGCAAGGGTATATCTACATCCACAGTCAAGGATCTGGTTTTTTTTTATTAATTGAATGTCGGACGGAAAAGTCAATAACTCTGATGGCCATAGAAAATTACTGATAAGAGAATAACTGATACTTCGTCATGCATTAATGAGTAGGGTATAGGCCTAGTTTGTTTGACTAAACTTTAAAAGGCAATACCTATTACAGGGGGAAAAGTATTTGGAGTTCATATACAGTCAAATGAATAAACATAATAACATGAGTAGTTCACCAAATCAAAGTCTTGAGATCATTGATATGTAACCATACAAACTAACCTTGAGACCTTTCGCCCTATTTATTGCACGCAAAGGTCGCAGTACACGAATTACACGTAATATTCGGACAACCGATATATCTCTTCTGTCACTGAAAAAAGAGAAAATATCAAAAATACATTTTCATAATTTAAAAAAAAAAAACAAAAAGGAAAATATAAGCAATGAAGACGTCAGAAAGGGAAAAAAAAAAACATACATACCTGCTCACATAACTCAGGATGATTGCAACAAGTGAGACCGACACAATCAATAAATCCAAAACATTGAAAAAACCTCGACAGAAACTTCCTTTATGTAAAAATGTGCCATATGCAACGAGCTAAACAGAAAACATAATAAAAGTGATGATGGAATACAATCAAAGATTACTAAACAGCCGATATAATTAACAAAAAGAAATGCTTTCAATGTTACACAGAATCACACCACAAACCTTGATTAAAATTTCCACAGTAAATATCGCTGTAAATATGTAATCGAAATATTCCAGCACCTGCATAAAGAAACATTATAATGAGTTCACTTCAAATGAAATGATCGGTGAGATTTTAAATTACATATATTTGTGTATGTTTTGTATCATACTTGTCTCGAAAATGGGTGACTGACATCCTAAACATTGACAAAACATGCTGTTTTTCTTTGAGTTCACTTCAATTGTAAAATAACATGATAAATTAATAATTATACTGACTATTGTGAAATTAGATGTGTAATGGGACTTATAGAATAGAAGTAATCCACTATGCCAGAGGGCAAAATCTTCTTAAATCACAGCGATGAAGTGCATTTTTGTTAAAACAGTGTGTATATTTCTATAGAAAGGCACTCCTTCATAGTGGTTATTCATCAAATTTGCAAACTGGGATGTAAACAAATGAAATGGACAAAATTGAGGACACAAGACATTTTTGAAACAGTTTAAGGATTGCAAGTAGCTTGATAGAATTAAGTATGTGTACCTCGTTACGTTTTTTGTCTTTATTAAGAGGATCTTCAACAGCCAGTAATATACTACCACAACAGATGAGAACTAGAATAGTGTGCACAAAGTATGGATGGGTGCACAGCTTGTAGCAGAAGACACGAAACCTAAATTTTATGAAACAAATCATGATGATAAATAACCAAAACGAAACAACGAGTTTGATGTGAAGGACTTGAAATGTGAACCTCCAGCGACTCATTTGTGATTCAACAAATCACGTTTGTAACACAAAAACAAAAACAAAATAAAAGTTACTGGTGAATGCTGGTGCACTTACGTGTTATCGGATTTAAATAAAAACAAAGATCGAGCATCCGGCATAGGATCCGGAATATCCTTGAGAAGGTTAATTTCGGATAGTCTTAAAGGTCGGATTTTAGCATCCAGATCTGAAAATCAAAAATAATTAGTTTCAACAATTCGCAACCTAAATTTTAAACTAGCCCAAGTCCATTGTCAATTTGCAAAAAGGCCATTTTTGTGAAAATTGAAAATGGTTGCATTTGTATGATCAACTGTTTTAAAAACAATTCATAGCTGATAGAATTTGTAACAAGAGAAGCCAGCAATGGGAGCATGATTTAGAAAAGAACGTGAACGACTGTCTGTAGAAATTCAGAAATATCCCTGTTTTTATGATAAGGTGGAAACAAAG
Organism: Turritopsis dohrnii; assembly: GCA_027922465.2. Lineage (NCBI taxonomy): Eukaryota > Metazoa > Cnidaria > Hydrozoa > Anthoathecata > Oceaniidae > Turritopsis > Turritopsis dohrnii. The sequence goes on from BQMF02000293.1 coordinate 434,956, forward strand.
AAAAATACTGAATAATTAATGCTTGGAAAGCTGTTGAGGAAGCTCTCGACGTAAGTGAAGGTTGTCATATTTTCAAAATAATAAATAGCAAATCTAAAAGCATTTTCCCCCTTATGTCGTTCATATCTGTTACACACTGTCATAAACCTTAAATTTTTTTCTTATATATATATTGAAAGCAATGGCAGGTGGGAACACATAAGCAATGAACATGGAAATTTTTATCGCTTTGGGCAACAAGCTATTTCATTTTTAAGCAAGATCACTGTATAAAAATGACCTATATACAGATTCTCTGAAGAATTGGTTCACAAAGAGATAAGTTATAGGAACAGTTTCACATCAAAGCACTTCCGAGCACTTACTTCCCCCCTCTTCGTCCGTCTGTTGTCTATCCATACTTGACGTGACTGAGTTAGTTACGGCCTCACTGGCTCTTTCCGTATCTGTTGAATTTTGAATCAATAACAAAACATTCTTGCTTTGAGCTTGTCTAAAAGTTTGGAAAACAGAAAACACCTAGTTACCACCTAGTTACCACAAATCGTTAATTTTGGGATTGAAACTTCAACAACTTAAGATTGTTATCATCAACATAAAAGAAATAAAAATTTGCTAACCAGAAAAATCACTGCAAAGGAGTGCATTTCTGTAGAAATATAGACACTATTTCAATAAAAATGCTCTTCATTGCAGTGACTGTGGATAGTCAGTTTATAAGTGTACATAGAACAGTATACAATTACATCAAGGACATTTAATTGTCAACAAAACCTTTTTCCTTTTTACCTTAAACAAAATACATTAAACATTTTGTGTCCATCTTGTTTGAATAATAATCTTTGTATGAGTGTATCCTAGCCTTTATTTTCAGATCATTTCATTGCTATGGTTTTTACTGTCACAAAAGTAAATAGAATGGGCTGAACTGCTTTTCATCAACAATCACCTCTCTGAAAATAAACAACACATACTCTATTTGGTTACCATCTTCACTGTTCATTGGAGAAAGCTTATTGCGATCTCGTAACCGCATTAGTTTCTTGTCTTTCTTTTTCCTTTTCTTCTCCTCTTTATCCAATTTAGTGAGATTCTCGGCATCACCAAGATTGTCAACAGCAATGGCCAAAAACACATTCAATAAAATGTCTAACACAAAACGTTAAGGGTCTATCGAAAAAAGTTTCCTGAAGAACCTCCATGTTATTTACATTATCTTGGTTTTTTCTTGAACTGGCCAAAAAAACAAAATACAAAATTTCAAGGAATTTGTTAACAGATATTATATGTATTAGTATAAGAAACTTCTTCTTTGTGCTTTTTCATTTTCCTGTGAAGCATGTTCAATGAAGAGGAAATGAAAAAATACATTGGAGGAGATCTGTAATAGAAAATAATGTCACAATAGAAAACAATGCAGCACCGTGGTTTCGATATGTCTTCTTGGATTCCTGCGAAAGCAAGAAATACATTAAAACTGGCTTTGGTTTTTGTTTTTTTTGTGCTGTCCAAGCCTTGTGGTTTATTGACATGTTGTGCGTGCCTTTACAGGCAAACTACCAAAGCATTCTTTATGTAAGTATATTTAGCCACTTATTCACGAAAAATAGACATTACTCCTATTAAAAACACAATGAAGAAAAAAAATTTTTAAAAGCTATATATATATATATATATATATATTTAAATTCCACCCCTCTAATAGCTCTGGTGTTTTTAAGTTAAGCCCTACTTACAGGTAAATTGCCATCAGCCCAGGAGATGAACAAAGGTTGACAAAGTTTCATGCACTATATCAGACAAATAACTTCAAATCTATTTGTTTTGCATATTTCAAGATGAAATGCTGCTACCGTTTTGTGCCATATGGCTCTCGTATTATTTTGCGCGAACAGAATAAAGAATATTTCATATGATAGTATCAGTTATGCTTTTATGAATTCCTAGGGAGTGTGTGATCAAAAATGTAATATTGTATTGTAGAAATTATTCATCCTTTTTCATGTTTCAGCTGATATCGCAGAAATCCTGTCAGGGCATTTTATTCATTCTTCAGCTTAATTATTATTATTAATTTCTAAATCAATGTTACTCTCAACCTTGAAACCACAGTGCAGCACTATTTTCTATTGTAGTATTACTTCTTATTACAGATCACCAAACATCAGGACTTCCACCCTGGTAGTTAGTTACTACAATTTGGGTAACTGGTACAATCATTTTTTGACATCATTACTATCTTATAGCCACAAAACAAGTGAGGACAAGAAAAGGAAGTTCTTTAGTCATTATAAGCTAGTACCAAGGTGGCTGAACAATTGAGGCCTGCCTGTAAAACCTTAACAGTTTAATTCTCAAGATTAGATTTTTTTTTGTTTGGGTTTTTGGAGGGTTTTTTCTTTTGCACAAGTTCGATATGTATCAATTATCTCACAAGCTTGATCACATCAGTGTTCAAAGATATTTTAAAGAAACAAAATAAATTAATAGACAGGAAAAAGATACAATTTCCGATGACTGTCAAGCTGATGAAATATATTATTGCTACTATGCTTTGCGGTTTGTTGATTCCACCCCAAGCTTCAATGCCAAAGTACATGACCGAGTTCCAATCCTCACCTGTCAAAATCTACAAAAACCGAAAGAAGATCATTATAATGAAGTTTGCTGAAGATTGTCTGCGATGCAGGCATGAAACTTAAAGTTCAAACAAAATAACCATTCTTTTTTCTTATACCTATATATAAATAGCTCTACGAAAGTATTGAACACTATTTTTGACCAGAAGAAATAAAACAAATCAATAATTTGTGTATTCAAAACAAAACAAAACAAAACAAGAACGACAAGTTTTATTGTCAATGAACTTAATTTTCATGTGATGATGCACCCAGTGGCAAAATTGTCAGAAGTTAACTGTCACTGCCATGAAGAGCATTTTTATTGAAATTGTGTGTATATTTCCATAGAAATGCACTCCTTCACAGAGATTTTTAATTTCATCAAATGTGCCGACTAGGCAGTTGAACAAACTCAATTCAAGAGAAAGAAAACAGAAAACAAATAATTACTTGGAACACAGTGACCAGCGATCTCCAAAACGAGTCAAAATTACTTCTCGGTATCTCATCGAAATTGAATCGGCCACCAAATATTTGCATACCAAGCAGCGCAAAGATAAGAATGAAGAGCGACAGGAGAAGCAACAAGCTTGCAATCGACTTTATACTGTTTACTAAAGATTCGACTAAATTACTTAAGGATTGCCAATACCTGAATAAAGAACAACAGGAAAAAAAATTAAGCTGAACTCAACATCAGACACCAGATAGATAACTATTTTGCAAGAATCATTTTTGTTGAAACGAGACAAATTCTAGAAGGCTACGAAATGGTGACAATAATTTTTGTTGAAGAGAGAGACCAGTAAAAGATGATTTTCCCAATGAAGGTTAGCTCCTACTTTTTTATTATCAATGTTTGGAATATTTCCACTGAAATTCTACATTTATTATCAAAGCAGCTTATTAGTTTTCACTGTTGCTATCGATGTTCAGTGTTTTCTTGGGTTTGCATTTATCTTAATAACATTTGAATTTGGTCAAAACATTTCCAATATCATATAAAAGTTGAAAGCTTAAGCATTGTAATAACTGGTTGTGAGGGCATTATGGAAGAAAATTAAAAGAGGTCAAAGTATGCAACTGAATTAAAAGGGGTCTGCCTATAAAAACCAATATTCAATCCACATAGGTTATAATGCATAATTGCCCTTGATAATTGCAAACTAACGTAGGACTTGTAAGAAATACAACCTAGAACCAAAGGTCCAAAACCGAAAACCAAGCAATTCCAATCAGGTTGGTGTGGCAAGTTTTCTACATGGAAAAATAGGAATTCCAAACAAATAGTTACCTCGTCACTTTGAAAATGCGGAGTAACCGAATGCAACGTAAGACACTGATACCCACAGGAGGTAAACCTGTTGGGACAGTTATTGCTATCTCCAATAAACTGCTGATGACAACCTGGAAGAAAACCAACAATGATTAAAGTCAAATTATTTTAGTCAGTCTAATTTGAATTTTCGTCATTTTCGGAACTTTTTCTTGTGAACGTTTTTCACTGGTTTTAGAAACGAAAAAAAGAAGCAAAACATGAAAAATAACTTTTACCAGACAATCAAATCGATTAAATAGTGACATCCAATAGCCATGGAAACCGAGAGAGAATATTTTTACCAACATCTCGAAGGTAAATAAAGCAAGAAAAAAGTAGTTGGCACGATCTAAAGAGAAAGAAATATTCACATTAACAATCAAAATTACTTTGTAGAAAGATATCCCATAACTTGTTGCAGAGTGAAGAAACTTTACCCAAAAACAGTGCCACATAATCTGGTTGTCGATAATGCTCAACAGCTAACACCAATGAATTTAATAACACAGCTATTATGACTGCCCAGAAGAAAGTTTGAGACTTCACAATCTTACGACAGATTTTTCTTAGACGACGATGCAACCCCTCCATTCGTTTTCTACAAAGAACCAACATTAACATTGTTAGGTTCAGGTTCAACTGAAAAAAAACAACTGATATAAATTATATAAAGACAACATACTTGATTTTATCGGATTTACTTGATTGTCCCAATGCATCTTGAAGCTTGGGCGTGATTTCTACGCCACCAGAAAACTCACTTGGCCTCTTTGTAAATCTTCTTCCACTTGCTAAACATGATCAGTTTTTTAGATTAACATATTGTTTAGATGTTTACAGACTGCCAGAAACAAGGTATCAATATGACAAATCCACTATTTACAAGTCACTCTAAGAACTAGAAATCGTCAAAGTCACCACAATGAAGAGGATTTTTATTGAAATAGTGTGTACATTTCTATAGAAAGGCACTCCTTCCAGTGATTTTTCAACAAATTGTCAACCATACCACCCCATCTTACACCATTAAATTAAAAAAAGTACTTTATTTTCAATACATTCATCAGAACAAAGTTTAAAGATAAAGATAATAGTTTCCAAAGAGGGCAATCTGCACATGGGAGCCAATCACCTATATTCCTTGTTTGTTTGTTTGTTATTTTGATATCGGTCAATTACTCGTTCCAGACCGATTTCTTATTGTTTTAGTGAGTGACCACTCTACTAAAATCAAGAAACTTCAGCTCTGTTTATAACAGCTCATTATCTTTATAGGTTTTTACAATCTCAAATTTGGCTACCACCTATCGACAAAAACATGAACATTCTACCTGAGAACTCCTCTTGGATTTCACTATCTTCATCTGGATTATCCAAATCCTCTAAAAAAAGTCCAAGAAAATCAGATGAACAATTTAAACCTCTCAGCCAACTATACCATCAAGTCACGTGGGTCCAAATTTAGTGTGGTAAATTTTAACATTCTCTGAAGATAACATGCTATAAAATGTATATTCGTTTCATAAATGTTTTTTGACGCTATAAATCAAATATGTTTGTTGTTATTTGACCAAATCAAAGTTCAAAACCTAAAGTTGTTCACATGTAGAATAAACAACCCCAAACCCAAACCCCACAAAAATTCTTTGTCACTATCACTTGATATCTGAGAAGTGGGAACATTTCAGTTCGCATTGCTAAAACCTCTGTTCACAACGTTCACATTTTCTCCATGTGAGCATCTCCTGGACACGATACTCCCAACCTCAACGAAAGTGACTGAACAAACATTGTCTTTATTTATGCTTCTCTATTGCGAAAGATAACAGACGATCCAGGTAATAACATGTGGTTTTAAACTGATCCAAACAGACCAAAAGCCGTATTAAGAGAACGTTTGAATTTGTCACCAATTCCATTATTGTGAAAGCCATAACATACTCATTTTCTTTTCTCATACTGTATTCTCTCTAATTAGCTCCCCTCTCCAATAAGTGCCTCTTTCTAATAAGCGCTCAGGCTTAACAGTAACTCAGAAATTAATAAGCGCCCGGGCAGTAATTAGAACTTTGAACAAAAAGCGAAAATTCTGTAACAGAAACGGAAGACTATGTTTTTGTGATGTCTAAATGTAAGTTATAAGTACAAAATCTCACTTTGCTGCCATGAAAAATACAGTTGTTTTTATTCTTTTATGATAAAAAGCAATTCCTTGTTCACAGCTAGCATGACCATTTCGAATTTTTTTATAAGTGCCCGGGCACTTATTAGAGAGAATACGGTAATCATCTTATTTCATAAATTTCTGTATTTACTTTTCTGCATGTTTATAATGCAAAATTCTCATATTCTCAGAGACAGGGCTCATAAATTTCTCTCATGCACGAAATTGTCTTCATAAAAGGAATTTTCATTTAAACAACATGCTTTCATAAGTTTGTTTACATTTTGCATCCAGATCGAGATTTTGCACTTTCGTGTGATTAAAAAACCTTATAAAATTAAATCGATCAAGTTAAACAATTATGTTTCAGAAGACATGTGCAACTAATCTTTAAAAACCACTGCAACAAAGAGCATTCAAATAGTGTGTATATCTCTATAGAGACGTACTTCTTTACAGTGATTTTTCAACAAAATATGCACACTGGGTAGGCCGTTAAATACATTCGGGTCATAGCATGTAAATATGACGGATAACATAAAAACAACCTGCTTGTTGTATCCAATCCATGTAACCTTTAACAGCTTCATCAACAAGATGTTTTTCACGAAACTTTTGAAATTTTCCCGATTTTGTTTGGCGTGCTTTTTCTTTAGCGAATTCACTGCACAAGAAACATACAATTCCAGAAAAAGGGGAAAGATAATATGTTTCATTTTAAAGAAACTACGAAAGGAAATAGAAGATGCCTTATAATAGGTGAAAATGTACTCACCCACTGAGCACACCAAGGACAAGGTTCAAAACGAAAAATGAACCCCAAATGATCAGCGTAACAAAGTAGATCCAGACCCAGTAGTTTCCCTTTGCATCTTCCACCTAGATACAAAATCGTTTTTCCTGGTGTAGTCATCAGTGTTTGTTTCACAGAAGGATGTGTTTAAGCCATGTACTGTATTTTGTTAATCTATTTAGCCAAGAAAAATTAAGGGAAATTAAGTCATAACAAAGTGATAAGTTATAACGATGTCCTAAATTTTAAAAAGATCCTAAATTTTTCCAGAATGATTATTGGTTCCTTAAAGGAGAACTAATGAATGATAACAAGTTGGGTTTATTTTGTTCATTAATACCTGGAGATACGAAGTTTCACAGCTTCCTTTAATTTAGTTCTTGAGATATTTACAATTAAAGAGCACAAACGGTCATTGCCATGATAGATTATAAAGAGGCATCCTGTTCATTAATTTTTAAACTTTGTGACGTATTTATGCGATCATCATTTTGTGAGTGAGAACAGAAATATCTAAACGTATATCTTTTACATATCTTTACATATCTTTACATATCTTTACATATCTCTGGTGAGAGGAACAAAAAGAGGATACGTAAAATTATAAATGGTAAAATTACATTAATTCTTAAAAGCTGAGTAGAGTGAAAGAAATCTGCATTTCTGTATTTCTGTCGTTTTATAATTGACTTAGCCTGCAGTGGAGTCATTGATGCCAGAAAATGTAGAGAAACACCTGATGTACTTTAGAAAATCTTTTTTTTTTTATTTTTTATTTATCATTATTTTACCGAGGCCAGAGGGAAATTGCATGTGGGCTCCACCAGGAATGTATACCTGGTGGATTTTAAGGCAGAGAACTTGCACCTACTAGACTGATAGGTGATTGTGGTCTTACTATGCAATTTTAAGTACTGGCTCATCAAATCATATCATGTACAATCTCATATAGCTTTCTGTTGCATACATTATTAGCATAAGTGTTTATATCACACAGTAGCATTCAGTGCCGGGATTGGAACCACTACCATCACCCTTGTATTACAAATCCACCATCTTACCAAGTGAGCTATGTGTAAATGTTTATTCACAAGGCAGTATTTCGGATCAATCATAAATACTGCAACAAAGTTACAACTTGAGTCAGAGTAATCTTGTGATGGTAACATGAAAAAATGTGAAATACATTTTTAAATATTAGTTCCAAGTACTCTTCTTTCAAATCATTAATCATTAATTATTTACATTAATTATCAACAAGGGCCAGTTTTAACTTTAGGAAAACATTCCCTACACTTTTTAGAAATGCACAGAATAACAACTCGTGATCCTTTGCCCAAAAGTTCATGATAATGCGACTAAGCGGTAACATTTTGATTTACGGCGTAAATTGATTATTTTCGATATTAATTCTTTCTCTGATAAAGAAACATCTAAAAACACTCTGATAGTGCATAGATAGTGTAAATCAAGTTTAACTAAAAATTCTTGAAGAATAAAAAAACACTTTACTGAAAACAAAGACATAAATAGATGCAGTGAAATTATAAATGATAAACACTGGCATACAGGAACAACTTTGTATTTTGACAAGAAAATGAGAAACAGATGTAATCACAATTAATCACAATACAAGTATTTCACTTATTATGAATGACATGGAATTTGTTGAAATTATTCTTTCTACGATGATGCAGAGCATGATCTCCCAAGAACGACTTTATCCAATGTTTTGAATTCTTCATGGTGTGTTATGCAGTCAATAATTTTTTAATATCATACTCGGCAAAGTATCAAATTGCATGTGCAACATTTAGTGACATTCGCAAACAATTGACAGCATCACAGCGTTTTTTTAAAGTTGCACCAGTAGTTTAAATTATTCTGCTTATTGATTACGAACCGTGTTGACTTTTGTAATGTAATGGCGACGAGCGTTTATGAAATAACTGATTTTTAGGGGGTGATTCTGGACAAAAAGTGACTGCTAGTGCAAATATTTTAATTCAGGATGATTTCTATAATGTGAATGAATGTATTTAGTTAGAAAAAACATACACCAAGTTTTTTTCGTCAGTTCTCATTTTAAGAATACTTTAAGAATACCAGAACTTACGTAGTACATAACATCAGTCCATCCTTCCAACGTGATACACGTGAAAACAGTAAGGCCAGCTAAGCCCATATTGTCGAAACTGGTTATACCAAAATTTGGACCAGTCCACACAGGTTTGTCTTGGCACTTGTAATTCGTTGGACATTTGAAACCAAATGGTCCTGAAGAACATGGGTGAGGTTCCTCCGCATCTAACAGTACAGCTATGTAAAAAAAAGTTTTCATTATTATCAGCAAACAGATAAAAAGGCAGTTGTTTCAAAAAATGCATCACTCATATCTTATGCTAAGAAATTAACACACAATGGTTCTGGCACAAGGGTAATTAACCAAAGGAGGCAGAAGAACTTTGACTCCACTGAATAAAAAGTAATGTGGTTAAATGAATTTTAAAATAAACAAAACAAATGTAATTTGAAGAGAACATTGAAGAAATAAGGACAGATTATTGAAAACCACAATGATTCACTAGAGTCTTCCTAGAACAATGTAACAACAACACATAAATTGAAAGTACAATTAAGTCAAAGGGACTGAGCGATAGTTTCAATTCAAAGTCTCTGAAGAAAGGCTGTGATACAAATCAAAAAAATTATAAACAGGACAAAATCCATGACAATAATCAACTTACATGTATTATTTTTGTAGCAAGTGTAGCGTAACGCTCCCATAAAAAGTTCCACACCAATAATGGCGTAAATTATAATTACAAAAACAACTAGTAGTGCGATATAAAAAAGTGGAATCAAAGCTTTCAAAATGGATGTTAAAACAATCTGTAAACCTAAAAGAACAATAAAAAAGGTAATCAATTCAAGATAATTAATAAACAGAGACAGAGACAAAACAACCAACAAAAAGCAAATGAGATCTGTCTAAAATTTTAACAGCTATAAAAAGTGCTTTATAAAATCCAAACATTGATCTTACTTGGTACACCAGATACCACACGCAACGGCCGCAATACCCGAAATGCACGAAGAGCTTTAACATCAAGCTCAATGTATTTTTCAAACAACAAAGTGGCAAAGCTAAAGAAAGACATACAAATATTCACTAAGAATAACAGGGAACTTGAGCAATAAAAAACAAAATAAAAACTGAAAGATTGACAAAAACATAGAAAAACGTTTACCCTATAATTACAATTGAAAAATCTAAAATATTCCATCCACTGCGCAGGTAAGCACCTGCGTGTAGTACAAATCCATACGCTATGATCTTCATTACAGCTTCTATAGTGAAGATAACCAGGAAAAAATATTCAGCCTTTTCCTAAACAAACAACACAATGGATTGTTCTCATACCAAAATAAAAGAAAAAAGTTGCGATGTTAAAAATTAAATACCTATTTCTAGTCAACCCTAATGAAAAATTAAGCAGTACAACCGAAACTCTACCGAATTTCCACCAGGTAGTTATTATTATTACTATTAGGAAACAATAGCATAGCCATTACAAATTTTAATGAATCATCTTCAGGACCCATCAAACAAAACAAATACTACATACCAGCTGTTCATTTCGGCTTGACGTATCTTTATCTGGTAATGGTTCGTAAGCCGCAAGGACTGCACATGTAGCAAAAATATTTGCGAGAATAAAAAACTCAAAAGGTCTGGAAAAGGACAGTTAAGGAAAATGTTGTGAAAATAATAAAAACAAACAGAGTAAGTAAAAGAAACTAACAACTACACCTCACCACACCTCACCTCACCAAAAAATTTATATGACACCATAGAAATTAAAATAAAATTGAAATTAAACGTAAATATAATACAACTCAGATTGCTGAACGATCGAGACTGTTCTGTAAAAACATAAGATCAAGAGTATCCGTAAAATGGTTTTGAGTTTCTGAGAGGTCGAGTTATCACGGGCTTGAGTTATAAAGATTTTACTGAATGTTGATGCAACATGTGCTTTTCGAAAAAAAAAAACACTTACATGTAAGAGTTTATGGCTATGATGTCAATAGTTACATTTACATCAATGTTATCAAGAGGTTTACACTTTCAACTATAATTTAAGTTTTAAGCTTGGTGGATGACCAGCTAATCTGACTAAAGATCAGGTCGCTGCGTCTTTATTTTATAAAAATGAACAATGAAAGAAAAAAACTTAAATTCTGACTATATTTTCATTAACCTCGTCATAAGAAAACATTATTATGAGTCATTTCAAGGAGTGTCTAGAATTTGGCCGTTATTTTTCTGAAGTGACTTTTTACAGTGTGTGTTATTTTAACTTGAATACAGAGATGTAAACTGTATCTGAAAATATTATCATAGTAAAAGTCAAATAAAGGCTAACAAAAAAGGGTTTTTGACATTAATGCACAAGACCTTTCAAAGGAAGCAAAAATATTTTTGCAAAACTCATAATCAACAACTTAATCTTATATTGATGGTCTTACCCCAGATTATACAAATATTATGTTCTCTAAGAAATTGCAAAGATACTTTTCTCATGATAATACCAAAATATTTCTAGATCTAATTTTTTCTATGTTGACACAATAAAAAAACAACGTCCTAGCATTAAGTAAACAACAGTACAAGATGTTCTAGTGGCCGGAAGAGTCATACGGAACAATAGCATGAAGAATTTAGATGTAAATATATGACAACATGTGAAATTAGTCTAATCTAATCTTCCTTGGTTCCGAATCAAAATCTGGGGCAAAATATTATTAAATGCATAAAATCTGATAAACAAAGTATCTTTCATATTTCACATGACCACAACGTGGGTTATAAAGGAAATGAAATTGTGTAAGTAATTATGTACCTTCCAAAGCAAACCAATTTGAGTTTAAATCATTTTGAGTTTAAAGTGTAAGTCTAAGTAACTGCTCAAGAAAGAACATTATAGCAGTAACATCATAATCACCCATGCAGCACTTTTTTGCAGTGGCAAATCCAGAGGGTTTTTGACAACGTTGAACCGTTATGGGCGCCCACAAAATGTGCCCAAAAAATTTAAGTTAAAGGGATCATAAAGGTTTGTTTGCTGATTTAAGGTTATTTAAAGTGTAGTGTTAAAGTTATTTAACGAACGTATACAGCTAGTATAAAGCTCTCAAGGGGATTGATATAGAACATTATCAATGACAAGAAGAAAAGGAAGTAAAAATAGAGAGTCAAGCACATTGTTTATTTTTGCTTGATGAAATTCGTAAATTTCACCTGTTTGCACTAAACCATGCATTCAGTATATAAGAAAACGTTATGCCCAAAAAACTTCTGGATTCGGCACTGTTTCGACTGCTGTATATACCTCAAATGGAATTTTTAGATACTGGAAGACTTCTTATGGTGGATCTTCATTGACAATGTTTTGTCAGAGGGGACAAGTGTGAAGTTTGAAGAATTAAAAAAAAATAAACAACAGAAAAAAATGATCCATATAACTTTTTGAACATAAATAAAAATACATAAAGGTGTTGTTTGATTATTTTGATATATATTTGAAATAATGACCAATCACACAGTGGTGCTGTTATTGGAAACTGAGTGACCACATACAAAAGAGACACATAAAAAACATGGCTGACCGAGCTGTATTTTTTCAAATTTGTTTGATGAAACAATAAACAATCTTTGAAGCATTAAACAAATCCCTGCTTTGCAAACAATCCTTTTGAAAAACAAACAAACATTAATTTATATAAATAACAACATTATTATACCATTTAAAAAGTTAGCAGGTCAAAGTTAGTAAGAATTTCAGGGTTTTATACAGGAGGGACGACTATCTTTGAAATGATAAAGGGTGTTGGTAAAGATAAATAAGATAAACAATGCAAGGACAGATCTGAAGTACTATCACCTATCAGATAGCAATATGAGAAATTGAACCTCAAATTCAGATTCATGGATTCTAAGGCTTGTAATAGATATTTTACTCTATGATTACATCGCTCGTGAAGAGATAAACAACTTCGATTATGTTATAAGCATTAAACATTTTGCTAATGACTGGTTGCTATAAGGACTGAAAATTTATTGTGTTGGATGAGGTGTGGTAAATATTCTCAGTAGGTGTTGAATTACTCAGAATTTAAAATTCTGAATCCTAAAGATGTGAATTAATCCCAAGCTCTTTTTAATTGAAAACTTTCAAAACAAACATTAAACTAAACAAGATTATCATTAAAAAATGATCAACAAGTTACGACGACCTACGGATGTGTGACACAATTCAAAGGGAATCTTGTATTTTATATCAGTTTGAGTAAATCCTTATACCCTTATATACTCACAGATTTCAAATAATTAATGAAAAGTTTGAATCCTTAATCCATTGAAATGTTGATATTGATTATACTTTATTTATGGCAAATAAAATTATTCAGGAGGGATAATAACATGTTTTCTCACTGGAAATATAGCAAATTTACATAAAATACAATCTTCCAGTTACTTAGGAGGTTTATTGAGATCTCTAAAGAAACTTTGATCAAAAATTAGAAATTCAATTTGAAGAAAAAATACAGGCCTTGCAATGTAGCTGATTGAATTATCAAAATATTGTTTTGGTAATCAAATATATAAAAGAAAAAGAAAATAATAATAACTTAATAAATATATTTTCCATAAAGTAATAAAGAAACTAAGAAAGTTTGGTGCCAACAAACTTACGGTCCAACAGTTTTATATTATTATTTTATTATTATTTTTGCTAAAGTTAGTTTTCATAATTCCAATTTTTCTTTAGAAAATACCGTTTTAAAAAAGGAAAAGCACATATCAAAAGATTATCTTTGCATCAGAGGTGATTAAAACATTTTTTTACAATGATATGATTAAATCAGATGTATCGTCCAAGTAATCAATTATTAAAAAATATCAAATAAGATTTGATATAGTAATCAAATTTCCATAGGAACGACATTACAGTAACATTGTTAACAATTTTAACAATAACATGGATATGTTAAAATTTAAGAATATACATATGGGTAAGCTTAAATTATCAGCGAAAATTTTCGTTATGATTTAATTTCAAAAGTCAGTTCAAACTACCAAAAAGTCCATTATAGGCATTCGTTCTTACAGCTGAATGTTACAAGTTCCTTAGAACTATGTAATTATAAATATCTGTTTTTAGGCTATATAATCAGCGGTTTGCGTACAATATTTATTACAATTTAAAGGAATGGAATGGCACAACCGTTAGGTTTGTTGATTTTATCAGTCTATCATTCTTATTCAAAAACACATTTTTGATAGCTCAATTTTTCCAGAATGTTTTTGTTATGAATATACTGTGTGTAACCTTTCCACAAGAACAAACATTTAATTATTAATGAGAAATTAAAAAAAAACTTGTAAATCAAGATTGGAAAGTATATTGATTAAATAATAAAAAAATTCTGATAACAAACATTTTTATTATACAAGAACACTGGAGAGAACTCTCTGCTATATACATATCCAGCTAATAAAGCTGGAATAAAATTAAATTTACAAGTTGAAATTTCCAACAACCTAATTAAGCAATTTCCGGCAAAATTTTAATTATGGTCTAGCAATTAATCATAACAAACGTTAACACAAAACTAGACAACCATAACTGATTGAAACCGCCGTAAAATATTCATCATGTTGGGTGTTCTCATTTTGATTGCATTATAATCAATTAACACAACTTTTGGATAGATATGCAAAATAGAAAGAGAACTGGCTAACTTAGAATTGCCATTCAAAAGAGTCATGACTCTAACTTAAGCTTTATCATCAAATTTTTTTCTGATATATAAATGTTAAACTAATTGATATGAGTGAACATTACCTTGTTTGTAAAATGAAGTAAAAGAAGACGACCACTCCCAGTGAGCAAAATCGTCAAAAGGTCACTATGAAGAATACCATTTTCATTGAAGTTGTGTGTAAATATCTCTAGAAATACACTCCGTCATAGTGACATTTTAGAAAATGTGCCCCAGCTGGCACATTATCATTCAATGAAAAGGATACTTCCATTCCACTATAGCTATACAAGCTCTACGAATTGGATTACTAACAGTAAAACAAAATAATGCTCTCTTGGGCCTGAGATTCTGCCCTAAACCTGAAACAGGTTTCTTCTTGGTAGGATTTCCAACTGTAGAGTAAGGATTGGTACTGTTTTGTTGTGCATTTATTTGCTTATAATCAACAGCTGAACCATTAAGTGTAGTCCTTGTTTCATCCATATTAATTCCAATTTGATGAGAAGTGTTGATTCTTACTGTTTAAAATCAGTAAGAAACACCATATTGCAATACCACCACAACTTTATAGCATTATAACAGACAACAAGGTAGAAAGAGCGTTAATCTTCATATTCGATTTATTGACATATGTTGCAGTTTTCTCATATGCACACCGTACTATAGATTTAATTTTGATTTAATCGATACAGTTTCTTTTATTCTCTTCCCTGAATTCTAAAACAAAAAAACTTTAGCAATATTTAATTTCAAAGTGTATCAAACTGACAGAGGAGACACAGCGTTCCTTTATAACATTACTTTTGTAGAATCAAATAAACAAAACAACTAAATTCAGGTGTTTCAATATCTGTAAAGGAATGCAAGCGAACAGCTGTAAAGACCTTTATTCCTTCATTATACTCTGTAAATACTTCGCACAGTACTGGCCATTTGCTTCTGCTCCGTTCCAATGTTTTTAAATCTAATTTTAATAGAATCAAGATTATTCCGGGGGTTCAAATTTCAAACATGTCACCACAAATGCGATATTTAAGCATTTATAGATTATTTCCTTTCTAAGAGATACATTAAAAAAACCGTTATAAGTACAACGAAACAAAACATGTAGCAATTTATTTTAAATGCAGGAAATGAGCGGATATATATAATTTGTCAGGCACCCGTGTTACTTAGTCATGTTTAGATACTCTGCAGAACGAAACAAAAAAAAAAAAATAAGAAGCTTATTAGGCCATGTAAAACATATTCTGTAATTTACAGACCATATTAAAATAGGAACCCTCACAGTCACAACCTCGTTCTACTATCTCTCCTCTTCTTTCTGCCATTCTCCCCCAACTGCTGCCACTCCAACCGTTCCATCTCTTTTCATTCTATGAATTCAACCTCGCCTACGAGGAAACCAGATAGTAAACAAAAGAGGGAAGTAGAAACATCGTGTGGTAGTATATACCAATTAATGAAACCAATGAATTTTGAGGATATGTTTTTCAATATAGATATTTATAAAGCTTTTACTTTCTATATTTTCTCAGCCACAGTCAACTCTATATCATTCGAATTATACATACATAAGGCGAAACACATAATACCACTACTAAAAAGTTTTTTCACGCTTCAATTAAGTGGTAGGTACATCTCAAGGATGGCAATGCGAATAGGGAACACTTAATCTAAATACCCAATTTATTTATCCCTCATGCAACGTTAACTCTCTATTTTTTGTCGTCCAGGACAAATCCGTCTAATGAGTTTTATGAAGTTCTTGTTGATAAAAAATAGTCCACCACTAAAGACGAATGTAGAAGTTTCCATTCAGAATTTCCATTATAAGTGAAAAAGCTCTATTTCCTGTGTTAGGCTCAGGCCTTGATACGAAGAAGAAGTTTCTTCATTGGCTATCTTTGAAACAGTGACATCACTGCTTCACGTCGTAAATAAGGCCTTCTAATGACATTTTTTAACAACATGGACATAACAGAATTTAGGTTGGGCGTATCAAATTGAGGTTGGGCGCAACAAGGTTTACCCAGTGGGCAGATATGTTGAAAAATCATTCCGAAGGAGGAGTGTATTACTGTAGAAATATACAGACTAATTCAATAAAAATGCTCTTCATCGCAATGACTTTAAACTCGGACATAATCGAAAATATAAAAGTGTAAATATACCCAAACATACAGATAAATAATACAGTGGAACCTCTAACTAGCGGACATCGGGGAAAAAAATTTTGTCCGCTAATTAGAGGTGTCCGCTTTTTGGAGAGTTTCTTATGAGAGTTTGACTTTCGCCGGGGAAAATGAATTTGTCCGTTAATGAGAGGTGTCCGCTAATTAGCGTGTCCGTTAAATTAGAGGTTCTACTGTAATACCGTAGCGCTCAAAAATGAAAGTTGTCTGTTTTTCATCACTTCCACAATCCGCTTATACATCAATCATAGTTATCTTAGCCACCGAGGCAGCGTCGCTCGCCGTCCATGTTCAGCCTGCGTTGTGTCACCCCCAAAGAGTTCACGAAATATAAAATTAAGGATTTGGCGGCAACGGAAACTATACTCACGTTGTAGAGCTCGAAGAACTGATCGAAAAAGTTATGAAATCCTTTGGTTACGGCCAACCGTTTTAGAAATATCGTTGATCGAAAGTTTTGATGATTGGAGTAATAATAACGCAACCTCGAACCCAGGGTCTCTTGCCTTTTCGATATACAGATAGCGGCGAAAAGGCAAGAGACCCTGGTTGATAATAACGTTTTCCTAGAAAACGAGATGTTAAAATTTCCTGGTGTCAATACGGTATTAATACGGTCGTTGCAGTTTGTTCAAAGTTTAGTACAAATAATGTATTTTTGACGTAGGAGTATCCACAGAGGGCAAAAGTCTTTAAATTTAAAGACTTTCGCCCTCTGTGGATTAAGTAAATAAGTTTCTCTTCCTTAACGTCCTACTACTACGTGCAATGTTTACATGTAATTTTCGGACCATTTGAACCAAATTTCGAAAGTTCCTCAAAATTCTAAAAAGCAGATCAATTTTCGATTTTTGTGAAAGCTTCACCTATCTAAAATCATTTTCGATTTAGAGAATGTTTTGCTATTGTTGACAGTGGTTATATGCAATTGAGTCCTTCTGTTATTATCCTATATTGCTCCGCAATTACGTGAGGGCTAATGGAGTACGCAAAGTTGATCCCTGTTCACCGAAGTTTGTAAATAGTATGTCAACCTTTTCGATATACGGATGGCGGCGAGGTCTGGGGAGGGTGGGGGGGTGGGGACGAGGTTGCTAGTATGTAGATTTTGGCGGTGTTATTACGATTGTTGTTACATTGTTACATTATCATTTCCCAGTTTCCCAAAAATCGTCAAAAAAAGTCCTTGCGATGAAGAGCATTCTTATTGAAATTGTGTGTATATTTCTATAGAAATTTACTCCCTCGCAGAGATTTTTTTAACAAATGTGCCAGCTGGGTTCATTACTAAATCACAGAAATGATGAAGATGAATGCTGGAGCCAACGTCAGCAATAGCTGCAACTATTAAAGTGTTTATATCCAACTTCAAACCCAGGGTATATTGTCTTTTCAACCCTGGGTTCGAGGTTGGTTTATATCAACTTTTTGGATAGATATTTGATTGAAAGTTCTGAAAAAAGGTTCTCCTCAACACTCGAAAATAAAAACATAAATACGACAAAGAATTTCTCCTTCAAAATCTGAATTCCAATTATTGGTTTTTCATTTCTCACCACCGACTAAATTATTCTAAAAAGCTCAACACTAAACATCAAACTACCTCCAGGGGGTGCTATTGGTCAAGTTAATACTGTTTAAACCACCTCCAGAGATTGTGAAAAGTATATTATACTCCCTATCATGAAATAGACAACACAATCTTCGAAAAGCAAAGAAATAAAAGGAAAGGACATTTCCAATTGACGTCTTCAGAGGAAATCAAAACGAGGCAACGAAAAGTTTATTTCTACTAAAACAGTTTCGTTTTAATTTTAATTTTAATTTTAATGACAATATTGAAAAATATTGAAAATATTGTTTCGATTCCCAATTCACAACATCAATTTCAAACGCTGTTGTAGGGATTGATTTCTGACGTTACATTCTTGATGTTATGGTAACGTTTTTCTTCACGTAACGTTTTTACGTGCAGGAATTTGCTGACATTGTATGTATACATTGAAAAATAACGGTAAGAATCGCGCTATAACGTCACCTTTTAGCTTCACATAAGAGAGTTATTTGGTAACGATAATGCTCGATAAACAAGTGGGAAAAATCATCAAAAAATCACTCCGACGAAAAGCACATCCATTTCTAAAGAAATTTACTCCTTCGCCATGCTTTTCAAAAAATTTCCCCGCTGGATGTTTTATTTTTTAAAAGTTCGTCAGGATTTAATAACAAGCACCCCAGCGAGATTATTTTCACAATCCAACCACGAATTCCAACCACGAATTCCAACCACGAATTCCAGGGTATCTGGTCTTTTCAATATACGAGGTTCGTACATCGAGAAGGCGACATACCCTGGGCTCGAAGTTCCATAGAATCATCAAAATAGCAAGTCCTTTCTAAAATGGGGAATATAAAACTGAGTTCAGACGACAAAATAAAAGAGGAACCTTCATATATCAAGTCATGTAGTAGCTAAGCTTATTTGAACTGATATATCAAGTCATAGTAGGTAAGCTTATTTGAACTGATGTTTGATGCTGATGAATGATGATAAACATAGAGTCATATTAGAGAGAAAGAACCAATATGCACAATCATTCCCAACGTTACAATAACGTTATGACAAGGCTAAACGTTACCCTGTGGGCAAAATCGTCAAAAAGGCACTGCGACGAAGAACATTTTTATTGAAATACGGTGCATATTTCTTTAGAAATACACTTCATCGCAGAGATTTTCAACAAATTTTTCCAATAAGTATTTTGTGTCAGCTGGGAGTGCTTAACGTACACATTAGGATCACGAAATGTGTGACGTCAACATGACTTCATCCTTAGCAGTGCCAACAATCACAAAATCAATAGTTTATGGTTGGTTAAGTTAACAAACCTTGCCTCGTTCTTCCAAACCCATTAAACAAATGTTTTACCTGAAATACAGCTTGGTTGATTGAGTTGTGAACTTTGAAAACTTGATAACTATTCTTCTTGAAAGGAGTGTAAAAAAAAGCAAACATTATAATTGACAGAAAAAAAAACGTCTGTTTAAAAAATTAGCTTAAAATACAATTTGAAATTCCATCATAATCTACATACACATTTAGAAGAACGAAAAAAAAAACAACAAAATATGTAACTAGCTGGCCATACATACAGACAATAATCTAAACTCACTTGTGAGGACAATTATTTCGGCGTTTCTACCTTTTAAAATGAACGACAGATGAAACGAAAGATAATTTTCAAACTTTTTTCGTCAAGCGAATGAAATTAAGCCCTTGAAGTAATCCTTTGCCGCCACATCAAAATTAACGCCATTAAGATCGGGCGTAAACAGAGCGGATAGGTGATTTTCGGGACAGATACAGAAGCTACATTGAATTAGGAGATCACATCTGCTGCACAGTGGGCAAAATCGTCAGAAGGCCACTGCGATGAAGAGCATTCTTTTGGAAATAGTGCGTAATTTCTATAGAAATGCACTCCTTCGCTGTGATCGTCATCGAGTGAAGTTATAGAAGGAAGAGAAGTTTTGACATTAAAGCTCAACACTAAAAAATTAGAAGGAAAATCTAATTCAATGCTTGAAGAATGTGAGGAGGTCGTACCTATGTGTATCCAACCCCTCTCCACCCTCCAAAGCATAAAACAAAGCAAGGGAGGTCGTACCTGTGTATATCCGCCCTTCTACACCCTCCTAAACATAAAGCTATGATAACACCAAACATCACGTGGATACATATTTTCCGTAATAAATAAAATCGAAGGAAGAAAATATTGTTAGGATAACATAATTGTATGCTTGTACCGCACACGCCATCACAGATGTTTTATATATTTCTCATCACTGAGTGCGGCCTCCACCAAGCTCGAAGTGTGGAGAAGAACCGAAGTTAAATATAGCGACGTTTAAATGTGAAGCCATTGCGCATGCTCGTGGTTATATCATGGTTTTTTTTTCTGTCAAAAGAAACCAAAATGAAAATTTGAGTAATGCGAGTTTCGCTTCAGAATCACCGCCAAAAATTCCACTTGAGGGTGAAATGAGGGCCATCATAAATACATATAAAAAGTTTATTTATTCAAATAAAACTTGTGTAAGTTATTCCGGAAAAAAAATGGCATATAAAAATTTATCTTAAAAGCGACTGTTTTATGATTACCTTCATGGCGTTTCTGTTAATCTTACTTGGGGCGCTATTACAATCCGCCCTATCGCAATCCGCCTGAACTATACGGAACTTGCAACAAAACAAAAGAAAGAACATAAAAAAACCCACTGGGCAAATGTGTTGAAAAATCACTGCGAAGGAGTGCATTTCTACAGAAAAAAACTTCATTTCATTTTTGAAGATTTTGCCCGCTGGAAAGGCAGACTAAAATCCTATAGAGACAAACTTGTTACCGGGGCTATGTTTATGCAAATCCATGACAACGACGTTAAAACACCGAACAATCCCACACATTTCACACTCAATTCGTAAACTAAGTACGTGTAAAACAAAAACTGCTAATGAACAAAAAAAAATTAAAATATTAAAAAGCAAGTAATGAATTGTCTAGGAAGTGAGAACATAGATAGCCCATGGTCAGATCATGAATAAAAGATGAAAGCAAAAAATAATTGCTTGCACAGAAGTAAAAAAGCAACAACAATTAGCTCACCTTCCCAATAGGCAAAAACGTCAAAAGTCACTAGGGAGAAGAGCATTATGCACTCCTTCGCAGTGACTATTTAACAAGTATGCCTGCTGGGTAGCTCTTTCATATATTCAAAAAAATCAGAAAGCAATCTTCATTTTCAAAGCACTCCGTCTTAGTTAGGAAGTGTTTGAAAATCCCACACTAATGGATAATCTAGGTCAAGCACTGCACAGTGATTAGCAATGTCTGCGTTTTTTAGGACAGGGTAAATCGCGCCAACACTGAAAATAGAAAAAATAAAACCATATCCCCCACGGTGGAGCACTGCGCTACCTGGACGTCGAATCCAACCTACGGTGGAGATTATCATTGTCGGATCCAGAAATGTCGTTTATTAACGTGTCGTTCGATTCGTCATCCATAAGCCGTAAACCCACTTCTTCATCCGATACGCCGTAATATTGTTTATTCGTGCCGGAGTATTTTATCGGTGCACCGTCATCTGCTGACGTAATAAATTTTCGAGTTTTTCTCATCAAGAAGTTATCGATTACCCAAAACATCAAAGCCTGCCGAAAAGAAAATTAACAACCATTTTTAAATCGTTGCTATAGCAACCATATATTACTTCAAAGAATCATGTTCATACTGTCGAGATCAATCAATCACACGTTTTCTGAATCCAGGGAGCAAAATTGTCTCTGCGATGAAGAGCATTTTTATTGAAATTGTATTGAAACAGTGCGTATACTTCTATAGAAATGCACTCCTTCGCAGTGATTTTCAATAAATATTCCTGCTGGGGAACATCTGAGAATTTAAACTTGTGTTTCTAATTTGAAATGTTTAAAACTGAAATTTCTTGCAATGTAGTCTAGTACAACAATGTGATCATCCGTTTCACGGAAAATTCTGTACCTCACTTTCCTGTATGTGAGTTTCTTCACGTTGGAGATGATCCCAACCAGCTCAAGTTTCTTAAAATTTGATCTCTCTCACGCATGATCATGTACATGAGAGTTGAACCAAGTGAAATTTTCACACTTCATGCTAGTTTGCCTACTCATTTTTGAAGAAATTTGTTTTGTGGTAAACTTTGTGCTCAAAAGTCACTGCGATGAAGAGTATTTTTTATTGAAATAGTGTATGTTTTTCTGTAGAAATGCACTCATTCTCAGTGATTTTTCAGTAAATTTGCCCTCTGGTAAAAAGTTTGTTTGTTAGTTTTTGTTGTCCCGTCTCGAAAACCTTTTTGCACGATGCTTTACTTGATCGATTAAGGTAGCAAGTATAACAGGGCATTCAAGCCCTTATATAGCTATAGCAAGTCCTTATATAGCTAGAGCGCACAAGCAAGTACTATAACCTAGTGTAACAACATAGAGTAACAATTTTTTAAAATGCGCTGTAGCTATGCTTATGTTGCATTATTTCAAAATTTCATGTTGGTAATTAATCTAAGATCCTTGTAGTACTGTTGCTTAACTTTTTGAGAAAATTTACTAGTGTTGCTTATAGACCTTTGTTGCTTTGTGGTGTTGACAGGCTGTCAAGAAGTGAAACTCCCTCCATCTTGGTTTTCACTTTTTTTAACTGAAAACGAAATTTTACTGCGGGTTTGAAAACCTCATGAAGCAAGAAGCGAAATTCATGAGAAAAAGTTACTTTCTCCCAAAAAGAAACTTTCCGGCTGTTGCTTGACATCCCGAAATCTTATCAAGACACGATCATGGTAAAACGAAATTCCCACATTTCTGTTTTAACACTACATTGTGGTGGGTCGAGTTTCATATCTAACCTCGTTTTCATGCGATTCATCGCTCCAGTAATAGTCTTTTATTATTTATAATTCCCATTCCAATAATTAGAATCAGTTTGAATATTGAAAGCGAGGTTACACACGATAACGCGGCTTCAATGCTGCGTTTAAACAGATTCGCGAAAGGTCTATTTTCCTGTACGTCATTTGTATCCGACAGATTCGCGTGCATGACGTTGTTATGTTGACGTCGATAATGTTCGACAGTATATTTTGAAAATTTCATATTTATTCAAGAATTTCCTGGAGGGATTTTTCTTCCATTTCTACCTTGGACCAACGCCTAACACTGGCTTCCCTGTTGACAAAATTGTTTAATCACTACGGAAGAGTGCATTTTTAGAGACGCACACAAATATTTACACCATTTTAATGGAAACGCACTTTGTCGCAGAGGTTGTCGACGATTTTGATGAAAAGTTTTACCAGATGTGAACTACGGGAAGTGGAAACCGAAGTGAATTTTACTGCGCATATTCACATAATCACACGCATGCGCAATTTGTCAACTTAAAAGAAGTTAAAGGCCATCTTAACATTCACTTCGGTTTAAGATTTCGCTTCAGAAACTCTCATTTCAACAAAACCTAAGCCTAAGACTTCTTACAGAAACAAACTTGAAACTGTGCAGAAAGGAGAAAATAAAATTGCAGCGGCTGGGAGAAAACACCTTTTGGACGTGTCAGGGAGAAAACATCTTTTGGGCGTAAAAACATCTTTTGGACGTGTCAGGGAGCATTCTTAGCGAACATAAACTCAGAACATTTTCGATCAAGAAGTTGGTTTAAAAAAAATTGGGGAAAAAGACTTACATTCATCACAAAGGGTACAAGTAGAATCACCACCACCAGTTCCAATTTGGGATAACCACTAATTGGTCTCAAAATGAACTTTTTCACCTGCAACCAGAATCGAAGCTGAAACAGTGAGAGAATGACGACCTTCTCGATAATCATGACACAAAGATAAGCCATACATTGATAAAACCACGTCTTGAATTCTGGTGGCGAGCCTGAAATAATAAGAATACAGTGGATTATTAGAAGAATACAAAGAAACATCTGAATTTCAGCTGAGGCTGAATGTGCTTGAGTTTCAACGAGTGGGCAAATTTGTCAAAAAATGACTACAAAGGATTGCATTTCTATAGAAGCATACACATTATTTTTCGATATCAATGCATTTCATTGCAGTGACTTTTTTGAAAATTTTGCACATTAGGCAGTGTACAGTCTGTCGGCGCTGATTACATCACATAAAGGCCCTGCTTTTATTATGATAAAAAATGATATCAAAGTCTACCATAATTGTGCTTAATTGGTTATACAAACATTATGGCAGGAATTTGTTACCAAGTATAAATTTCAAATAGATTGATGTGTTTAAAACTCTATTTAATTTCAATTGGTTGCATTGTTTTCAAATAAATCTCACATACAACAGAGATATGTAGAGATATCTCTGCATACAAACAACAAATTAAACCAGGTAACGTGTGATTGTATAGTGACAATGCAAGCTGAAACTGGCAAGTTTGGAAAAACTCTGCAAAAACCTAAAATCAGGGTGAAATGCGAGTCGTGGCAGATGGACAATAACAAGCCTTCATCTTAGTTTCATAAGGGTTTTCAATGTTCGTTTATCAGGAATTTACATCGGAAACAAAAACATTTCAGTTGGTGTAAGAGGTTTTAAAGCTTGATGCTTGTATACAATGCAATACTTGAAGTTGTCAAGTACAATGTTTTTAAACAATCCAAACTTGTTTGTCATTATTTTGAAACAAAAATATTTTGCTGCCCACCAACAAACAGTAAATTTATGTCATAATGTCCACTTGACATCATGTGAACAACGTTGTTGCTAGCAAAACACTCAACCTTGATATAAAATTAAACAGACTGCTCTTGGTCCTGTTTTCACAGACTAGTGTACATTTCAAGCCTCCGTCATCAACAGTGATTCTAGCTCCTTTAAACGTTTTTCTTAACAAACCAAAATATTTCTTATTTTTTTTATGTTACTATTGTTATTTCTTTTGTTCTTTTTAACACGAGAACGTAATTCACAATGTTATCATACTGAGTACCATAAATATTCTAACTAAACATCTAATGTCAGAGAGAATAGAACAAGTTTGAATAACAAGGAATTCTTAAAGACAAAACATGTCAAAATTGTTGACTGTGCTTGTTGCTCTACTGCTATTTTACAAATAATTAAAGTCAGCTCCTGAAATTTCAAAAACATCAATTTTCGTTCCAAAACATGACAGGAAAATCTGAATTACATCGTTTATGAAACTCTTCCAAAAGATCCAAAAAAATAAATTGTGATTTTTCTTTTTTGAGTTAAGTTACCTTTATAATAGAACATAATTAAAAAAACTAATCAGTACCATATTCTCCCATCTTCAATCGGATCCAGCCCTTTTTCGCAGCTACAAAATGCAATAGTTTCAAGACTATCCAGATGACCAACAAGCCAACAGTCGTGTCCAAAAGATAGTTGATAAAGTACCTAAACATTATTACGAATTCATTGAAATGACAGACTCCAAATATTATTGTATCCTTTTAACACATGATCAAAGAATTAGCTGAGACTTTTGATACTTTTTCTTCCACTTAAAGATAATAATTATTATATGGAGAGCTGAGGGTGGCACTATGATTATGTCAGCAACAATCAGCAAATCGTTTCGGAGCGAGCAGCAGTTTATTATCAACAAAGTCCGCAAACAAAAAAAAAAATTGGCTCTCTTGTCACATGAAAACTGCTGACACTATTTTCTCAACCTTATGATAGTTCATTATCTTTAATATCTCTAAATTTTACACATGAAGCCATGAAAACTATGACACATGAAACCTATATTATTCATGTTGTAGGAAAATCTTTCTATCCAGAAAATAGAAATTGAATAATATTCATTCTTTTATCAAGCTAGTTTATTTCATTTACCTAAGAAATGGCTATTACAAAGTTTTGATGTAAATATAAAAGAATTTATTTTAAATAGTAAGGCTGACTAAATTTAATTCATTTCAGTTCATGAATAATGGATAGGCAGAACGTCTGGGATGAAACAGATACATAATCTATATGTATCGATTATCTGTCTGTATGTCATGTATAATGATAGACATCATTTTTTGATGTCTTAATTGAAAATCAGTTTTGATGGACACTTGTTGTAATGGTAGGTAGTTTTTTATTCTTAGAATTTTTCAATCAGTGTTCCAAGCTGTCAAAATAGACGACTTTTACATAGTTTTACGAAACAACAGGGATGTTTGGCATTATTTTAGGACAGCAACATTGACCTAGGGTGACAAAAAAAATTGGAACAGAATAAATTTGTGGACAGGTTTCATAACAACATTGGATCGATATTGGGTCCATGACATCTGTGCAGTGACGGTTGTAGAAAATCAATCCAATGCATTTTCGTATCAGTTTCTCAAGCTTTACAGTGTCGCATTCAAATCATTTATGGGGACATCTATTTTCAGCAGGGGGTTTGGGGGCGGCTGTGATGCTCCCACTGAGTCCAGGGCAAAGCCCTGGTGGGGGCCCAGGGGGCAAAGCCCCCAGAAGCTCTGACGTTTTAGTACTTTCAAGAGCTGAAAAATCACTTTAAAATTGTATGTTTTATGAAGTACTTCAAGGATTCCTGGCATTATATTTCGTTCTTTTTTTTGGTAGAATACTGAGAGAGTACATTTCAGTTCATTTCAGACAGTTTCAAATTTGCACACAGAAGAAAAAAAAACAAAACAGATTTTGAATATGACGGAGTTTTAAATTACAACGCAACTTTTTCGTTCAACTAATAGGTAAATAGAAACATAGCAGAGTAATGTAAACAGACTGTTTATAAGGCGATACGACGATCTTTAGTGTCACAATATTCATCTACAAGTAGTTCCCACGTGGCATCATCAAGCTTTGGAGGTCCAAGTAAAACCAAACGCATTATCGTATCAATACAGTTCGGACTTAACAAATTTCTTTGTTTCGAAAGCATCAAAGTTAAAACAGAAAAGCCGCGTTCAACATTAGCGGTGCTTGGGGGAATTAGTAGCGAAAATTTTAACAGTCTAAAGAGCTCTTCGTATTCTTTGCGATAGACAAACATTTCTTTGAATACTTTTGACTGCCGAATAGGATGATCGTCTTTGTATTGTGCAACTTTCGATGGATCGAGCTCTTTGTTTGTGATCAGTCTTCTAATTGTGGCATTTCTCTCTTCATATTCTTTCTGTGCCAAACGTTTGAAGTCATCGAAAAAGCAATCAACAACATCAGGCGTTATGTAACTTTTATCCAGTAAGGGTTCTGCAAAATTAACTTTTCCATCAAATTTTGATATTTGCTGCTGACCATAAAATTCTTTGAGCACATTTACTTTCTCGTGTATCTCTTCTTTAGATATCGAAAGACACTTACTTACATTGAATACGTCGAACGCAAGAAAAATAGGATTGTCAATGCTGATGGCTTCATTAATCTCTTTTGAAATCTCTTGAAGGATTGGAATTTTGATGTTGACATTAAAACCTTCGATTTTTTGGAGAATTCCTAATTCGCCGTTATCGTCGTTTCCACTGAGTAGTTGATTGTTTCGAAGTCGTCTCGCTTCTTTCATGCGATATTGGGAAATCCCCAGATATTCTTTGGCATGTAATTTGAATTCCTTCCCTTCTTCTTCACGCATTTGATCAATAGCTTTATTCAGCAACTTAAATTTAGAACCAATTTCAGCGTAGATAAGATTTTTAGTTTGTAAAAACAAAGAAAACTGATTAATGTGCTTCAAAATGTCCGTTAGCAAAAGAAGCATTAGAATAGTATTAGGTTCTAGAACAGCTTTACGGATGCCAGTTAAATCAGCTCTGGAATCCGAGTCTTTACTATCTCGAATAAGAGTATCCAAGGCGTTGATAAAAGCAGGAAATCGGGAAACTAGGCGTTTACTAGCTTCTCCATGTGATAGCTATCTAGTTGTTGAAACTTTGAGAAGTTTAAGTTTTTTTTGGTTGTCACAAACTTGCGATTCTCCGAAAATTGCAGATTTCACAGTGCTGTATTTAAGTAACTTCCATGCTGAAAGGAGCACACCGTCAACATCGTTTAAGCATTGAAACCTGTTGTCTTTTAGTAGGTGCACAAACTCCAAAGCCAACTTATGATTTCTGCAATTTACGTACTTGGCGTGGGGGACTTCGTGCCTAAATCTCCTCTGCAGACCAGATTTAGCACCACTCATGGCATTAGTACCATCAATGCCATCAAAACGCATGGGCCTTAAATCTAAATCTTTTTCTTTGAATACATCTTTAGTTTTTTCAACAAGGGCCTTGGCACCCTTACTTCCGACTTTCTGCACCAGTCCAAAGAATTCCTCCTTGACGTCATTGGTATCAGAGTCGACGTAGCAGACGAATATTGAAAGCTCTGAACGATCTCCGATATCTATTGTTTTGTCCGTCATGAGGCTGAAATCACCTGCAGCGACAAGCCTATCTTTGAAGCCACACTCCAAATAATTACTTAAACATTGTAAGAATTCGTCGCACAAGAATTTAGAGGTATAGTTGGCTCGTTTGCTGCATTCTAATATATGTTTGTTTATATCATCGTCACCAAGGTCTTGCAAAAAATCAATGAAATCAGAAAAATTTTCTCGTACTGCCCATTTTTTACGAGCAATGAAATACGTTGTTTTCAAAAATTTCTTGATGACACGTCGATTTATTTTCCTCTTATTTCGGGATTGCTTTTTCTCGCCATCACAGGGCTGCTTGTAAATTTTTCCTTTAGCAAGCATATTTTTGATTTCTCTCTTTTTGACTTTTGCTGCTAAGTGCTTTATACTCTTTTCGTGGTTGGAGAACGTTTTTTTCGGATGCCTGTGACGTACAGCTTTTGTTCTCCAGTACTCGTCACCTTCGCCATAATCTTCGCAAAGCTTGTAGAGCCATCCGTTTTTGCTTGCAGAAAAGTATGCAAATGGATATAAATTCTTCCATTTTGCTTGAATTTGGTTTGCCTCTAAATAGGATCGTTTAGGAACAAGTGGATCTACGGGCTCTTTATTTTGTTCACTATTTTCACAAGATGAATCAATTTATTCATTGTTATCAGACAACTCAATTTCACTTTCACTTTCACTTTCCGAACAGTCAGTATTACAAGAAGATTCGCTTTCATTTGAAGGCGAATCAAGTTCCATTGAAACATTACAGTTTTCCTCCGTTCTTGAGGTACTAGGAGTTTCTGTCGAGCTTGGTTTAGACAACATTTCAAAAATACTTCGTTGTTTTTTATTTGAACTTGATAGAAGACGTTTTAAACTATAAGTAGAAGCTTTTCTATTATGGCTGATTCCCGAAGTTTTGTGACGCCCCATTTTAGACACGTGGCCTGAAAAAGATAAATACATCCAATGTCAATGATGAAATGCTCACTTTTTTTCAAGAGAAAAAAAAAATTAACATTTTTTGAGCTTACTTTCAAAGTTCTGCCGTCTCTTGCTTACACATGTTTTCTAAATTTGTATCCGAACACCTGTTCTGTACTGAAGAAAAAGATGACCCTCCTCCTTTATAATTCTGCTTTTTATTGCTTTTGTTATTTATATATATAATAATGCAATATAAGAACTGCGACGGAGAGAGATAATGATCAATAATATTTCCCTTGAGAGCTTTTAATTGTTCTACGTCGATGGAGGTTTCTGTATAAAGCCTGGTTCAGCAGACTTGGCGATTACGACGATTAAAAAATAAATTAACAAATGTCTGTGTATATATAATAAGTATGCAGAGAAGCTCTAAGTTACTATTTTACAGACGGGCGAATTTAAACTGTGCCAAACGCCTTTATGTTACGTTTAAACTTATTTTGTATTGTTCAAAATTAGTTTTGTTTAATTTGTTCACGAATTATCATTCAGATTTTTTTCTTTTGCTTATTTTTTGGGGACATTTTTTGGGGCGCCCATAACGTTTGAACGTTATCATTTCCGGTCTGGATGCGACAGTGCTTTATAAGATGGTGCTACATTCAATTTGCTATTCAAAAGTTTTATTTTCAACATTTGGCGGACAGTGAAAACTGCTCATTAAGGATGCTGCTGCATAGGTGGCGAACGATGCTCCTCATCACATTTTCACAAAAGTAGGGTAACCCCTGGTTACCTATACACATGAATACTAAGGTGCATGTAACAACTTGTGTATGATGAGGCAGTAACAATTCATGATACTTATGCTAGTTTGTTTTGCACTTATGTTTGTCGTCAAGTCCAGAACAATATTTTTAAAAGCTTTTTTAATTGAAGTAACAGCAGGACTCCTAACTAATTTATCATTTTTGAAAGCCAAACGCTATCGAGTGCCATTGATAAATCACAGCGTTTTTTGCCTACCATTTTTAATTAATAACATTTTAGTGGTTTAGAATTTGACAATTGCACTTTGCACCATGAGCAGATAGAACAGTTTCTACTTTTCGTCAATTGAATTTACTTGCTACAACGATCAGTTGTAAAGAAAAAGGAAAAAATGCCAGTCATGTAGACACAGAAGGAAGTCGTGGAAAATTTGGTAACAATAGGAAAAAGAAATAATGTATACAAAGTTTTTTAACATTAAGAATTAAAACATTAAGTTGTAAGTCAACAAAAATCATTTGTATTTGCACGAAAAGAAGTATTTATGAGCAACATGTAAAATGGTAACAATTTTAAAGTTATTTATAAGAAATGCTTTGCTTCTATATTCTATAATCTGTATATAACAGGTAAAATATACGAGGCAAACATTGAAAAAGATTATATTTGTAAAATCCTGTTGAAAAGAAAATAGTGAAAATTCAGCAAAACAATTTGACAAACACATTGTTAACCTAAGACATCAAAATGAAATCAACAATTGCGTTACCAGTGTTGTGTTACAAATAGCAAAGAAAGTGTCTGTTTCGTTTTTGTTTATTATGCACCTAAATGAGTTTGCATGTTATGTTGTTATGTTAATAAGCACACTGAAAGCAGTCAAAAGGTCTAGCTAGCTTCCACTTGACATGAAAAATGGCAAAGAAGATCAACTTGTGGAATGACCATACAATGATCACATAAGTACACATTTTAATTGACACCATTGTAATAACAGAAAAATAGTTTTCAATAACTTACCAAGTGCATTCATCTTTTTCATGGCTAAGTCCTGGCAGAAAAACATTAGCAAAATGAATAAACATGGCACCAATGCCTTGTTTCGATGTATCACAAAACCTGAAATCACCAAAAACATATAATAACTATAATTTTATATGACCGGTTTTAGCAACTCTATGCGATTCATCATGGCTTATGCTGTATGTGACAGTTTGATAACCTGAAAATTCCAAAATTGAAAATTTTTCACAGCTTAGTGGACAAATCTTCATAAAGGCACTGCACAGCATTTTATTGAAATAATGTGTATAAAATTTAGCAAGACTCACTCACCACACTAGTACTCCTCGGCGTTGCTTTTTCGGTTCTCGCCACCGTTTAACTAAAAAATTTAAATTGTAAGAATGTAACATTAAGAAAGTTAAAACACAAAATAAACAAAAAAAAACAAAACAAAAAGGAAAATTATAACACAAAAGTCAAAATTTATTTTCATTTACAAAGCATATTCAAAATACATTGCAGTAAACCAGTGGGCAAAATTGTCTGAAAGTCACTCCAACAAAGAGCATTATTGAAATAGTGTGTATATTTCCTTAGAAATGCACTCGTTTGCAGAGATTGTTGAACAAATTTGCTCACTGGGAATATAATATCATTGTTCCATAGACGCTGAATTCCAGAAGTGAATATCAATACAACAAACCTATCAGAACACAGAAAGCAGAAAATGCAAGGACACCCTGTACTGCAATACCAAAACGACTATTCAAGTAACATGTTGGGATTTTAACATCTGCTTCGATACTGGAATTGGTGATAGAATTCGCCCTAAATAAAAGATAGAAATTCATTGTGAGCAAACATTACTTAGATCATTATAAGATACTAAGAAAATAAAAACCAATTAAAACAAGGACACTAAACACACTAAAAATGGAGATAATTTCTTTTGCTTACATGAGCCTGCATTATTTTTAAATAAACCACAATTGAAAAAAAAATTATAGATCTGGCGAAAGTCTAAGTGTATTAGACTGGGTGTAAGCGCTACAGATTACCAAAGAGCAAGTCCAAGATGAACACAATGTTATAACTGCTTAAAGAAGTGCGCTTATCTTGAAACAATATCATTACATGATTGGTAATTAATGTTTACCTGAGATAAGCTTCTAATTATCTCATTTTGTTACTTGCTATCGTGTCAAAATAAGAGAAAGATTTTCACTGGAGTTTTCCCTTTTACTTTGAAAACAGGAGCATGTGATGCCACATTTTTCAAACAAGGACAATGTATTGAACCACTTTCAATTAGGGTCTCAATTCATTAGTCCCAAATATCTTATTTTTTAAATAAATCACAATTGAAAAAAAATTATAGATCTGGCAAAAATCTAAGCGTATTGGACTGGGTGTATGAATAATTGAACTACTGAATTGAACAATTTCTGCATCAGTCAAAATTACTTTTTTTATTTTTTTCTTCTCAAAAATACTCTAATAAGAAAAAAGATCTCTATAAAGAACTTCTTATGTATAGTAGCGAGTGTGTGTGACATTTTTTATTTTAGAGGGGAGTATAGCTCACTTGGTAAGACAGTGGCCTAGTAATACAAGAGTGATAGTTGGTAGTGGTTCAAATCTTGGCACTGTAAAAAATGCTAATGTGATATGAACACTTATAGAATGATAATGTATGCAGCAGATGGCTGTATGAAATTGTGAATGTAATGAACAAGTGCCAGAAATTACTTAAGACTACAATCACCTATCAGTCTAGCAAGTGCAAGTTCTCTGCCTTAAAATCTGAGGTATACATTCCTGGTGGAGGCCCACATCAGTGTGCGCAATTATAGCCTTGGTAAAATAAATTAAAAAATTAAAAAAAAAATTAATGATTCTTTCAAATTCAACCTTTGAATACAAAACTTTCACTCCCATATTGGGTTTATACCAAATGGTTTTGATATATCAAAATTTACTTGTCAAACTTGTTGTCAAAATAGTTGTCAAAATTGAAACAAGAACAAGACCTTTTTTTTTTTATTTTACTGGAAGTTACTTAAATAAGAGCCTAATGAGACTGATATCAGAAATGGAGTTCTTAATGTTAAGAGCAAAACAAGAACAGTTCAAGCTGAAAAATTATCAAAGCCAAAAGTTAGAACTACTAGAAATTGTGTAATACTACATAAGGTGAATGAAACATATTAAATCTTGTTAGAGTCATTTGAGATCGCAAAATAACGTCTTCTCATCCTATTTCAAGAAACACATTTCTTTGATGATAAAAAACAATTCATATGATTTCCAAGAAGAACTAATATTTTTTATAATTAGAACATCCTGACTCAAAATACAATTTTTTTAATTGCCACTATAAAAGTTATTTCATGTGTATGCATGTTTTTAAGATGCTATCTAAATTATTATTTTCCTTGTTTTCAAATTATAAATGTTGTTGTGGTATTGATGTTATCTTCAGATGACATCATAAAACTGAATGAACATATTATAAATTAAGCCAGTATCCCAGATAATACTTTTGACCGTGTCTAACTACAAAACATATGTCAAATCCCTGCATCGAAAATAGTTGACAAAAAATCAATCACGGAATTGCAGACAGAAAGTGTGCCCATGTTTTGAAGCTCGAAAAACTGATTGAAAAAATGCATTAATTAAAATTAAAATTCTAAAAAAAAAAAAATTAAAATTTAAAATAGTCCCTCTCTAAAATGAATGTGGGATGCACACTCACTATTATATAAAATGAGTGTCAAACATTAAAAGCTGCAGACAAAATTGGCAGTAAGTTTTGCAAAACTCCTTGTTGAAAAAACCATTGATTAATCATTGTTAATCATTGAAAGTTTCTCTATCAAATCAAATAAACTAATATAAATAACATGAATTATATAACATGCATTATAACCTTTTTAACCTGATGAAGTCACGTAAGATGACGAAAATTTGTTAATTAAACAAGCTGTTAGTTTTAATTGTTGTTAATATACTAATCCAGTTTACAAACATTTAGTGTAGATAACATGCATCTATATACTAATTATGAGTGTGAATCTGCTTTTGCAGTCACTTCTCCATAATAGTGTGTCAGACCACGGTTAATATTTTTCTACAATTAGTATAAGGAGAGATACCTTTACATTGCATTTTGATCGTTTCAAATGTTTTGATTGTTCGCGAGATCAAGAAACGATAGCAATGGTCGTTTGGCAACAAGTTTTCATTTCCTGATTTGAAAAGTGGACAATGACACATACATTTCAAGACAACAAAGTTATTAACGAAAGTATTGCAAGAAGATTTATTAATGTTGGTAAGTTACACTTTTTTGTTTGTTTGTTTTTCTTATAGTATGAATAGGGTTTCTGCATCATTACTTTTCCTTTAGGGAAGACAAATAAAAACAATAACACGCGATTGAATAAATAAATATGATGGTGTTAATTCATGACGTTCTGGGTTGGTGAAGAACAATATTCTATATTGGTGTCCAATCTTAGCTTCGTAAAAAGAAAATCACTAGAAGGTATAAACTTGTTTACAATTCATATTTTGACACATTTACGACGTTTGAATTCTGCTTACATTGGAGTATAGGTCCCATGAACAGTTACAGCCATTTCAATCTTTCTGTTGTTTTCATGTACACACAATTTATTTCTTTATCGTATTTATTATGAGTATTATTTGTGTGTTTCAGATCTTCCAAGTAAGAAGATGTTTACGTTCAGAGGTGCAGTGTTGATAATGAACACGTAAAAATTGGAATGCTTGAACGCGGGGGCATTTTTAGCTAAAGCTACATGCTAGTATATATATATTATTGATAATAAAAGACATAAAATCTCGTGTATATATATAATGATGATGAAAAATAAGAAACAATTGGGCCAAAAACTGAAGTACATATGTAGTAATCAGGAAGTTCTTCCTAAACTAGTAGTTTCTCTTAAGAGACAGAATGGAACTTTATATTTTACTTCCAAAAAGTTACTGATAAAAATATCATATAGCAACACAATGATATTTATATAAATACAATCCATAGTAAAAATATTTCACCTTGTTATATGTAATCTATTTATCATCACCTAAAACTGCTTAAAAAAAACAATTGTCCTCCACAAATCCAGTTTTAATTTACTATCTAATTGGAAGACATATCAGGAAGAACTTCCTAATCAGGACACATTTCAGTGAATGGAAAATGTTTATATAGCAGCAATACAACAGTTTAATTTTTATCATTCTTCAGCAGAATGAAAATATATGAGTAGTAAAAGTGTCAATAATTGTTTTTTGGTCATTTAAGAAGAAAAAAAAGAGAAAAAATTTATAAATTTATAAGATTGAGAAAACAAAAGAAAAATTGCTGATAATGCAGACATAATGAGGGGAATTATATACCTACCAGTGGGTCATATACTCCCTATTTAGACTTTACATCCCATTCTTATGGGGGGGGGGGGGGGGGGGGGGGATATTCTAATCTAAGGGGTCATTATATTCTACAACACCTCTCTCTTAAAGTTACAAAAACAACACACACTCTTGTTATATAGACAAAATAAACATTGCTTAGATTTTTGCTAAAATGGGGTCCCCAATTGACCGTTTGTCGGAAGTCAAAAGAATATGGTCTGTTCCTTGCTTGTTTAAACTGCTTAATTTGGTTTGGACCCCCTCCCTGTTTTATAGTAAAAAACGTATAAAAGTTCTATTATGAAACCGGAGATGAATTTGTAGCTACATTTACTATCATGAGGAACTGTTTTTAAACTGAAACTGCATTTTATATGAAAAATATTAGTAGATATCTTACATTTTTCCAACACTTGGTCCACCAATTATATATATTTTTTTTATATTTTTTCCTTCGCTTCGGCATTGACAGCCATGATTTACAGTTTGTTTTCACTCACATTCGATTTCCTTTCTAGTGTATTTCACCGAAGGTAATTTACCAACATAGTAAATTTATTCGGTATTTTACAAAAGCTGTTATGTAATATATCGGGGAGAACGAAAGAAAAACCCGGATTTCGGAATATTATCCAAACAACGCCTCTCAAAAATATTTTGATCATCACACAACTATTTTTAGACCGGGCGACGCTAATGTTCGGAAAGTTGCAGGAGAGCATAGCTTCCGATAGTCGAAAAAACAACTCTGGACACGAGGAGTTAAGGAGGAGAGCGCGCACGCGTCGTATTAATGTAATTAATCACATGCGCGCAGTATAAAAAGGAGGCACAGGTTGGAAAATTCGACACGGCATTCTACCATTTTTAATTTCTGCGCGGTCAAGATCTGGGAACTAAGAGTTTTGGCTAGAAAACTTCAGTTGCTGTTAAGATGCTTTATAAAGTAGAAATATTATGCCTAAGTCGGTATTAATCACTATCAATACAGTATTATGGAAGGATGAAATTGTGCAGTAAACAGTTGTTGTGACGACACATCAAGGATTTAAAATGGAGAGCTGAATCTTTTCCCATCAATGGAGGGAAAACTAGAAAGGAATGCTGTTGTTTTTGTGTTAGAACCACCATACAAACTTTGTTGTTTCCCTAGTGTTTTGAGGAATGGCGAAGCTAGGAGGAGATGGATACAAACTTTAAAGCGGATAGATCGGCTTGGAAACCTTGTTCAAGTGATCTGTTTTCTCTGGTATATTATTGATATCAACATCATCCATCAAAATGGTATCCCACCACAGCTAACTACTCTGATCCTACTTTGAAGTTAGGTTATGATAAACCTGTGAAAAAGACAAGGAGAACTTGCTGTCATCTGGTCCAGCTATCAACAAAAACAGATAATGATTGCAAATATCAAAAACACATTATTTTGGCTGAATACATGACAAACAGTTATGTATGGACACACTTGTGAATGAAAGTGTTGTTTTTCTCCCCTGTCCTCTTTGCTAGTTGCCAAATCATTCCTTTTTATGTTATAGTGCGTTCACTCTAACAGACTTAAATAAAAGGTGAACAAAGTAGTATTTCTTACTCTGAATTTCAGAAAGCTAAGAATTATTCCTTTAACCAATCAAACTCAAGACCAAAAAAAGTTGGCCTATCATCTTGCAAGAAAATATCAAAATATCATACAAACAAAATATGAGATAAGATTTGAAAAAATTTTTATAGAGAAAAATGTTTAGACCTTTTTTATTGGTCAGTAGAAGAATGTTTATCTAAAAATGTATGTTTTTGTTATGATATGAAAAGCCTAAGCCCTCAAGGGGTGGGAAAGAAAAAACAAACAACAAAGAAGTAAGGGTGCCAAGCCTTACTCTGAATCAAAATAATGTATTTTTTATAAATGTGTGGCTATAAAAATAGCCATTTTTCTTGAGTTGATTCTTTCTAGTTCAAGTTTAACCAAATACCACATGTTGCCGTCAAAATCTTGTGATCGATAACATAACTGTGAGGGTATCCATATCATAAAATAAGAACATTCCACTCTGTAGTGGCTGTCTGGACAAGGCATAGTGTGTAGCATCAATGACTTTTACTCAACACAAGCTTGTCGTCTTTTCTCTATAAGTATGACAGTTTTGCTTCAGGATCATCAAGTGATTAATAGAGTAATGTATCACAAATCTTCTGAGATTTTCTCCAGTCCAGGTTTCAATGGAAAAAAACACAAAAAGTAAAATATATCTGGATACAATATCATAGGCCAGAATTTAATCCCCTCTTGTTCATTTAACCAGTTATCAGTAAGGGAATTAGGACCAGGAACTGTAATGTCATCCAGCTTCAACTTGTGTTGGTATTCCATTTTCAATTCCTTCTCAATTTCAGTGAAGACATAACAGGCTGAACATCTCAGCAGCAGCAAAAACACGAGTAACCAATTCTTGCTTTCTTCCAGTAACCTTCCGCGCTCTGAGTTTTAAACATTTCTTAAGTTCTTCTACACTCATACGAGATATCATATCGTAATCCCTTTTTTAAAGACAAAAACAGTAACAGTAAATTCAAGTAAGAGAGAGATGATTTTACTTCGTCTTCTCAAGTTAAAATGGCTTACCTTATCGGACAAAACAATGTCGGACAAAAGTGACGAAATTTTCCATGGGTGACGAAAATTTTGTCCGACGAATAATTTTGTCCGACGAATAATTTTGTCCGACGAAAAATTTTGTCCGACGAAAAATTTTGTCCAAAACGAAAGTTCAAATTCGCTCTTTTTTCATGAAATTTTGAAAATCTTTCGATCCCGGAATCCTGGATAGGGACCAGGGAGTAGTTTTCGGTCATCGAATAAAAGTTCAAAGCTGACCAATATTGAAAAATCCTGGCACTAAAGACCTTAAAGAGACTTAGAAAGTTTTTTTTCGTGGCATAAAACATTATACTATCTTTTTATACTATAAAACGTTAGGCTATATATCTACAATAACAGAAGTAAAAAAAAAAACAAGTAAAAATGTTTGTAAAATGACTGGAAAAGGCAAGCCGACATTCATTTACAGTACAACTTTTGAATTGTTCTGAAATCGACCAAGACATTTAAGCAGTGAATTAAATAGCGGAGCTCATTTCCTGATTTAAGACCTGAAACAAAAACATGCAAAAGAAAAAGACCTGTTGGTACAATCATACAATAGTAAAGAAGAGTGCCCACGCAGTTGAAAAGTTTCATAATGAAATACTAACGATGTATATAAAAACGACTGTCTTTTCTAGATATCTCTAAAGGGATTTTCAATTTTTTCTAAAATTGTCGATGCTGTTTTAACCACTTCTGAAATGCCAGCACTATCAAATCCCTTGATGATCATATTTGGATGTTCTAAAAGGTGATCATACAAATCAACGATCCAAGATGCATGGAGAGGCTTTAAATCGGCTAGTTTTGATGAAGTTTTTACATCAGCTGGGTCAATTCCCCGTTTTAATTGGATTGCAACCTCGTTAGAAAACTAATTATTATATTTATTTTGAATAAATGCCTTAGCAGCTTTATTCACGCTGATATCCAGTGGCTGGAATTTGTTTGTTAGATTGTGTGGTACAATCACAATTTCACAAAAGTGATCAAAACACAATTGTTTAAGAGTGTCATTATCTTGACCTTTAAATGTATCCATTATAATTAAAGAATATTGTTCTTTCGGATAACCTTTTTCTTTCTTAATATTGTCAAGATAAGGGAAGATGATATCTTCAAAAAATTCTACTGACTTATCAGTATTTGACCAGTGTTTTTTGGTAAAGCTAACAGAAAATGATTTTGGAAATTCAAATTTAGGAAGACAACGCTTGGTTTTTCCCTGATAGATAAGTTGGATCGGCAAAAACTTTCCATCTAATGATACACCAAACGTCCCAGTAATCTGTCGCTTGTCATCTACATTGGAACTGTTTTTGCACCTTTAAAGCTAAATGAGTACTTGCCTGGTGAAACATAACTTAGAGGTGTTTGGTCAAGGTTTAAAACCAAACAAGCAGGAATATTATTCTCAAAAACAGCCGTAGATATTTCTCTTTGAAACGTGAACTTTTCTTCGGAAAGAAATTGCTTTGAGGGCTCAATTTTTCCAGTTGTCCCCTTGCGCTTTACCCACTGCATAGAATCTAATACGCTTCTCGCCCAGCGATCGGTTAGTTCGAGTGTCCCACCAAATTCTTTTAAAGAGTTAGGGTTATTTGCTTTCATGACACCTTTTGCAATATTCAAAATTTGTTTCCTGTTGATTACACCTCCAGCTGATCTTGTTCCAATAGCAATGTCCTTCACCTTCTTCATCAAATCATTATCCAAAAGGTTAGGCCTTCCAGCCTTGTTAAATGTCCCATTCTTTACCCCACCTTTAAACTTGTTCTTCCAAGAATTAACTGTTGTTCGGTGAAAAGTATATTTACCGTATTTTGCACTAAACTTCTTAATTGCTGCTGCTGTTCCAAAACTATCCGCGTAAATTCCAACTTCTTGTTTGATTTTCTTAGGTATTTCTTTTTGATACCTTATCGACCCTTTTTACGCCGGCCCTAATTTAACGCCGGCCCTTTTTACGCCGGCCCTTATTCCGCCACCCCATGATTTTGCCTTAACGCCACTTAGGGCCGTTATTTACGCAGAGATAGGAAAGTGCCGATTATAGCGCAGAAATTATATCATATGATTTTCAGGAATTTCCCTACTATCATCTTTGTTTTCATAACGCGATACGAGTTATGAAACGTGTTATTATTATAACCACAAATTACTCATAAATGTAAACAATTAAATGTAGTAAAAAGCAGTTTGTAGCAGTTTAAACTTTATAACATAAATGAGCTAATAATACTCCCAGCTTAACAAGCAAATTTTACTCCTTTACTAAAATCAGTAACTCCATTGTTTTTCAACCATTCTAAAACGTCAATGTGTCCGTTATAACAAGCAAATTCTACTCCTTTACTAAAATCGACGACGCCTTCGTGTTTCAACCATTCTAAAACGTTGATGTGTCCGTAATAACACGCATCGCACATTACTTTCTCAAAATTAGTTACACAATTTTTTTCTTTCAACTGTGTTAATAATAACATGCTTATCATTTTATTTTGATGATTTGTAATACGTTTTAATCTGTCAATATCCATAGGTATTATATATTACTGTGTATAATTCCTTTATAATGTTTTATTCAACTTTTTTGTTTTTTTTTTACCTCTTACCTCTTTGTTATCTTATGCATATCTGTAATGTCCTCTGGCATATGTAGCAATACCATCTTTTGCAATAATTCTTTTGTCATCATCTGCATTGAG
Source organism: Turritopsis dohrnii (assembly GCA_027922465.2). Classification (NCBI taxonomy): domain Eukaryota; kingdom Metazoa; phylum Cnidaria; class Hydrozoa; order Anthoathecata; family Oceaniidae; genus Turritopsis; species Turritopsis dohrnii. The sequence continues at coordinate 476,328 of BQMF02000293.1, forward strand.
AGCGAGTTTGTTTGTTTTTATAGTGTGAACATCATGCTTAATCGATTGAAAGGTCATCTGTTCCCTGTAAACATTCTTACCATCGAACAAGCACCTCTTGTAATCATCAAACCCCATGGTCTTCTTTACTACACACTTCTTGACTCCCTTGCACTTCTTGTCTTCTTTTCCATCCAACTGTTTATATGCATATGTCTTCGCTCTTAGAGCAACAAACTCTGTCATTATCTTACCACCCAACTCATCTTTCATTAGACCGATGACTTTCTTATTCAAACCTATAGGTAAAGGTCTGTTATCTTTCTCATCGTACGCTGAAGTGTCGAATCTCAAAGCTACATCATCGGCAATATCTTTGTAAAAGTCGTCGGTTTTGATGTGATAGACAAAGCTGTCTGTATCCATATAGCAGAGCTTTAGATTGTCACCATATTTTGGTTTCATGTAATCATAGTGAAACTCGTACATAATCGTCTTTGACAAATCAAGAACTGTAGGTCCCAGATAGATCGGCTTGTTCAACACGAGTTTGATCTTTTGCATTTCAGCAGCCATCAAATGTTCACTGAAACAGATACTACCCTTGAAGTTAGGTTTCATCACCAGCTTCTCATATTGTTCTTTCTTGGTAGCCAAGCGTATGTCTTTATGTTTACGTTGATTCTCCATAGTTTTACCAAAGACTGAATTGTTCATGAGCTTGAAAAAGTCCTTTTCAAAGTCATTCTTTGATTTAGTACGCAAATTGGTGTTGAAATCGATGTACGGCTTCAACCATGCGCTTTGTCTAAATCTCAGTACTCTATGAACCTTCTCAAGAACAAGACCATGCTTCAGCGCTTGATCAAGTGCACGGATATGAATAATATAGTTCTTCTTGTCTGAAAGACATGGAGTTAGCTTTTCTACACCATTGATCTTCTTTCGCTCAGGCATAAACGGAAGATCGTTATGTGAATCATGAAGCTCTTGAGGATAGTTGACGTCAACTTCAAGAAGATAACCATATTTACCGTCTTTCTCAGCCAACTTTGAAATGAAATCGGCGGTAAATTTATTAGCATCTACCCACTTGAAATTCCCTGTCGGTAGCTTCTGAATCATAGCCCATCCATATAGATTATTTGCATCAAGATATTGGAGATAGCTACTTTCTTCAGTCTTCTTATATTTAGCATCCATATACTTGTTGTTAGCTTTAGCATGTCTATGAACAGCCTGACAGAGACCTCCTCTAATACCTTGCTCTACGAACAGAAACATATCCATATCTGATAACAGATCCAGCTCAACCTCTGTCTTTTTCAAACATGCTTGCCAAGCTAGTCCTGGAGCAGTGTAAAAATGTGCAGGATCCAGTTTATAGTTTGTTATACATGTTTCCCTAAAAGTCTCAAAAACATCAGCAAGCAATAGAACGTCTGTCTTGAGGTAGAGATCATGATACGCACCCATATTTTTATTTTTCATGTGTTTCCACACCTTCTGTGCATGTGTATAATCAGCATCACTGATACCTTTCATGTTCAACTTGCTGTAAAAAGCATCTTTCGGTGGGAGCTTAGTTTCGTTAAACTTATCAAAAGAATCAATGTATTCATAAGGATAAACTCCTTTTCTTCTCAATAATTTGAATTGCTCATCACCCTTGAAGAATTTTCGAAGGTTTTTACACTGATCGTCGGATAGATTGTTTACCAAGTTATCCAGACTACTAGCCATGAAACGCACGCTATCGATGAATCTCAACTGTATCTTTTGAACCCTAGTCACCCCATTTTTATCAATGTATTCACCAACCTTAACATCCAATGAGAAAGAGATATATTTTTCTTTGTTTTCAGCGATGACAGCAATCCCTTCATCTCCATACTGTTTGGCTAGTTCTTTGATAAATAGATGAGCATCATATCCGCTCAGATTGTGAAAGACGATCGGGATGTATTTAGGCACTTTGTAACGGAGATTACAAGACTGATGTGCAGCTCCACGAAATTTACCAGTAAAATGACAGTGATCCCTAACCTTAATATTATCTTTTTCAAATTCTTTCATACATATGTGACATTTATCTGAATCGGTAAATCCCTGTTCCTCTTCATATGTGAGGTCTCGCATTCTTTGTTTAGGAAACATATTGTATAGCCTTTTCACTTCACCTACCGCATGATCTACAAAACGTAAAACACAGTCTTCACCTCGATAAAGCGTTAGAGGGTCTGAAACTTCACCATGAGCAAATTTGCTATAACAACAGAAGCCTGTGGGGATATGTATACCAACCTTTTTAGTGGATGATCCAATAACGCTACGCGGTTCTTTACAAACCTCTTTTGACAAAGCTTCGAAATCAGCATACATTATGAAAGGAGCTTTGAGCTGGTACTGACCGTCATGAAACTTAACAGTGCTACCCTCCTTTGGCATTTCGATCTTCGCGACATCGTTATTTTTACAATATTCAAAGTGTTCATCTCGTGTTTTCTCACTTGAGAATCCATTGAGACAATTCAAACAATAATGCTCCTTATGTTCATGATTCGAGTTGACCTTACTCAAGACACCACTCAAGTTCTTTACAGCTACATAATGTCTCTTTTCCTCTTCACATAATAAAAACAAAACAACTGTTTCTTTGCGATCAAGATGCTTCGACTTACGACACATATAGACACCTTCTGTCGCATCTTTTGTCAACACATGCACAGCGATATCAGGGTTCCTCCTCTCAAACAAATCTATTTTATTTAGCGCCATTGGAAACGATAAACCGTCCCAATTATACTTATCAACGTGTTTCTTGAGATTCATTATCCTTTGTGGATCTTTCTTAATCTCATTGTGGTTCAAAGCAGCAGTAACAGCCCATTTGAAGCACTCTTCATCATCTTCGTTATGTGGATTGATAACAGATCGTTTTCCGCTGAAATTCTTAGGTAGCGGTAAGTAAGAGCTGCCTCTCGTTAGTTTTAGTTTGTGAAAGTCCACATCAATATTTAAAATTTTATCGATAACAAAGCCGGATTGAGGTAACGCAGGGTTTTCAACCTGTTCGATTATCTTATTGAACATCTTATTGACAACATCAGATATATCGCTTTCATTGTGAATTGTTTCCATATTGCTATTAAACGCCTTATCGACGTAGATTGTCGCTTCAGGATTGGATAAATCCTCCTTTCTCCATTTGATCCACACAGTTGCTTGAATTTTTATTGATTTTTTATTTTTGAGTTCCCCCATAATCAGATCGCTTAAAATGGGTCGAACCTTTTCGAGAAACGAATCAACATCCTTTTTTCCATCTGAATTTATCTTGAACCTTTTGTAAGAACCCTCAAACGCCATTTCAATGGGGACAAACGCTTCTGGTTCCACCAATTTTTCATCTTTTTCATCATTCTTCCTCTTGTAGAGATTGAGAATCTTCTTCTTCATCTCTCTGAAAGCGCCACTCACTTTCTCCTTAATAGTTTTAGGTACATGATTTATTAACCAATCTCTCCATTCATTCAACTTGCTTTTCACAACAGGTCGAGATTTTCCCATTTCTTGTTGCTCAAACAAATCCATATCTTGTTGGGTAGGAATAAATGGAACAGGTCTTGGTAGTGGAACAGGTCGGACAGGTGGGTTTGCTAATAATTCGATCAACTCAGCTTTTCTGAGTTTTGAGTAGCCAGGTATGCCACGCTCTCTCGCGATAGCTTTTAATTCAACAACAGTATTTTTAGTAGTCATGTTGTATAATTATTATTTGTGTAATATTTAAGTGATCATGATTTCTTTAAGGTAGTTTAGAAATTTCCAATTTTTTCAGACTATATAGTTAACATTTGTTACTCGATTTTAAGTAACAAAAAAAAACACAGCCTCTACAAGGTTGAACGAGCCAATTTTTTTTGTTTCCGAACCATCTTTTTCTGCTCATTATTATGCTCTCGATATCTGAGATATTTTTCTTCATTGTTATTTATCCAGTTTGAATAGCGTGTATAAAATGCTTGTTTCGTATCAGGATCGAGAGTATAAGATGGATCCTTATCATTTTTTTCAAGTACCTCAAGCATTTTAGCTTTGTTCATTTGGTTAACATATTTTATTTTTCGTGACGCACATAATGCTCGTAACGCACTAGAACCCATTGATTGGTAATCTGATTCTGTTTTGTCGGTCATGTTTATTCTTTATATAAAGATAATAAAAACTTTTAAGCCACTTTTCTCGTGTCATTTTTTTTTAACAAAATGAGCTAAAATAAAACGTTGTTTATAAATAAAAAAAATGTCAGACACTAAACTTCAAGAGATTTATTATCAACCTCAAAACTTATGGAAAGGACAAAAGGCTGTTCGCAATCTAAGAGGATTCGACTTCAAACCGAAGGAAATTAAGAAGTGGCTATCAAAACAAGCTTTGTGGCAGGTACATCTACCGACATCGAAAAGAATCGAACGTCCACATTATGAGGTAACTAAACCGAATGAGATTCATCAATTTGATATATTGTATATGCCTAGTGATATGCTATATGGTAATAAATACAAGTACATTTTGTCTGGTATCGATGTTGCTTCACGCTATAAGGTGGCTCGACCTTTGAATACTAAGAGAGCGAAAGAGGTTGCCGCTATGATCGAAGACATCTACAAGGTTGGACCCTTAAACTATCCAAAAGTATTTCAATGTGATAACGGTTCAGAATTCAAAGCGGATGTATCAAAATTGTTGGAGAAGAATAATGTTGAAATTAAAAGAGCAACTACAAAATATAAACATACCCATACAGCTTTTGTCGAGGCATTGAACAAGACACTTGCTGAAAATTTATTCAAAATACAAGATGCTCAAGAACTGAATGATTCGGAAAAGGTATCATCTACGTGGGTCAAATATTTGTATAAACTTGTGGATAGATTAAACGATACGAAGACTCAGATGATCGATATGAAACCGAAAGATGCTATTAAAATGAAAGAGGTAACTCTCGCTAAACGAGAGAGCTATCCACCTGAAGTAGAGCTACCTCAAGATGGTTTGTATAGATATCTATTGCAACCGGGTGAAGAGCACGATGACCATCGAAAAAGAGCAACAGATATCATATGGTCAAAGAGGGTATATAGATTGAGTGAGGTAATAGATCAACCAGGTAACCGTGTACTATATCACCTTCAAGATGGACCTGAACGAGCTTTTGTGAAAGAAGAGTTGATGTTGATACCTGAGGATACAGAGCTACCTCCTGATTATGTGCAAGGTTGGTGAACCGTAAATACAAAGTATCTTTACTAGAAACAAGTAAAGATGAGTCGTCTAGCAACGAGGTTTAGTGCCACATAATGTCATAATCAAAGAATTGCCTTTCATGATTCTTTTCAGATTGTTTGAGCCCCTTCGGTCTGACAAAGGCTTCTCTAGAATTCCAACCATAATCCTTCAACTCAACGCAAAGTCTTGCAGGCAACCATGTCTTATATAAATTTCCTGTTCTGTCTTGCACCTCTGCATACATAGCTTTTCCAGACCCAAATTCAGATGCAGGTGTGTCTATCTCAACCACAGATTTAACATGATAAATCACGTTTTCAGTTAGCTCTCTCCACTTTATGATCGGAGTAATTTGTTCCATGTTTTGTTCAAATGTTGCAACTGTTGGGAATTCCATTGTCTATATACTTGTGATCATATTTCTTTATATCACTTTTTCAAATTGAGGAACACACAAGCACATCCTACTAACCATTTTCGTTTATGGATTTTTTCAGGTTTTGAAGTTCTACCATCAAACTTTTTTGAAATTGATTTTGGGTTTCAGTCTCCATCTTTCTATCTGTAGAACTGAGTCCTTCTAAAGCTTTGTAATATGTTCCCTGCAAAACCTGGAATTCTTTGTAATTGATCCTTCCATCAGTCAGCGCCTGACTTATGTTAGTTTCGAAGACAGAAATTGAGGATGTAACAATATCATATAATTTTATCACTTTTTCTACTTTCTTTTGATATCTTTTGATGACAGCTGTGGTAAGTCCGGTACAGATAGAGCCGGCTAGGGCTACACCACCTAATCCTGCAGAAATAGGTATTCCGATAATAGTAGCCCCTGTTGCAATTGAACCGATGCCAGAGCCAATAGTTATAGCGCTTGAGCTAGCATTTAGTAGCATCGATCGTTCTATCGCCTTGTTGTATCTTTTGAGCTTGATGCTAAACTTGTCTTTCAGTCTTATCAACTCGTCAAACTCAGAATTTATTACGCTTGCGTTAAACTTTTCCTGCTCATTCAAATCCTCAGGAGCAGTGGGTAGTTTTGGATAAATTTTAAAACTCATATTTAGAGGGATGTTATAACATAATATAATAATAAATTATCCTCTAAATAAATAAAATGGCAGGACATTGACATTGACCCCTTTGGAGAACATGGGATGACGACAGATGAAACAACCGATGAGACGTTTCCTCTCATACCGACCGGTGACCGTACGGGTGCACAGATACATACATCAGGTGACCGAGAAACATCATTTGGAGGTCACAGTCTGCATACTAGAGTTTTGAAAGAACTAGTTGAAGGGCTGTATGATAGATTATCCGAAAAATACCGGTCAAAACCTGAGACGTTATATACCGATCAGTTTGAAATTAGAGATGGTGAATTATACTACAAAGACGGTAGCAAACCATTGACAAACAATGGAAGACTAAGGGCTACCGGTACTATAGCTGACATATTGGGTAAGAACAGGTTACGCAGTTTAGGGTATGATATACCTAAGAGCAAATTTTCAGCCAGACAGGCAGCTGTGCTTAATAAAATAGCAGAAGACCTTCCTTCGACATCTAAAATCACAACAGCAACCGATGTAGAGTTGGAAGATATGTCCGGTGATGTTGTGAACAGTACGGAAGATTTAATTTCAACGCTTAGACAACAATCGGTCGATCATGAAACAACTCAGACCGGTGATCTATTTGAATATCCTGTACGTGAGCTGTTAGGATTGGATAAAGCGCTGAGAAACATACGAGGAGGTCTTCAGGAAGAGGTTGCGAAAAAGGTTCGAATAGAACAGCATATCGATAAGGAGAAAAACAAGTTGGAGGAGATGGAAAATGATGCAACATACACGGACGAACAACGAAAAGAGGTTGAAGAGAGAATGGATGGATTACGTGAAGAGTTGAAAGCTAGGAAAGAGAACATTGATATTCTCAAAGGTAAATTAAACAGTCAAGTTACGAGCATCAAAGAAACCATTGCTAAAGTACTCGACAAAGATACCTCATTAGGTGAAAGGATACGAACACTATTCCGCGAACAAGGTATAACAATCGTTAGCATTCTGACAGCGTTTGGTATGGCTATCGGTGTCCTTGTGGAAGCTTTGTTACCATCAGCAACTGGAAACTCTTCGCAAAATCCTGACAAAGGCGGTGATAAAAAGGACGATGCAAAGGAATGGATAAAAAATAAACTAAAAGCGTTAGCATCACTTCTAGGTAGATTAGCATCTAAAGCGGCAGAGGCTTTACCAGGAATAATTGGGTCTATCGTATCATGGATACTCACTAGAGCAAAAGAAGTTGTAGGTTGGTTAAGTCAAAATTTATGGGCTCTGATTGTAGGGGTTGGATGGATGATCTATACATACCTTGTCACTAGACGGTAACCATCTGAAAGTGTATATGTTACATGTATCGTGTAACATAATTTTTTTGTTGATGGTCTTCATCTTTCAAAATACCACACAATTCCACCAATACCGAGCATACTCATAGCTATAAAAGTCAATTCCCTTTCATGTTGATCATGACTCGGTGTATAAAAGTCGCTCAATACAGGCTCTCGTGGTAGCGGTTCAAGATGATTACTAAATACTCTATTGTACTCTCTCATTGCATCATTTAGTTCTACGAATTTTGAATCAGCCTTCTTTTCGAGCAATAGTTGTTTATTGATGAAATCGATCCTTTCCTGTCGTTTTTGCTGCCATTCAATCTGTGCTTTTTGTAATTTTTCTATGGCCAAATCATGACGTTTTCTTTCCTTATCGATTCTGTCTTTGGATAAACTTGAAAACAGATAGCTTGATCCTGTGAAAGCCAAAGCGTTAGCTAAAGCTCCACCCAACATCATTGCGATAGAAGCCATATTTAGATATTGATATTTTCAGGCAAAATCTTTTGTTTGATTAAGTAGTCCTTTGTCACTTCACTAGCGGCGATAATGGCAACTAGTTTTCCCGTATCTTCCAAGTCGAACTTTTGAATAGAGGGAGGTGTCATTTTTAACACCTTTTTTCCTAGCATAGAGTAGCCGATAGCGAAAACGCAGACGACTGATGCATGATATAAATCGTTGATGATACTTTTCTTGTCCATGTTTGTTATATATACATTTTTTTCTTTTTAGTCCATTTCATGTTTATTGATTTTCACTGGTATTTTAGATTTTTGTGGAAGGGGGGTGGATGGTGACCCACGGGGTAATATTTGCTCTTTCTTTTTATACACAAAATAAGCAAATCCACCAACTAAACCGAGAGCTATTATTCCACCTACACCATAGGTGTAATTCATAGGTTGTTCATTTGGTTTGGTGAGAGAGTCATCGGGCTTCTCCATTTCTTTTTGAGGTGACACTTGTTTTAATTGTTCTCGTTTTTTACGGTTGTATTCTGCCAACTTCTTACCTGCTTCAACCTTTTTTGGGTTCTTCGTTGTCACTTGAATGGGAGTCTGTTCTTCTGACATTTTTATTATCTGCTGTATTTATATTATCATCGGATTTATTTAAATTCCTTTCATTGATATAATGCCTCCCGGTAATAAGTCCAACACTGAGTGGTGCTAATAATGAGCCGAATTTATAATATAAGTCACATGTAAATCTTTGAAGGGCAGAGTTTAAGAAGGGGTCAGTTTCCAGGTCATTGCTCAACGCATCTTGATTGTTTATTCCTAACGTTGCACAAGCTCCCATGGAATAAATACGTATCAGTGATTTCCCCAAGGATTTTACCATTTGACCTGATAGTTTAGCCTCGTAGATACTAAAAAGTTTTTCTACCTCTTCATCTTTGAGTTTGTTAATTTGCTCTTCCGTGTACATTTTCCCTAAGTATAGCTTGCTATTTCCAGTTAAGACACACTCGAGTAATTTTTGTCTTTTACCATCTGAAGGTGGAAATTCACCCGGAACATCATTACTCTGGTTGATTAAATTATCGATCGCTGTTTCCACCATTTTTATTAGAGAGAGGTATTTTTTTAACACAAAATAAAAGTAAAATAGCGAGATCAGCAGTATGCTTAATAACATGAAGTTGACATATTCTATCATTTTGTTGTGTTTGTTATAATTTTCTTATACTCTCTTATAATTTTGTTGAAATTTGTTGTATAAGAGTTTGCTGTCCTCTTATAATTTTGTTGAAATTTGTTGTATAAGAGTTTGCTGTCCTCTTATAATTTTGTTGAAATTTGTTGTATAAGAGTTTGCTGTCCTCTTATAATTTTGTTGAAATTTGTTGTATAAGAGTTTGCTATCTTCTTATAATTTTGTAAGACAAAATAATTATAAGAGGATGATGATGTTTAATAATATATTCTAACATTGTTAAATAAATAAACATTGTTTACTTAAACAATTATGTTCGATGATGAATCCTCAGATGATGATATTATATTTTCCCATCAAGATACAAAAAGGGTTACTTTTAATGATAAAGTAATGGTCCATTATATCTATGCTTGTGAATCTCGTAGAAGTAACTGGATAGAGGCTGCTGTTGACAGAGTACGCTTTGAATCGAGGATTAAACATATTGGTAAAATTCTAGAACCTGTATTGAGACGTAAATTATTCTCTTACATTAGTCTTATAACAGTCTTACAGTAGTCTTATAGTAGTCTTACAGGAGTCTTATAGTTTTTGTTACAAGAGTCATGTAACAAATAACGTCAACCTGTTTAACAAATCGCGTACGTTCTCGGATGTTCCATCCTCATGACTAGGCATGTGTGTTTCCCCGCATTTAACTTTTCATTGACCTCTTTCAAATTTTCTTTCAATTCAATGATATAATTCTCTTTATGAATAGTGGCTAGATCGTTTCTATCTTTTGGATACCACACATATAACATTTTAGCTTGTCGTCGTAAATTTTTAGGTATAGCTGTGTATGATTGTGTAAGTAACCATAGCGAATGATTTCGATGTCTACCGCTAATTGCCAACTCGAGCAAAGGCTGTCTCTTTTTGTCTAATTTTTCATCAGCTATTATATCATCAATCAGAAATAAGGTTTTGTATCCAGCACAGAAAAAGTCCATTTTCTTAATCCATTCATACAAAGATCCTTCCGGCTCAATTAAAATCACATAGCTGTCATTCCAGAACCACTTTCGATCTCTGTAAGTCTGATTCCACCTTAAGGTGGGACATATAATCACGATGAAATCAAAGTGATCAAAGTATTCATTTTCTAATAATTTTACAACACGATCCGTTTTACCGCACGATGTTGGTCCAACGAATAATGCTGTGTGAGGCTCTTTCATGTAAAGTGTATCCATTTTACTAATATAATGCAGACATAAATTGACCGTTTTGTATGTTTATTTGAGCGTCCATTATTAGATATATATATGCGTTTAAGTTTCCTGCAGTTTCAGCGGTCTTTTCAATCTGTAAAGTGATGCCTTCACTCGCATTTTCAATCTTTCGACCGGTCCCATGCAAGGCATTCTCATCAATTGTTCTGAAATCTAACCATAGAGCATACTTGTTTGTTAAGTAATCAGAGACTTTTACATCATGTAATCCTAAGCGCTTTCGGTTTTCACCGACGCTATTATCTTTTGGTTTTCCTTCAGCAAAATACTTGCAAATCTCATTGTATTGTTCAAACGGTTGCATCCCTTGAGCAAAAAGTTGGTTAGGCTTACCCTCGATGATGACAGATACCTTTTCGATCTTTGGATTATAGAATTTACAGGTTTCTCGTTTGTAGGATTTTTCTTCTTCAAATAGAACTAAAATACCCTTCAAAGATTTGGCAGGTGTGTTGAATGACCAATTCCACGTTGTGTCTGACTTGTTTACTCTAATTTGTCTGTGTCGCAAAATCCTATCATAGAGCAAAGCCATGTTTTGATATTCAGAAGCGATTTGTCTAGCCAACTTGGGTTGTGTCACAAGCTCATATTCAAGTGAGATGTTGGATATTTTGTATTTACCGTCTGGGTTTTTTCTTTGACCTGCGGCAGAAGTTGGAGGGTCACAATAAATAACTCGGTTATAATCGTTAAATGTGATCTCGTAGCAAAGTCTATTCCCTAAACCCGCTTGATAATATGGAATAGTACTATCTAGCATCTCAAAGTCGAGTGGAATGACAAACTTGTTTTTATAGGTGTCAGCAATGGCTTTGTCTTCCGCATTATCGTCCTTTTTATCAGAAGCACCAATCCTTAGTTTCATACAATTCTCTGTACACCCATCGTCGATGATGATACCCTGTCTTATCGCGTTTGTCTTTTCAAACTTGGTTAACCATAAATCTCTGTAACACCCAAAAAGATCAAAGTCATCGATACTCAATATCTCGTTACCTTCGAACTTGACAGCCAACTTCTTAACGATAGCTCTTCCAATGTTACTGACCAATGTTCTTTTTGGGTCAGCTGTCGACTCGAGTTCAATATCAAAACTTAGATTAGCTGTTCCTGGAATAATGACATCATCACTTCCTAAATTTGGAAACCTAACCAATAATAGCTGATTTTGATCGATCTCACTCGGATTGTGTGTGACAATTACTTTTTGACGAGAACCTTTTACACCGTGGGCAGTTCTAAGTGAACGTTCTGGATTTAACCTCTTTCCATACTCCATTATTAATTATGATATATAATTAATTTTTACTTTTTATCTCGGTTTAGCGGATGTACAAAACAACGGTTGTACCCAGATCTTCTTTTAGTATACCACCATGCTGATCTGTCAGTCTCAATGTGAGAGACTGGAATACACCGTTTTTTAGTTTTTTGTAATGGGGATTTTTAGGCTCAGTATGTATAAAGTCACTATATTTATCGATGGGAACAGTTAGTAGAATATCACTTAGCTTTCCATCCTCAAGATTTTGAGTGTTGTCGAGTTCAGAGAGATGTAAATTCATTTTGGTTATTTTAGCTAGCGTATTTGTTCTGATTATTTGAGGGTATTTGCCTAATGGTTTAAGTTCTATATCGCCTTCTAAAAAGGTGCCTGCTAAAAACGCGTTAAATTCTCTGCCAGTGAATTTTCGTTTTGGTATCAACTTTTCAGCTTTCCCATCGTCAGACAGCTTCAATGTTAGTGGAGTTGTGATTTGATAGGTGAAGGTGTCTCCAAATATCTCAAATAATGCGATCTCTTTCGAACCGTCCATATTTCGAATGGGGTAAGGTAGATATATGGTCTTCTCACCCCTTACGAGATTTGCTGTGATATACATTTTCTTGTATTAAATAGAAGATAATATTATTAAATAATAATGGAGAATATTTTTAAATATATTCCCAATGCGCTTTATAAGCCAAATGGAGGGCAATACCTTCAGATATTGAATGCTAAAGATTTATACAAACAAACAATTATCGTCTCTGAGAGCGGTTCTTTCCCTGCAACTTTTCCAAATATATTTACTAATTACGAAATGGATGAAAATGATCAACGTATGAAAATTTGGCAGGAACAACCGTTTAAATTATGGCAAACACAAATCAACTTTGTCACTTGGTGTGCTTCAAGTGCTTGTGGGGTCAGTTCTGAACACCTGAAAGAAGGTCGCTCTACTCCTATGATTAGATCAGTATATCGTTTTCACGTCTATTATCACATTAGACGAATCATTAAGCGCTTGCAGACACCTCTACCTTTTGAAGATAGTTTCAACCAATACGATAATCCTTATAACAAAGAAGAGTTTTTAAAAATCTGTAGTGAATATGGTGTCGATTCTGATCCTAAAAAATATAAAGGGCAATATTTTTATAGCTCGTATCAAAAAAGACGTAGAGACTATCCAACGCCAGGTCTGAGTTATTTCACAGACGACTCCATGACACGGTGGATTATAGAAGAATCTAAAGGCTTTACAAAAACAGGTCTTGTAAAAATTTCAGAGAGTGTTAGAGCATATGCTTATCTTCTTCTTAGTTCGCAAGCCTCAGCTCGTTCTTCTATTTTAGGTAATAATTCAAGTGCTTTGACAGCTCAAAGAGTTTTTATGAATAACTTTGAAGACATTGTTAACCGCAGAGTTGATATTCAAGATGACATTAAACGTTATCAAGATACTTTAAATTACGCTTCAAGCAAAGTTGATTATTCAGTTGGACAAGGTATTTACATGTTACCTAGTGACATGAATCTAAACATCAAGTCGGGAGTGTCTGGTTATAATAATAAAATTCTCATATCTAATGACAACTTGAGCCTCGGAAAAAACAAAATGATTAATGTTATGCAAGAGCATCATATTTCATCCAAAGTGACTAGCTCTCCAACACAAACAAAAAATAAAAGTTCACAAAAGAAAGTTCAAACAAGAGTAGTGAGTCAAACAGATTCACTCCCATCTCACGAAGAAGAGAAAATAGCTTTGGTTTTAGCGATTACCACGATGTTTAGTATATGGTATTATTATTATTATTGAAAACAAAACTCCCTTAGGAGAACCCCCTAGGGTTTTTGTTGTTGTTGTTGTTGTTGTTGTTGTTGTTGTTGTTGTTGTTGTGATACCCTAGAGGGTTTTTAATTCATTGTCTTCGATCTAACCGGCACTCCACCCTGGCTTCTCCAATCCACCAGCTCTGAGCTCTACCCCTAGATCTTAGACTATTTGTGTGACTACTTACGAACTCCGACTACTACGCACGCAATGGCCGTTCATGATCTGTTCGAGTATATTACATCTAGTCACATTGTTTTTCCCGACAACTTTTGGCACATTTTGTGGTGAATACCGGGAGCGGACGGCACCATCCAGTTCCAATCTAGCCGCTCCACTAGACCTTCCCTTTCCGGCAGACTCTGTCGCCTGTTCACCACATTTTCAAATTATTCCGCTCTTGGGTTTTATATCATTCATTTAGACCTTAGTGTCTGCTTGTGGTGTCCCTCGGAACGCTATAATTTTTTTTATTTTGTTTACATAACAAAATGATTAATGTTATGCAAGCGTATCATATTTCACTCAAAGTGACTAGCTCTCCAACATAAACAAAAAAAATAAAAGTTCTTTGGTTTAGCGATTACTATGATGTTTAGTATATGGTATGTACTATTTCGCTGATCAGCGTATGTAGTTTGCAATTATAGCCGGCATTGTGGATACATGCTAACACTTCTAAGCCCTGGCGTTTGTTGAATTTCGATCGAAATGACGGTAACCTGAATGTCTCTATGGACCAGAGAAACCTGACAGTGATAAATCACCCAGACACAATGCTAACCATTCCGCGATATATTCAACACAACTGCGGGGAAGTGCGCACTCGTGCAAGTTTTACAACCAGAACATGAGAGATCTACAACCGCCGAAGTATATATACTTCCTCTCAGACGAACTGCGTGGGGTTCGAACACACGACCTTGTTGTTACAAGTTAGCGTTCTTATCCACTAGACTACGCTGATCTGTATGTTATATGTATTGTTAGCTCATTTATGTTATAAAGTTTAAACTGCTACAAACTGCTTTTTACTACATTTTTAATGAGATATTTAATTGTTTACAATTATGAGTAATTTGTGGTTATAATAACACGTTTCGTAACTCGTATCGCGTTACGAAACAAAGATGATAGTAGGGAAATTCCTGAAAATCATATGATATAATTTCTGCGCTATAATCGGCACTTTCCTATCTCTGCCAGATCTGATGACGATATTATCATCCCACCTGATTTTTATAAAGATCCAAAACCTTTTGTTTTAATAGAAGTACCACACTGCGAAGAAAACGAAAGTGTTTCTAAGAGGTTTTTGAGGAAGTTTCGCGATTTTACAAACCACAAATTCGATGCTGCTATAACATGGAAAACGAAGAAGATCAGACAACTTTTCAGTCTAAAAGAACGTAATCCTTACTCCTCCTGTAAAATCTACGAAGGAGAGTGCTCATGTGCAGTTAATTATATTGGAGAGACCAAACGCAATGGGATCACGCGATTCAACGAACATGAGAACGTTAGCAAGGATTCAGAACCTGCTAAACGCCTGCGTAACAATCCGGGTCATGCATCTACATGGCTAATTCTATCAGCAACCACAGAACACCAGAATACGCAAAAACCTAAAAGCTTCACTTATAGCACTTAAAAAACCTTGATTAAACGACCAACTTGGTTCAAAAAAGCTGCTATTGTTTCGCAATGGTGTGACGTGATTTGTAAATATTTCTTTTATTCGTGTAATCTTTTAGGACGCCCTTGTTTTAACATTGTATATAATGAAATCCAAACATGCAATATAGTAACATTTTATATGCACTGATGATGGTTTTATACCGAAAAGCTTTCACTTAATTTTAAACTTGTTTTTTTTATTTCTTTTATCCTAAGCAATAGGCTATCATCATTTCATATGTAAGAGGTGTTAATTCATAACATTTTTATCACAGGTTCGTCATATTTTTCATTATAGCTCAAATCTTCATTATTGAATTTTGACTATAAGTTGAGAATAACTACTGCGTTCCAAAGAATGTTATCAAAATGTATTGATCCATCTGACAAAGTTCAAGTTAACTTGATAAAAACTCCACTCGATCCACTATAAGCGTTACTTGAATAGCTCAGCAGTTTTTAAACGCAAGAAAATAAAGAAAACTAATTAAAGCTAATTATAAACCAAGCATTGATAATAACACAGACCAGATTAATTTAATTAATCTTTATTTCTTCTATGAGTGAAGACAACAATATTTTTCTGTGAAATTACTTTGACAATTTTGATTTAACAATTGTGCTTTCAATTATTTTTAGCTTCTTTGATTTTCATATAGATTATTTTGTCATTACATATCTCATATAGTTCATGTATACTTCAAATATGTGCTTTCAATCAACCTGTTAAACAGACCATCTATGAAACAGAAAAATATGGAATTGTAACAGACTCGTTTGTTCGTCTTGTGGGCCCTATTTCATTACCGTTTACCACAAAAAATTCCTTATATCTCGTGAATTTCCCGATATTATGTTAGTATAAACAGCAACTTTAAACTAATGTCAATTTCCATATTGTAGCCGCTGAAGTCCTTATTTTTAACAGTTATTTTGTATTTAAAATTAATGACAGTAATAAGAAAGCTAATAAGGAATTCTTTCAGTTACGGAAGCTTAAACGAACACTCACCGCAAACATAATCATAAACAAAGGTATGTTAAATCAAATGTCAGACTCTTTCTTGTATCATAGTTTGAAGCATTTTTCTTGGGCATTTTTTGTGTTGTTGGACAATTACTTAAGACAGCATTAGCACTGAATATTTCAGAAGCGACAAGATTTTAAAGTTATTTTGTAAATGCAGTCTGACTGTTGCTTGTTAAGTATTCTTTTCTCATAAGTTTAAAGAGTCACTATAAATGCAGCCTGGCAAAAAGAAAGGTCGATACATGTTTTTATAAACACGAAACTAGTCCATGGATGTTATGATTCATATGTTCTCTAGGACAACAATATGGCAACATTACGTTCCAATCAGTATAATCAAAATGGATATCAAGACGATGGAAATTTTGCTGCCATACGAACGAGAAAATACACCAAGAATTTGATGGTCCTTGGTTAGTAATTTTTAGGGGTATACCTGAATTTCCATGTGTGACCTATATCAATTGTCTGTATAACTAACCATATTTTTTTCTCGTTTCCATAAATTTGATACAGTAGCTACTTATTTCATAAACAAATTGATAATGATTTAACGATAAATTTGTTGACTAAGGCATACATCCTAGAATTGAAGCAGCCAGCAAAGATTAATTTAAGCTGCAGTGAATCATGGATATATAGTTTTCTAAATAACTTCCAGGCTTAAAAGAACAAGTAGGATATTTAGATATGTATTCATGGACGTATATCATGGAACTTTATACGTCCGTGATGTATTCAATGAATATTTCGTTTTTAACTATCTCTTGTACAAGCCTATCCACAAAAAGCCAAATAATTATACAGGGTGGACCAAAAAAAAAAACACGACCCCCTCAGAATCAAAATTATATATAGCCTGTAACATCTTTAAAGAAAGTTGTTATTATTAATCAGCTACGTTTTTGAACCAAAATGAGTAGTTAAACATGAAATCAAAGGTACACACACAGTGTAATTCTTGAAAAATAATTAAACTGTAGAGGTGTGTCACTCATGAAGGTTTCAAAAAACAATTTCTAACGTCGTAATTAAAATATTTGACGCTCGATAGTTTTGAGAGAAAGAAAGGTAGTGGTGGACTGCAAAGTGAGAGTTAATATTGAGTCAAGAAGAAGCTGGGACTCATTCTTCTCCTCGTGTTATTGAAAGAAACTCTGCAATATCTAGGTCTACGGTGAGAAGAATTGTAAAGGAAGATTTGAAAGTGAGAATTTACCAGAGAATGAAAGTACAAAAGCAATCAGACCCAAATATCGAACAAAGTATGATACATGATTCTCTATATTTGAAAGATATCCCTTCCCTTGTGACGTAAGAAAAGTTTGGTTTAGTGATGAAAAGTAGTTCACAGTTGCATCCCCAGTAGCTAAATACTCAAAACGATCCAGTTTACACTTATGATGGTAAAAAACGAAGTATCTCTCGTACACGCTTACTAAAAGGAAAATCAACATTTTCCTCTAGTGTCATGGTATCAGCTTTTGTCTCGAAACTCGGCAAACAACCTTAACCCATTTGACTAATCACTTTGGGGTGCGCTGGAACAATTAGTTTAAAGATCTGGGTGCAAGATGATTGACGTTCAGTCTTTGAAAATCGCTATAAGATCGCTTGGATTTTTCTCCCACAAAGTTTGATCAACAGTTCAATAGACCAGTGGCGGGACCGATTATTGCGTTGCATAGTAAAGGAAGGAGGTCACATAGAACATTTATTTACATAATGTATGAAACTGTAGACTACGAAAGTTTTAAATTTTTTCGTTTGTATGTCATTTCCAATGTACAAAACATAAGTTTAGATTGAAAAAATATTTTGAACAGTAATGACACCTTAATATAAATCATCTCTCTCAAAAAACGGCTTCTTTTTGTGTGCCATCCTTTTCACTATTTAATCCTAATACAGTAAGGAATGTTCTGGTAATTTCATGGTATGATCGTTTTTTTTTATTTCTTTATGGCTGATTTTTTGTCGGGGACCGGGTTTTTTTGGCCCACCCTATACATGCATGCGTTATTATGAAGGATAAAAAGAGTGTTTCTGGAAAATCCCCCCTCCCCCGGAGGATTGCCCCCCGAATTGCTTCAGCTATTATTATGGAACTTTGATTCATCAAACAAAAAACTTGAACTGAGCCTGACGTCATGAAAACACTGCATTCTCCAACAGAGCGTTGTTTTGTGTTCTTACAAAGAATTAAAGCTAGCCGCAAACTGGACCAAACGTGTTGGTCTCGTTTGCGATAGGCATGTTGGCGAAGAAAAAAATATGCTAAAAATGTTGGCCAATATTTTTGAGAACTTTTCATGTTGGCTCAGATTGCGAGAGGCACCAACATGTTGGTCTTAATTTCGCGAGCTTTTTACACTGAATTATTGACTTTTTATCGTTCGAAAAAAAAAGTGGTTAGTATTCTACGCCAATAGGTTGGCCAGCATGTTGGTCCAGAATGCGGCTAGCTTAAGTCATTGGAATTAAGTCAGTTTCAATTTTTTTCTTATTTTCTATTATTAGCTATCTTACATTCAAATGAAAAACGAAATTTTATTAAAGCATGATGTTACATAAACCTCTCGTACTTTTTCAGGTATTCTTCATATTATCAATGCTGTGATTATTTTCGGAGTTGGAATTGCAGTTATTGAACTACTGTATCACCGTAAGAGATATCTGAGTGTCAACAATCATTACACATCAATATGGGTTCCTTGGATATTCATCACAACCGGAATTCTTGGTACTGTAATACGTTGCATGCCATCGAACACAAAATTGGTTGTGGCTCACAATGTATTTGCCATTATTTCAGCGGCTTTAACCTTACCTATGATCGCCACTTCAGGATATGCTTTGAAGTAAGCAAAAAAAAAAAACAAACAACAAAGACAAATATTTTGTTTCTAGAATTAACATACACTTTATAAAGTTGACCTTCTCAAATTTAAAGAACATATTGTAATAAGATCTTTGTAAGTTTCAAAAGGGAGGTGACGTCGTTGTTAATTTTCATTGGATGTCAATAATTATG
The DNA here is from genome assembly GCA_027922465.2 of Turritopsis dohrnii. NCBI lineage: Eukaryota > Metazoa > Cnidaria > Hydrozoa > Anthoathecata > Oceaniidae > Turritopsis > Turritopsis dohrnii. Next base: position 495,793 of record BQMF02000293.1, read on the forward strand.
TCTTTAAAAATAATGAACTATCGCAACATTGAGAGAAGAAAGTGTCAGCAGCTTTCGTGTGAGATCATCCCCACAAGATAGCCAATAATTGTTTTGCTTTGATAGAACGCTTTGTTGATAATGAACAGCTGCTCGTTCCCGGACCATTTCTTAATTGTTCTATTTCTACTGACATCAGTATAGCATACATCATCTAAGAATCAGGAGGCTAAAACAGATTGCAGACATAATAATGTTTGTTTTTTTAGCATTTACAACTGCCACAGTCGCGAAAGATACTTTTCCTACAGATACCGAGAGTTTGATCATCGAAATGGAACATATTTCTATAAGCTGAATCAATATTCTTATACTTATTACGATAACAGAGAATGTAGATATCACATCAATGGAGGCCGAGCGTTGCATGCATTAATTGTAATTCTTGCGATCATTGAATTTATTTTTGCAGTTCTTTCCACACATAGCAGCTTCAAAGTATTCAACTGTTGCAAACAAGGTTGTCCTGGTAAAGGCATAAGAATTGACGAACACTCGGGTATGTTTGACTTCCGTCTATTTTGTGAAATACTTTTCTTTTATATGTTAGTAAACCCTGCATCTTTAGTGGTTTTTGTGCAAGTAAGAAAAAGTAAATTTCTTTGAGAAGGTTCATTACCAAGTTTTGAAATTATACCAACAAGGAAAAAAAGAAAACATCAATACATCTTCTAATCAAAATTATTCTGCAGAGAACTATATGTTGGGAATTGGTGTCATGGAAAAAACTATTTGATTTTCTAGTAGCATACTTTTTTCTGCAAATTTATGTAAATTACTTTGTGTCTTCCGGCAATTTCAGCGTTTCCTGGCACTCAAGTCTACCAAATGCAGCAGATACCAATACATAGTCAATGTCAACAGGTCATTATGCAAAGCACACCCAGATCAATTTTGGATGCCCCACCCCCGTATAGTGCACAAGCGCCGACAACAGGTAACCAAACGTATCAAGCAATTCCTCAAAGACCCTCAACAGGATATCAACCTACTCAATTTTCTGGGACAACACAATGTTCTCAAGTACAAACAAATCAAACATTCTTACCGTACATGCCTGTACTACCAGCTGCTTCGCTTGGTCAACAACCTCTTCAACAACAATTATCCACAGGTCAAATTTCGGTAAAAACACCAATTCTTATTGGACCAGATGGTAAACAGTACGCTCTAATGGAAATCAATACACAAACTACAAACGCTGCGTTGTCATCAACAAGCGCAACTTCATCAACTGGAAATGTGCCAGTGTTACATGATGCCTTTCCTTCCACAGCTTCAACAGAGATTGTCACACCAATGCAACAGGCACTGTCGACGGAGACAAGCACTTTTGAAAATACCACGTCTGATTGCTTTGCCAAAGATGGAAATGAATCACCACCATGATTAAACGACAATGACTGTGAAGAAAAACTTCTTTCTGACTATGCAGGATATTCTCCCTATGTTTAGCTGATCTTTCATTTCCCCGTTTCTGTCAGTCCGTGTGTGTGTAAGATCGCAGTTGTTCACGCCCCAGTTATACGCCCGTTGGTGGTAACTTTAAATTTATCGGTTCAAAACCAGAAAGTCAAAGCAATTTTCAAAAGTAATTTTTGGAAATATTTATCACTAGTATGTAACAAATTAAATATATTGCAGCACAAAAAGGCATCTCTTCACTCAAATGAAGAAATAAATCATTCTTTTCAATGCGCCCTCTCCCCATCCTTAACTTAAAAATGGTGCATTCTGGGAACGAAATCCTGCTAAAACTTGTCAACAAGGACCAGCACAAGGAGTAAGTGGAATTAGTTTTACAGCTGCGATGATATAACAACAATAGAAACTTATATTGAGGTATATTGAATCAAAACGTTTATAAATGGGTATCCTGTTACTATTATGTATTTTTACAAAACTCTCCCGGATAATAGGGACCTTCTCCTTCTCCGTCAATTGACTGTTGTAGAAACGCATCTGTATGCAAGATGAAGCTTCTCCAGTTAGCATTCTTTCGATGACTTTATTAAATAGTATTGACGTAGTCCTTGTTTCTACTACAAAAATCATATGGGAAAGAACACCAACAACAACTTTGATAATTTTATCGATTTTATTTAAGCTTCAAATTACAGTTACTAATTGGAATTTCCAACTTACGTTCTCACAAGCTTACGTGTTTGGCTACTCACACAGGTAAACTTTCGTTTTTACCAATTCAGTGATGAAACATGGTATCACCACAGGTATTTGAAATCTAAACAGTGACAATTTCCTTTCTTGTTTCTATTGTGAAAATATTATTTTAAAAAGCCAGTCTTTTACTTTGTAAAGTGATTATAATCTTGATTTTTGTGCATACAGTTTGCGCTGACCTTAAGGACCATATGCCTCTTGTCTTCTTTTCATTTCATGTTAAAAATTTCTAAGCTGCTTTGTTTTATTTAGATTTTGATAATAGATACCCAGTGAGAAGCACCTTCCTTTTACACGATTCTTTTAAGTTTTCTATGTTCTTAGTCCATTAAATGTGTTGCATTACCAGTTAGTAGATGCGTTTGGGAAATAAACAATTAGATTTTGATTGTGCATACCAAGTTTTTACTGAGGTAAATTCTTTAAAATTATATAGATTACTAGTGATTCGGGTAAAACCATTTACCGTGTATAACTTCCAAAACGATGTTAACGATGTGCAAATCTCGAGTGAATATAAGTGGCGAAAAATAAAATCACGGAATGGCGAGCAGAAAGTGCTCCCATGCTGTTGGTCGTTTTGCTACGACCAACCGTTCCAGACATATGATCGATCAAAGATTTTAATAACATCAAGTTGCATCACCAAAAACAAATAGGCCCAAATTGATTTTCACTCATCTCCTGTATTGCGGACCCCAAAAATCGTCACTTATTACTGTTAACTGTTAGTTCTCCCAAAGACGTCGCGTTCAATTGGGAATGCAATGCCATGGTCATTGATCGAGTTTTTTAATGACGCGTCATAGAGATCCGTTCTCAATAGTTTTGCGCAAAGTTTTTCGACAGCCCATGGCCGATATTATGGACCCCAAAATCACCTCAATTATTCATATTGGTTACCGAGATAATTTTCCCTAAACTTGGCATTCGATTTGGGTTTCAATGTATTGGTTTCGCACTGACGTCGCGCACTGCTCACATCTACCATTTTGTGTGGCAGACAAACAGAGAGACAAACAAGCGTACAAACAGAGAATCGACTATTAATATATAGACTATATCAAATATAGATGTTTTTATGAGCATGCTTGCTGAAATCTGTTTCCAGTGAATTAGTTGTACCGTGGGGAAGTATTGTAAAAGGTTGAAAAAAAAGCTATAATTATCAAGAGCACCAACGATTTCATGGTCATGGAGAGGCAGGGTATAAAGTAGTTGTTTGACGCGTCTAAATATACTTTGACTTATTCACAAGTATCAGTAGTGCTTTAAACATTTTAATCAAATATAACAGACTGCTTACCGTGATTGTGTTTACAACAATGTTTAAGTTCGTTTTATGAAAATTATCAATCACAATGCTTTCAACAGAAATGGATAGTAAAATATCTATTTATTCATTTATTTTTAAAATCTTTATACAGCGGATTAATTCCAAAATAAAACACTCCATGCTTTAATCTAATAACTGATTATCGAACACATTTTCAAGTTAACGTAGATCAGAAAACAGAAAAAAACTAATCGATCATCAGTAATTACGTAAGTCAAAATAATTATGTTTATTCCTTCTCTGACTGAGGACTTACAACAATTGTTTCGTTCTCTGAGAAATTACTTTGACAATTTGATTCAATATTTGCGCTTTCAGTTATTTAGCTTCGTTGATTTTCATATTTCTTTGTATATTTGCTGTAAACAAACTAACATAAAATGTAAATCCGACTCGTTTGTCCCCACAAAATATTCGTTATAGTATAAGCAGCCATTTTAAACTGCAACAATTTCCTTAGTGGCGTCACTGAAGGACTGAAGTCCTCATTTTTAACAGCAATTTCGTATTTAAAATTAATTACAGTATTAGGAAGCTAAAAAGAATTCTTTCAGTTACGGAAGTTTAAACGAACACTCATCACAAATTCAAACGAACATTATTTACAAAGGTATGTTAAATTAAAGTTTATATTCTTTCTTCTTACAGACTCTTTCTTGGATCAATAGCATGAATCATAATTCCTTTTGTGTTCTTGGACATTTTTTTTTAAGTCATCACTTATATTCAATGACGATAAGATTTTAAACGTTTTTTTGCAAATTGAAATCTGAGTGTTATGTGCTAAGGATTCCTTTAAAGAGTCACTGACAATGTCACTGCTGCACTTGAAGGCTCATATGTTTTTGTATACGTGAAACCTGTCTAGGTACATCTAATAAACCAAATAAAAACATTCTATGATGCATTTGTTTTCTAGGGCCACAATATGTCAGCATTACGTTCCAATCAGGATGATCAAAGTCGATATCAAGTTCTGCAACAACAAGATAATGAGAGTTTCGTTGAAATACGAACGAAAAAATACATAAATAATTTGATGGTGCTCGGTTAGTAATATTTAGTAGCAAGCCTGTATTTTCATAACATCAGTTTGACTAATCCCAAATCTTTGTATAAAATCCATAGCATACTCTTAGCCATACGTTTCTTTTCGTTTCCATCAATTTGGTAAGCCTAAGACCCAGAAAACCCGAGTTACAAACCCGAGTTACAAAATCGAGTTTTGGATTATGACGTCATAATTCGAGTTGTTAACTCGAAAATTTTAATTTTCAATATCTCTTCGAGTTACTAACTCTAATATATATTTGTCGCTTCTTGAAGATGATTTACTCATTCGAAATTAAAAAGGCCATGTTTTGACTTTGAGTAACTAACCCGATGATTTTTCAAATAAATCAAAAGGAGTTACTAACTCGATAGTACTATTTTGCCTTAAAAGGTTCGAGTTACTAAAGTTTTCCATAATTTCTCACAATTTATCGTGTCTGCTTGATTTCCAAACTATTTCGGATAGCAAAAACAATTGTTTTTCAAACAATGTTTAAAATAATATCATGTCAAGTCTTCTCGAGATCTTTGCACGTGGAAGAATTTATAATGCTAGATTTGAATTCTGAAGCCTAGTTCCATAATTCAGACGAAGAAGGTCAGCGTAGGCCAAATTTGGAAAATTGTGACATTGTGAATAAAATTCGGTCAAAATTGTCCCAATTTGACCTTATTCGCAACTTGACCTTTAAATTAGAAATCAGCAGTGTAAAGTTGTTCCTTAGTAAATTTTCATTAGACAACATCTAAAATTTAATGGTTCTAAGAGCAAGCAGGAGATTTATTTAAGTGTCAAGTTATTACTTTGTGTTTTATATTTTGTAAAAGCGAATAAACATAACTATAAATGTATGTGATTAAAGGAAATAAAGTGTTTGTGACAAACAAATCATATTAAAATTACAGAAAATACTTACAACAGCCACATTGAAATTTTAATCATCAAACATCCTCCAACTAAAAAACTTGAACTGCGTCTTTGACGTCATGACCGCATTCTCCATCATACTGTTCATTTTTGTTCTTATAAAAAACCCATTACCAGACTGGAAGTAAGGCAACTTAAATTTTTTCACCTTTTTTTTCTATTATTAATATCTTTTTATATTATTATTATTTCTATTATTAACGTTCAAACGAAAAACGAGATTTTATTTCAGCATAATGTTATAAAAAGTTTTTTTCCGAATTTTTCAGGTATTCTTCATATCATCAACGCTGTGTTTATTTTCGGACTTGGAATTACAGTTGTTAGCATACTGTATCATCGTGAAAGACACTTGAATGTCAACAATCATTACACATCAATATGGGTTCCTTGGATATTCATCACAACTGGAATTCTGAGTACTGTTCTACATTGCATGCCATCGAACACAAAATTGGTTGTGGCTCACAATGTATTTGCCATTACTTCAGCTGCATTAACCTTACCTATGATTGCAAGCTCAGGATATGCTATAAGGTAAGTAAAAAAAAACATACACCAATACTTCGCTTCTAAAAGGAACATACGTTTTATAAAGTTGATTGATGTCATTGCGAATTTTAACGAGATGTCAAGAGTTACGTCTTTAAAGAATCAGGAGACTTACTGCATTTCTGACATAATTAGTTTCATTTTTATTTAAGCTATTACAATTGCCACATCAATGTAAGAAGCTATTCCTACACATACCGATACTATGAATATGACAGGTATCAATATCAACAATCTCGTTACAAGTTGGTACGTTACAGCTATACCTATTATAATCACAGAGAATGTAAGTATCATGGCAACGCAGGTCAAGCATTACATGCAACAATTGTAGCTCTTGCGGTTACTCAATTGATCCTTGCAGTTATTACCACGTATATCAGCTTCAAATTATTCAATTGCTGCAAACAAGGATGTCCTTGTCAAGACTGTTGCACTGATGGAAATTCAGGTATGCTCACCTCTCTCTCAATTTTGTGATTTACTTTTCACATACATTGAGCATGATAGTATTTCGAGGCTAAAAGCTTGACCTAACTTTCTCAGCCTGTAACGACTCATACTTAACTGTGTTTTTAGTGGCTTTTTGTTAGTAAAAACAGTGATTCGCTTCGATAAAAAGTTGGCTACCAAGTTGCAAAATTATAACAATAATATTGAATTAAAAGTTTTTGGAGAAAAACATCAATACCTTTTCTAACTACAAATATTTCGAACATCATTTGTATGACGAGAGTTGGTATAATGAAGAAAACCGTTCTAATTACTACATATTATTGGTATACTATAGCTTTTATATATTTTTTTTAAATTTATTTACATTAATTTGTGTCTTCCGGCAATTTCAGGATCTCTTGGTACTCAAGTCTACCAAATGCAGACGATACCATTGCAAAGTCAATATTATTTGCAACAGGACACAACCCAGCAACTAGTCCATTCACATAATACACCACACCGACAATTCGTTGTACAAAACATGCCCACTTCAATTATAAATGCCCCACCCCCATACAGTGCACAAACGTCGTCAACGAGTAATCAAATACATCAAACAGGACCTCAAGCGTCCTCCATGAACTATCAACTCTCTCAATTTTCTGTGACAGCACAACCTTCTCAAGCACAAACAAACCAAGAATTCTTTTTGTCCACACCGGAACTATCAGCTGCATCAGTTGGGCAACAACCTATTGCTACATCTGCACAACGAGTACCCGCAGTTCAAACGCCTGTACAAACACCAATTTTTATTGGACCAGATGGCAAGCAGTATGCTCTAATGCCAATCAATACGCAGACAACAAACGCTTCATTACCCTCAGCAAGTACAACTTCATCAACTGGAAACGTTCCAGTGTTGTGTAGTGCCTTTCCATCCACAGCTTCAACAGAGATCGTTACACCAATGCAACAGGCACTGCCGACGGAGACAAGCACTGTTGGCAATACCACGTGTGATTGACTTGGAAAGGATGCAAAGGAATCACTCCCACGATTGAACGACAATATCTCTGAAGAAGAAATTTCAGCTGACTTGGCAGGATACTTTTCGTAATTTTTATCTGTTCACGTGGACTGTTTTTTACATGTGCTTTCAGAAATGTTCTAGTTGTAGGCTTTTATTGAAACCCACTTTCCTTCTGAGTGGTTCCTTTAACAATTGCATACTCTTGCACTATTACCTAGCTATATTGCATTGCCAGTTATGAAATGAGCTAGGAAAATGAATAATTTTTTTTGATTGTGAATGCAAAGTCTTTGGTGAGTTACAATCATTAAACTTGTAGATATTATTTTAACTGTAACGATTGTGCAAAATTGCCGATCCTTCTTGATTCCACTAACATTTGTAATAGTGATGGATTTTGAAATGCAAATAGTCTCTTCAATAAAGTATTTTCTTTTTTACCAACCAATGTTTAATACTAGTCTTTGGTAGTTTTTAGAACATTTCATCTATAAAATGATCATTGTTTGTCTGTGTCTGAAGTTTCTGGAGTTAATATAATGTGATGCACATGTTAAGTTGAATTTAAATCTGTCGTTTTCTTATTCTTTGTTGTTATGCCGACAAATGCATTAATTCCGAAAATGTCGTAACTAAGACAAATGTAGAAAAATTTTAAACGCCAATGTAGTAACTCCGACAAATCTAGTAAAAATCAACGACAAATGTAGTAATATCGCTAAATGTAGTAAACCTACGTCAAATGCAGTTAACGGTTGTGGATGGTTGAAATGAGTCATAATTAGGAAAAACAAATTAAGGTCTTTACCAAGTAACTTTTTCAATGATATCAGGTATCAGGTAGCCATATAACAAAACCTTAAGTCGTGCATGCGCAGTAAAGAAGCTGCTAAAATCATCTAAATGCGCTCATTAGGCAAAATACATCAAGGTTTTCACAAGTAACTTTTCAAGGGCTATCAGGTGGCTGCCTAATAAGCCTTGAACTAGCGCATGTGGAGTAAGAGACTGTCAATACAAGCAAAATGAGTCATAATTAGGCAAAACACATGCACACATGAGCCGGTTAGAACTTAAAAGTTTACTTAGAAAGAGATTGTGACCACGGGCTAATCGTGTGCTTCACTAAAAGCTATATTTGTTAAATCAATGAATTCGAGATACAATCTTGCGGTTTAGAACTAAACAGTCCAAGGACCTGCAATCCTACTGTTTAAAAAACTGCAAACATACATGTATGGCACATTTAGCTTGCATTTAATACTGCGCATTTGTACAGACACTATATGTCACAATCGACCCTATATGTCGCAATCGATCCTATATGTCGCAAAATCAACCCTATATGTCGCAAATCGACCCTATATGTCACAAAGTCGACCCTATATGTCGCAACCAAAAAAATTGTATTTTTTCAAATAAATGACACTATATGTCGCAAAATTTTCAAAAGGCGACCCTATATGTCGCAAACTTTAAATTGAAAAATTATTGATGATAGTGAAATTTTGCTTTATATTTTGGTTCTTTGACATCGCGGATATGTTTGATCATGCCGAATATAATTACTAGCCACGTGTATCATATTTAAATATGCAAAGTAAGCAGTTTTGGAAAAAAAGAAAACCTTCAAAGAAGGTTATTGGCCTTTTGATATAGAATTATGAAAATTAGACTGAAAGAATTATATAACATGCTAAATCGGTCTTGAAATTTTCAAAATTTAAACTGAAATTTATTTCTATTCCTTCAAATTAATGAATAATTTTGTTCATTTAATTGGTTAAACTTTACCATAAATAAAATCAAAAATGTTGTTCTTGACACCTGCACCCACGTGTTTTTAACTTTGAGCAGTAAATCGCACAAAACATATTATCAAACGTTTTGCATTTACGTATACACCACCGATAAACTTAATTACATCTGAATGACATAAACATTCTTCTTTTGGGAGTACAAAATAAGCTTTTGATCATCAGATGTCAGACAGTAATTACGTATGTAAATCATAAACTTCAAACATTTGATATGTACTAACAATCTTCTTAATTACAAACTAGGAAAGCCATTTGTAATAAAGGGTATTGACAATATATATAACTTAAAAACAGATCAAACATTAAAAACATTGAAATATTATATATCATCAAAAATTAAAACATTACATTAAAACATCAGTAGACCCACATTTTGGATGTTGGAGCTGAGGAGGACTCTGAGCTGAGCTTCAGTATACACAGCTTAAAAGGAATAACAGTCCATACATGAAACAAACGAAGATATTTTGTGTTTTCAGTAAAAACAAACAAATATCTACCTTCTTGACTCTTCTGTGTAGGATATGTCACTGTATTGTATTGATTGACTTAGTATGTTGTTTATATTTATTGACTTGTTGATATGTTGGATATTATTTGGTTATTCTTGGTTTACTTGGACACCATGTTTTCCTTTGTTTATTTTAGAAAACCACATTCTTTAACTAATAAAAGATAATAGTATAAAGAACGACATCTTGTTTATTCTGTTGACAAAACGTTCAAATCTTATTTAGAAAAGAATGATCACAGTTCAAGATAATTCGAAGTTTCTTCTATAGATTTTTTTTTTCATCTTAAAATGTGTATATGCTCTTAAGAATCCATTTAATATCGACCAAAGAAACTTGTAAATCTAAAAGGGTTTCTTCGCTATGTGACATGCGTTGCACGGCGTTTTGGTTTCATGTAAAAGCACGCATGAATTTTCAAAAAACCGCTAGGTTTGGACAGCACAAAAAAAAGAAAAGAAAAAAAAACAAAAACAAAGCCGGTGTCACAGTAAACTTTAACTCCCCTAAATAATGACTCCCCAGTCCTAATAAACTGTTAAAGTTATTTTGCACAGAGAACTTTTCCAATTCTAACATAGAACTTCTTCAAGTAAAAAACTTACATCATGTACAGACTCGTTAAAAACAAGAACGTAAAAAACAAAGACCTATAGAAAAAACTAAACAATGCAACACGCTACATACATAAAAAGAAACCAACGCATTGTCGAAATAGAAATAGACATACGTCATACGAGTCACATATTCAGTATAGAAACAATCTTTTGTCTATTATCAACACTCCCACTTGACGAGTATGGCGAGTCTGACAGTCATTTCACACCTAACATGATTCGAAGTTTATCAAATTTCGCTTTGGGTAAGCTTTTCGTTAAGATATCAGCAACCATCTCATCTGTGGGGCAATATTCGACTTTAATCACTTTCTCTCCAACAGCTTGTCTAACGTAATGAAATTTAATGTCGATGTGCTTTGTTCTTGAATTCGATCTTGGATTTTTGCTAAGTCCAATAGCACCTTGATTGTCTTCATACAATGTCGTTGGCGTTGTTTGTTTGAACCCAATGTCGTTCAATAATTGTCGAAGCCAAGTTGCTTCTTGTGCAGCATGACTGAGAGAAATGTACTCAGCTTCTGTAGAAGACAGTGCAATAACAGATTGACGCTGTGATCGCCATGTGATTGGAGACCCTCCAATCTGAAAGACGTACCCAGATGTCGACTTTCTGGATATCTTATCACCTGCCCAATCAGCGTCAGTGTAAGCAGACAAATTGACTTTATTTGTTTTCGATGCGACAAACTCTAAACAATAGTTCAATGTCCCTTTTATGTAACGAAACACACGTTTGATTCCTTTCCAGTGTTCTTGGCTAGGGTTAGACATAAACTGGCTTAATACTCCAACTGCATAAGATAGATCAGGTCGTGTACCGATAGAAGCATAGATGAGTGATCCAATAGCAGCTTGGTAATCCTTGAGATTGACAGGGGGATCTTCTGTGGGCATTTTTTCGAAAAGCTTCCCAGTCTCCATTGGTGTTGATACTGGCTTACACTCATCCATTCAAAAACACTTTAGCACATTTTGTAAATAAGCTGTTTGACTGATTCGAAGAATACCTTCTTTACGATCTCGCTTAATTGACATACCAAGGATGTAATTAATTTCACCTTGATCAACCATATCAAATTCATTCTCGAGATTCTTCTTTTCCTGGTCGAGAAGTTCAAGATCATCAGATGCTAAAATGACATCATCAACATAAATAGCAATAATCATCAAAGAGATTCTGTTATTCTCTTTGACACATTTGTAATAAATACATGGATCAGCATCACTAGCGTTATACCCATTTTCTTTCAAATAGCGATCGATTTTTAAGTTCCACAAACGAGCAGCTTGTTTCAGACCATAGATACTTTTATGAAGCTTGCAAACTTTGCTCGGATCATCGACAAAACCTTTAGGTTGTTTCATGTAGATTTCTGCATCTAGATCTCCATTTAAAAATGTAGTTTTGACATCCATTTGATGAACATCAAGATTGAGCTCATTAGCAATAGCTAAGATAGTCCTTATAGAATTATATTTGGCAACAGGAGCGAAAGTATCATCAAAATCAATGCCTTGCTTTTGGGAATATCCTTGAGCAACAAGACGAGCTTTGTGTCTGTTGATTTGACCATCTGCACCACGTTTCTCTTTGAAAACCCAGCGACTACCAACTACATTTTTTCCTTCAGGAAGATCGACTAGATCCCAGGTGCGATTTTTGATGAGTGAATCCATCTCATCTTGAACAGCTTTACGCCATTGATCAGCTTTGCTGCAACTCATTGCTTCTTCATAGCTGGAAGGCTCATTATTACTAACAGCAATGCTAGCATTTTCAACGAAATCCCACCAATTTCCAGTAAGAACACCGAGACGATCAGGTGCTCTTCTCTCGCGTTGAATACGTTGATTGATTACGTTAGGGACTTCTCGTGGAATAGCTTGGTCAGGAGCAGCTTGGTGATCAGGTACAGGTTGATCTTCAGGTGCATGGTCAGCAATCTCATCAACATTTGAATCAAAGTAAAACTCACAAGGTTCCTCGATAATGTCTCGTTTGGTGGAGTCTCCCACTTTCGGAAATTCCTCTTCAAAAAACAGAACATCATTACTTCGAATCATTTTTCTTGATTCAGGATTAAATAACTTGTACCCTTTGCTATCACTAGGGTAACCAACGAAGATGCATGAAATAGAACGTTTATCTAATTTGTTCTTTTGGTTTTCAGACGGCACATGAACCATACCTTTGCAACCGAAAACTCGCAAGTGGTGTACGGCAGGCTTCTTTTCAAACCAGCATTCGAATGGTGTTTGATCTTTCAATTTCGACGTTGGGCTGCGATTTCGAACGTAAACCGCTGTTGCAACCGCTTCAGCCCAAAACTCCAAGCCTAGGTTAGTTTGATGAAGCATTGATCTCGCTAAATCGAGGATGGTACGATTCATTCTCTCGGAAACACCATTTTGCTGTGGCGAATAAGGAATCGTAAACTCTCGTTGGATCCCTTTATCTTTACAAAACTGATTAAACTCATTTGAAGTGAATTCGCCACCATTGTCGGAGCGGAGTCTCTTAATTTTACGACCTGCAGCATTTTCCATCAAAGCAACATACTCTTTGAATTTCGACAGTGTTTCACTTTTAGCCTTCATAGTGTATAGTACGGTATATCTGGAAAAGTCATCGATGAAGGTAACAAAATATTTCGATCCTCCCACTGAATCAATACTCATAGGTCCACAGACGTCACTGTGGATCAACTCCAAAGGTTGCTCAGTTTCAGATTCTGACCTTTTTGGAAACGAATTTCGGTGTTGTTTTCCAACTGCACAGCCTTCACACTTTAGGTCACTCATCTCTTTAGGATCGATCTGCAAACCAGTAACTAATTCTTTGTCATTTAAGGATTTTAAACTTTCATAACCTAAATGACCATATCGCTGGTGCCATAAATGTAAGGATTGCGGTTTGGTTGCCTTTCCAATGCAACAAGTTTCATTAAAATCCACAGTATTGAGTTTATACAATTTGCCATGTTTATGGCCAATAACGTAATCCTTCCCATCGATATTAATACCACATGATTGTCCCTGGAACTCAACAACAGCACCCTTCTCCGTAACAGACGGCAGTGAGAAAAGTTTGTTTTGCAATTTCGGCACGTAAAGAACATCCTTCAAAACAATATCGACTTTTTCATCTTTATTCAGCACGGTTAAATGCACTTCCCCTTTTCCATACGAATACAGACAACTATTATCTGCTAATTGAATGCACAATGGTTGATTGAACTTATGAAAGTTTTTAATGCTTTTCCTCTCAGAAGTCATATGTTGAGATGCTCCAGAATCTATCCACCATTCTTCTCCATTATTCGGATTAGAGGACACGAGAGCGATTTCTGGCGACTGATCAGTCTGGTTAGACAAATTTGCTTTTTGTTTGGCATTTTCATCACGCTTTTTCTTGGTACAATCTCGGGCATAATGGTTTTTTCCTTTACAATAATGACATATAAACTCTTTCGGTTTTTTCGGATCTTTCGGATTTTTAGTGAAAAGAGCATCCTTAACTCTGTCCTTTGACGCAGGAAATTTCATCTTTTCAGCTTCATGAATTAAACGGTCACGGACATACTCCCATGTCAAATTATCTTCAGCAATGGTTTCCAATGCAGTTATTAGAAAATTAAATTCTTCAGTAAGACTACTTATCAAAATGATAACTAAATCGTGTTCAGCTATAGGATCGCCTATTGCTTCTAAATGTTCCGCAATCGTCTTGACAGAATTGATGTGTTCAACCATATCACCACCTTTCTGTAATTTTGCTGAATACAACTTTCTTCGCAGCTGTATTTTTCTCGAAAGCGTCTTCTGCTGGAAATGTTTTGCTAAGCTATCCCAAGCTTCCTTTCCAGTTTCAGCAGAACGTACATAGATTTGGAGATTAGTCGAGATTGATAAACAAACACTAGCAAGAGCAAGATTCTCTCTCTTTTTAAATTTACGTTTCTCTTCTTCATCACCAGCTTCGTTTAAAACTTCGGAACCATTCACAATCTCCCAGAGATCTCTTCCGATTAAAAACATTTTCATATTAAACTTCCACGTATGGTAGTTCTCAGCTGTAAGTTTCTCAAATTTAAAGTCAAATCCCTTATCAGCAGCCATAGCCATAGTCAGTGAAAGTAATACTATACTGGATCAAGATATAACATAAACTTCGTGTTTTAAAATATGCGATTGTCTGGGCCCATAACCTGTTAAAGTTATTTTGCACAGAGAACTTTTCCAATTCTAACATAGAACTTCTTCAAGTAAAAAACTTACATCATGTACAGACTTGTTAAAAACAAGAACGTAAAAAACAAAGACCTATAGAAAAAACTAAACAATGCAACACGCTGCATACATAAAAAGAAACCAACGCATTGTCGAAATAGAAATAGACATACGTCATACGAGTCACATATTCAGTATAGAAACAATCTTTTGTCTATTATCAACATAAACTAGTTTATAGTGACTCCCCCATCAAAATAAACTAGTTAATTATAACTCCTCAGTTAATATAAACTAGTAAATTATGACTCCCTAGAGTTAACATTTCCTAGAAAATCCTGCTCTTCTAGTTTAAAATGACTCCCCTTTAAATCTTGCTTAAAACTTTTAAAATTCATGTGGCCATTCCTTAAACATCGAGACTTTGAAAAATTAAAATTTTTTCTACTCATCCCTTCATCGAATACCTTATTCTCAACTTCAGTTGAGCTAGAATCTGAGACTATCTGTGTGTCTGCCAGTCTGTGTGTTTGTCCGAAAAACTTTGGGGCAGCCTGAAAAAATGGTCGGATTTGGCTGAAATTTTGCACACTTGTTCCTTGGGTGAATATCTGGGGGTGTTTTTTCAGTTTTTAAGAATTTTGATTTTTTTGCCTGGGATGGGGTCTTGCGCCAAAACGAGGCTAAAACTTTGGGGAAGCTTAGCGACTTCAAAAATGGTCGGATTTCAAATTTAGTATATTTGAACAACTACATTGGGCCTACGAGTTATAAATACAGACGTTGAGCCCAGTGCGGTTAGCACGTTCGACTATATCATATAGTGATAACTTATTTTGTCATTAAATTTTCTCAGGATTTATAGGGTTTACAGTTAAAGATATGCACTGCAATGACTTCTTTTGATGGGTGGGGGTCATGATTAACTAGTTTATTTTGACTCCCTGACATTTTTTAATCCGAAATAGGGGGGGGGGGGGGGGGGGGGGGGTCAATATTTAGCAAGGGAGTCATTATTTCCTAAGAAATTTGTACTTTAGGGGAGTCATTATTTCCTAGTTTATTTTAACTGGGGGAGTCATTTTTCCCAGGGAGTTGAAATAATCCGCTACACCGGTTGTAATAGCTTTCTTGCTTTCGCAGAAATCTAACAAGATGCCCTCACAGGCATAAGGATTTCTGCGAAATCAGCTGAAACATGAAAAATGAAAAATGTTTTTAGTGGGAGAAATGTCTGTTTCTTCGTGAATAAGTGGCAAAACGCTAAAATACTTATATAAAGAATGTTTTGGTAGTTGTCTTGTAAAGGCACACACGAAATTTCAAAAAACCGCTAGGTTTGGACAGCAGAAAAAAAACAAAACAAGATGCCCTACCGGGCAGAAGGATTTCTGCAAGCTTTGCTGCTGAAAATGCCACAAAAATGCAACACTAGCACACTAGTCCTGCAAAACTAAGACAGTCACATCATTCAGCTCGAGAAGCATCAGCATTAAATAAACAAAAATATTGATGCGACTGACAATGTTCGTCAAGAAAGTCAGCCTACCATAACATAAAAAAGGGGCTTTTCTTTATGCTATCGCGGAGATCATTTATGAAGACCTGTTTTTTTGTACGAATAAGCTGAATGATTGTTACTGGATATTTGCCACCCACGTACTCCAAAAAAGTGCATCGACACAATACGAAACTTTAATTTAACCACATTAAATATAACGAATCCTATAAAAAGATTGTGTATACTGGCGGTAACCAACATATCGTTTGGGCAGCACAAACTAATATATAAAGTTTCTATATTGATCTCCTCAGAATGAAAAATATAAATATCACAATAATAATTACTTAGAAATTAAAGCTCATATCTAATCTAAAAGTTAAAAAAAAATACAACATACGTAGGGAGGAGAAAAGAGATAAGCTGATATAGCCAGAATACATCCAAAAATTGCTACTAAATATAGTATAAATAGCTGTATAAAGTGCATATGTTGGTGATGTTGGGGAGGAGCTGAAAGGAAGCTAAGCTGAGCTTTAAAAATCCAAAAGCTTCTAAAAATTGACTTCAAACATGCATACACATACAAAATACACGAAGGTCTTTCATATTTAAAAAGGCTTGGAGCAAAAATAAAACAAGAAATATACCTTTTCTTCCTAACACCATGTATTGGCACTGTTTTCATATTTTAAACTTCAAGAAAATTTCTTTCAAAAAACAGAATAACCACACTGTAATTTAATTTTGTGAACATGATAAGTTCCCAACAGTAATGCAATTCTTTATATAAAATTATAAGCTGTATTAACTTCTTTTAAAGCCATATTTCCAGCAAAGAAACTTTTAGCAAACTACACACGTTCTTTCGCTGCCATTTTTAAAACGTTTTGTGGACGATCACATGGCATGGCGAAAATCAGCCAATAAACTATCGCTATTTAAGTGGAGGTGGCTAAATTAGCACCCTTTCGTAGAAATCGGGCATTATGCACCAATGACAATTAAGACGGCTTTTGTATGAACCAATCAAATTGGAGAAACAAATATGACTAGGTTTGGACAGTAAGATGAAAAAAAAAAACAAAGACGATCGTAAAGTATTTCTTGCTTTGCAGAAATCCAAAAAAGCAGCTGAAGTATTAAAAATGAAAGACTAGTGACATTCTTGAAATTTTAAGATTGAATGACTTCTACAATACAACACCACATTTTGATCACACACACGCAAGGAATCCATGAAAGCATAACTGATATATACTATAGATAAAAAATAAATAAAACAAAAATAGAATAGTTAAGCCCGCTAGAAAGTTTTTCAACATTTTGTTCATTTACAGATATGATGGCAATTTAACTTTTAAAAAGTGTAAACAGGGCTTAACTAAAAGCAACAGAAGCTTTTAAATACAAAGAAAAGAAATACGCATGAGGTGCGAATCGTAACCATGGATACGCATTTTATATGACAGTTTTTTTTAAAAAAACAACAAAAAAACTATGTAAGTAAGAGCAAAAAGAAAAAAACACAAACTTTTTCGAAAAAAATATAAGAAACAAAGTAAAAGCGAAAAATTCATCAGAAATATTATGTTTTAAACTATAACTACGTATCTACCTACCTAAGCTAGCTACCAAGCATTTAAAAACATACCAAAACAAAGTTTAACTATGAACGACTTCGATAAATTTTCTTAACTGCAAGAGAGCTTCGAAGCACAAGACGTTACCAACAACAAACTTTTAAAATCAAACGTGATGCTTCGAATTTGGTGGAACTGAAGTTCTCCATTGTGTTTTTAGTGGGAGAAATGTCTGTTTTTTCGTGAAAAAGTGGCAAAACACTAAAATACTTACATAAGAAATGTTTTGGTAGTTTTCATATAAAGGCACACACGAAAGTTCAAAAAACCGCTAGGTTTGGACAGCAGAAAAAAAACAAAACAAGATGCCTTTGCAGGCATAAGGATTTCTGAAAAATCAGCTGAACTATGAAAAAAGAAAGACTACGACATTCTCGAAATTTAAGAAAAGTTTAATCCGCAATTATTAAATTTCTGATCATGTACTCCCCAAAAATCTGGAAGAACATAATTGCCACTATGCAAAACTTTATACCAATAAACATCAATAAACTTGATTATATCTGAATGACATATATATCTTCTTTATTTTGTTGGTACGAAATGATATTAAGGATTCAGATAAGACAATGAGTATGCATGTAAGTCAATGTAAATGTTATGAATTTAATATGTATTGTCAATCTTCCTAACAGAATTCCTAAGGACAAAAAGGAACGCATAGATTTTAATGATACGAAATACATCCATATATATACAAAATCAACATACATAACTGAAACTTAAACTTAAAAACTTAGAAACTTAAAAAAACATTAAATTTTTAATTACGCATATACCCCAGGAAATTATTAAAGCATAGCGCTGACACAATATGAAACGTACACACGTTAACTGCCAATAAACTTAATGAACAAAAGAACAATAAATTTAAATAGATGCTGTAAGATATCACAGTGATTACGTAAGTCTTTTAATATAGACGGTCAATCTTCCTAATAACGAAAAGACTTCCCAAACAAAAAAAGTAAACAAAGATTTGGATTATGTAAACATGTGATCCAAATTAGCAAACATAACTGAAAGCAGTTAAAATTTACAGACAGTCGAGATGTTTCCTATTTGCTATCATAAACAGGAAGTCCTATTCCTAATTAAGGGCATTAATAATAATACAGCCAAGAACTATATATACATAAAAACATGCTAACATAGCTAGAGAAATACCTATCAAACATAAAATGATGCAGGCAGAGGTTAGACAGATATTCTTGTTGTTGGAGCTGAAGAGGAAACTGAGCTGAGCTGTACGTATCCAGAACTTAAAAGGCATTACAGCCCACAAATGAAACAAACGAGCTTTTGTATTTAGAAAAGCTTAAAAGAATACCAGACATTTTCAAAAAAAAAAAAAAACTTTCCTTTTTGACAGACTGTTTTTATAAAACATTGAGAACTTGTTTTTAAAAAAGAATGAACACAGTAGAATCTTTGTAAGATAATCATAAATTTCTACCCTCTACCCTCGGTCTTGGAACTGTAAATCTATTCAACATTGATCAATCAACTTTTGGAAGTTTCTTCGGTCACGCTGTAGTGTACCATTTTGCGAACGGCGTGCAAATGTAAGTCGAAAAATACCCGGATGATCACATGGCGGAAATTCAAGCCAATAAACTAGCGCTAACTAAAGATAATTAGCACCCTTGCGAAATAGTGGCGACTTATGCACCAATGAACATTAAGACGGCTTTTGTATGAACCAATCAAACTGGAGAAACAAATATGACTAGGTTTGGACAGTAAGAGGGAAAAAAACCCCAAAAAAACAAAGACGATCGTAAAGGCTTTCTTGCTTACGCAGAAATCCAACAGGATGCCCTGACAGGCATACTGATTTCTGCGAAACCAGCTGAAGCATAAAAAATGAAAGACTAGTGACATTCTTCAAATTCGAAGATTGAATGACTTCTACAATACAACATCACATTTTTGATCACACACTCCCTAGGAATCCATGGAAAGCATAACTGATACTTATATAGATCAAAAATAAATAAAACAAAAATAGAACTATAACAGTTAATCCCGCTGGAAAGTTTGTCAACTTTTGTTCCCAGGGATGATGGAAATTTACCTTTTAAAAAGTGTAAATAGGACTTAACTAAAAACAACAGAAGCTTTTACATACAAAGAAAAGAAATACGCGTAAGGTGCGAATCGTAACCATGGATACACATTTTATATGACAGTTTTTTTAAAAAAGAAACGATGTAAGAGCTAAAAGGAAAAAAAACACAAACTTTTTCGAAAAAAAAATTAAGAAACAAAGTAAAAGCGAAAAACCCATCGGAAATACTTTGTTTAAAACTAACTACGTATCTACCTAATCTAGCTACTAAGCATTTAAAAATATAGATTTTGAAAAGTTTAACTATGAACGACTTCGATAAATTTTTCCTAACTGCAAGAGAGCTTCGAACCACAAGATGTTACCAACAACAAACTTTTAAAGTTATAAGTTTATTACAAGCGATGCTTTGAATTTGGTGGAACTGAAGTTCTCCATTGTATTTTTAGTGGGAGAAATGTCTGTTTTTTCGTGAAAAAGTGGCAAAATACTAAAACACTTTATAAAGAATGTTTTGGTAGTGTTCATGTAAATGTACGCACGAAATTTCAAAAAACCGCTAGGTTTGGACAGCAGAAAAAAAAAAAAAAAGAACAAGATGCCCTTACGGGCAGAAGGATTTCTGCAAGATCAGCTGAAAAATGAAATACTATATATAACAACTTTCTTGAAACTTGAATGATTTTGAATCATTGAATGGTGGAAGAATTTCTACAATATATATTACATTCCCAGGCATGTATAATTGACACAATGCGAAACTTTCTTATAATGTATATACTGCCAATAAACTGAATGATATATTCATTAATACAATTAATATCAACAATATATTGATCCTTTCAGATATCCTAATGAGTATGCTCGTAACTCATAAACTCAAAACATTTTTCCAAGTACACATCAATTGTGGGTATGCAAAATACATTCTTATAGACTAAAAAAATCAGCATATATTTATATATAACTTACATTGATAAACAATATGAAATGCACTTACATTCTTGATCTAAGTTGACATATGTGACATGTTTAAATTTTTCTTTTTTTTGAAATTAAGGGAAGTTGAAAATAACATTACGTTTTTGATTACATATGCACCTCAGGGTATTGCAAAATTGTTATTGACACTATGCGAAACTTCATTTCATATATATATATACACCACCGATAAACTTAATTACATCTGAATGACATAAAACATCCCTTCTTTTGGGGATGCAGAACAAGATTAAGTTCATATTAAACTTTTCAGATATCACAGTGGTTACGTACGTAAATCATTTTCTTTAAACACTTAACATGTGCATGTACTTAATTACGTACATAATTCCCAATATTGCAAACACAAAAAGTAAACCAAAATTTTGATCATTAAAAATTAAAAATAAATACCTTAACTCACCACACACAGTTTTATAACTGAAAGAAAGGAAAATTTTCTTTGTGTGTTTCAAGATGTACTGGTGTATTGCAGTACAGGCAGTTGGAAGATGTTTCAATTTGCTATTGTGATTAGGAAAGGCTATTAGTAATAAAGGACATTGGCAGTATATAAAACTTAACAACTGATCAAGCATTAAAACATAAACATTATAGCATCAAACATTAAAAGTGTGGTACAGAGTTGACACACATTTTTAATGATGGAGCTGAGGAGGACAGTAAGCTGAGCAGTACGTATCCACAGCCTAAAAAGCCCACACATGAAACAAACAACCATCTTTTTTTAGAAACAATCTCAGGCATTTAATCTCAAAAACAAAGGCATACCTTTTTCGTTCTGTTTACAAAACATTAAAAACTTTTCCTTGGAAACGAATGATCATCATTGAATCATTTCAAGATAATTTTAAATTAATGCCAGATATATCATTCTTCATCTTCAGTTATGGAAATGAGGATCTTCTTTACATTAAATCCATTAAATACTGACTAAAGATACTTTGGTGTCCTGTCGGTTCATTGTGAGTTTCTGTGCCTGAAATGCGTGGTTTTGGTTTCGTGTAAACATTCGCACGAGATTTCAAAAAACCGCTAGGTTTGGACAGTAAGAAAAAGAAGAAGAAGAACCAAAGCCGGTTTTAAGGTATTTCTTGCTTTCGCAGAAATCCAAAAACAAAGCCGGTTTTAAAGTATTTCTTGCTTTCGCAGAAATCCAACAAGATGCCCTTGCAGGCATAAGTTTTTCTGCAAAAGCAGCAGAAGCACGAAACCCTAGAAATCTATGAAAGCATCAATGATACATACTATAGATCCAAAAAATATTAAAGCTCCTCTTTCCTGTTGAGCATTTTGAACACTTTACACACAAACGTTAACAAGATTTTATACTACTTTTATGGTTATGGAGAGACGATTGCTTAATGAATGAAACTTTAAGTATCAAAATGAAAGTAGTTTTTTCTTGAAAACAAACATATTATATACTGTAGATCAAAAATAGATAAGACAAAAATACTTGCACGCACGAAATTTCAGAAAACCGCTAGGTTTGGACAGTAGAAAAAAAACAAAAACAAGATGCCCTTGCAGGCATAAGGATTTCTGCAAAATCAGCTGAAGTATGAAAAGAGAAAGACTACAAGATTCTTAAAATTTAAGAAAAGTTTAATCTGCAATATATATTCATTAAATTTCTGATCATGTACTCCGCAAAAATCTGGAAAAACATAATTGTCACTATGCAAAACTTTATACCAATAAACATCAATAAACTTGATTATATCTGAATGACATAAGTTCTTTATTTTGTTGGTACGAAATGATATTAAGTATTCAGTGATCAATGAGTATGCATGTAAGTCAATGTAAATGTTATGAATTTAAATATGTATTGTCAATCTTCCTAACAGAATTCCTAAGGACAAAAAGGAAAGCGTAGATTTTAATGATACGAAATACATCCATATACATACAAAATCAACATACATAACTGAAACTTAAACTTAAAAACTTAGAAACTTAAAAAAACATTAGATTTTTAATTACGCATACACCCCAGGAAATTATTAAAGCATAGCGCTGACACAATATGAAACTTACGTTAACTGCCAATAAACTTAATGAACAAAAGAACAATAAATTTAAATAGATGCTGTAAGATATCACAGTGATTACGTAAGTCTTTCAATATATACGGTCAATCTTCCTAATAACGAAAAGACTTCCCAAACAAAAAAAAGTAAACAAAGATTTGGATTATGTAAATGTGTTGTTTAAATTAGCAAACATAACTGAAAGCAGTTGAAATTTAAATACAGTCAAGATAAGTTTCCTATTTGCTATCCTAAGTAGGGAGTCCCATTCCTAATTAAGGGCATTGATAATAATACAGCCAAGAACTATACAAGTAAATATGCTAACATAGCTAGAGAAATATCAAACATAAAATGATGCAGGCAGAGGTTAGACAGATATTCTTGTTGTTGGAGCTGAAGAGGAAACTGAGCTGAGCTGTACGTATCCAGAACTTAAAAGGCATTACAGCCCACAAATGAAACAAACGAGCTTTTGTATTTAGAAAAGCTTAAAAGAATACCAGACATTTTCAAAAAAACAAAAACCTTTCCTTTTTGTCACACTGTTTTTATAAAACATTGAGAACTTGTTTTTAAAAAAGAATGAACACAGTAGAATCTTTGTAAGATAATCATAAATTTCTACCCTCTACCCTCGGTCTTGGAACTGTAAATCTATTCAACATTGATCAATCAACTTTTGGAAGTTTCTTCGGTCACGCTGTAGTGTACCATTTTGCGAACGGCGTGCAAATGTAAGTCGAAAAATACCCGGATGATCACATGGCGGAAATTCAAGCCAATAAACTAGCGCTAACTAAAGATAATTAGCACCCTTGCGAAATAGTGGCGACTTATGCACCAATGAACATTAAGACGGCTTTTGTATGAACCAATCAAATTGGAGAAACAAATATGACTAGGTTTGGACAGTAAGATGAGAAAAAAAAAACAAAGACGATCGTAAAGGCTTTCTTGCTTACGCAGAAATCCAAAAACCCAGAGCCGGTTTTAATGTATTTCTTGCTTTCGCAGAAATCCAACAATACTCAAATACGATTGGCTGATACAAAATTTACCAAATGAGAGAGAAAAAATACGCTCTCAAAAGTAGAATGAGCCAAGAATACGCCAAGCTCAAGAGCAGCTCAAGAGAATTCTAAATCTCTCAGTCAGCGGTAATTTTGATTTTATGCGCATGCGTCAGCAAAATTCTCGCGAGCTTCTGCTCGAGCGTAAAATGCAGTTGTATGGAAACCGGCCTTAACGTTATCATTTACCTCTATAGCAAAAATGACTTCATTTCATTCAGTAAGGGCATCGAGTTCAGATACAGAGTACATCATGAATCAAGTCATCGACATTCATCAAATAATCAGAACAAATCAGTTATACAATTTTTAAATAGTTATAATCAACATTTATAACTAGCATTAACTGATGAAAACATCGGTAGAGCCAGAGGTATTCCTTATTAACTTATCTAGGAAGCAATATTCATTTTCAAGACAAATCAATTTTATTTTAACCTAGCATGCAAACATTATATGGCAAATCTGGAACTACAAAATAATGTATCTTTGTTCAATGGTTTGTAAAGGTGGTAACCTTCATTCACAATAAAACCAAATAAATAACAATGAGCCACTGATTTAGTACACATATTTTTTTATAAGAAACGTGTTTATAAGAAACTAGAGTCTGAAATGAAAAAACAGCTAAGAAACTTTCAGTACTGACTTTTTTGGTCTCAGCAAGTTAAGAAACTTGTCTTAAATTAAATAATATACAGTACCTTCTCATTCGAATCTTAAAATTCGATTGGCAAATTCAAATCTCGATGGAATAAAGTCGAAATAGTTTGCGTGATTTTGTAAAAAAATGGCGAGTAAATGCCATCATGTGTTTTCTTATCCGTTATCAGTTTTTGCAGCAAATTTTGCATGGAATGACTAAAAGAACTTTGAGCAAGTTTTTTCAATTGAAAAGACATATGCAAGTCTCACAACACAGCACAAAGGATATGTCAACAAAAAGGTACTTTTGTGTATATTTACAACAAAACTGTTCAAAGCTATTTGGTGCAGCACACTGTAAGTTAATTTGGTGCAAAGCTGTACAAGGTATTAAGGTGCATAAACACAGGTATTAATTAGACATGTGTACAGTACTTTGTTTTGACGGTCAAAGCTGCACATGTGTTCTTTTTTTCTATGTTTTATTTCATCTCGAGGAAGAAAGAACTGAAAAATATGTACAAAACAACAACAGCTAGAAAAGCATCACTGCTCCAATTGGAACAGGAAGAGAAATAATCTTCTATCCAGCGCACAATATAGTGATCACACAGCCAAAAGTATACAATGTGATACAAAACAAAGTGATCCGGTGAATGAAAGTTATGCACAAACAATATTTTGAAGACGCTAGTTAGCTTGTCCTTGTGCTAAGAAATATTGAGTATATCAATAACTTTTCTCATTAAAAAGACATATCTAAAATAAAATAACATGGAAAAATTGAAAGAATATTTATACAAATTTTAGTCTGTAGGACTAGCAATTTAGGTCTGGAAAATTAATGATACTGTAACTTAGACTGTGACGACGATGCATATGAGCGTCGGACTAAAAGGACAATACTCACCGCGGCCCCACGACGATTTTAAACACGATCTCCACTAACGTTACAATCGTGAAAAATAAGGACCTGGAGCCGAACAGAATAATGAAGTAGCGAAAACGCGAGAGTATCGAAATTGTCAGCCATATATAGTCATAGGCATATTTGAGGTCAGTCAATAAAAAGTGGAGAATTCCAACATTACAATACTTTTTTTCAGTCCTAAGTGTTTATGAGGCTACTTGCATTCTTTCCTCCTCTACTTTACTTTAAACTCTCCTCCACAAATTTTGACTGAGCACTAGCTACGCCTCTGATAATTGATGATTAATAAGAAATTGTCTATCTATACAAAAGAAGTATTACTTTCGATATTTGGAAAGATATCTTAAATAGAAGTAACTAAGCATAAGAACAAAGTACAGCAACCGATTACAACTGGAACTAACAGAAACTTCTTTCCGCTATGTTTACTCTTCCCGAAGCCTTCTTTCACACTGTGCGATAAAAGCACACCGCATTATTTCGTGACCAAACCCAGAAAAGCTCATCGGTTGAATTTCGTAATGCTTTTGGACTGTTGCATAAAAAAAGGGTAACCTGCGTAAAGATAGCCAACTGTTATGAAGGTCATGCAAAGGCAAGATCAAGGAAAACTCTACAAGAGAGGAACAATTATGTTTTTGCTCTCGTTTCCACACCCCCTGCTTATTGTTGTACTGAGGGATTCAGACTGCTGACCTCAGCAAACTCCAACTCTCACTTCTATTTTTAACGTTTTGATTCCACTACAGCAACAAATAAAAGTAGTTCAATTCAAAGTTGGAGAGACAATAGAGATAAAATAAAGTTTCGAAATTTCATTTATGCTTTTATGAAGATCTGGGGAGTAGATAACTAGAAATGTAATTTTATGCAGGGTGTTTTAACGGGCTATAATTTTTACACATATATCAGATTTTAGATAATTTAGTCCAAAACACTGGCAGTAACTAGGATTTCTTTAAACTGTTACGGTCATTAATTACTTAATGGTTAATAAAAGTAAGATTTAACGAGCAATTATTCTTTTGTTTATTAAGAACATGTCGCAAATTAATATCTCATCACAAAGTTAAAAATTGTGAGACGGGGGCTTCTACCAAATTTTAATTTCAATTATTATATATTTCCCCGTAGAGGGCGAAATATATGTTAAAACCGGCAGTTTCCTTCTTCATCTTCTCCGTTCACTTTTATAGCCGCGGTTCAGTATTGCATTTCCACCTAGCCGCCAAAGTAGATAAGAATAGAGGCTAGTCTACAGTGAAGTAGTGCGCCATTTTTTTCAGTCAGTGTAGATTGTCAGTAGAAGACTTTGCTTTTCCTGCCAGCTTTTAAAATGATTCAAAAGATACAAGGTTGTTAAATGATGGAAATAATCGTTTTAGTTCAGTGTTGTTATGAAAGGTTTTGCAAAAACTTTTTAATGAACGTGTAAAATACAGAAAAAAAATTGTTTTGTTTTTGTTGATAACAATAATAATGATGCTATCTATGCTATGGATGATTGGTTGGTAGTTAAATGTTTGGAACAGCAAAACATTGAAGCTGTGATTTCAGTGCAAAGACGAAAATTCATTATCAATACAGGCTGAAGATTTATTTTTATTTTACATCCTGATTTGACAGGATATAATGTATATATACAGAATATAGCCAAACTGAACTGACTTAGCACACAAATGATGTACAGCCACCACAAGGGAAACCTTTTATAGGTGGAGAACAAGTACTTTAACCAATTATGTTAATTCAAAGAGTACATTACAAAAACAGCAAGTAAAAACGTGATGTCGTATATGCAATAAGATGTTCCAGAAAACAAATTACGTACAATATTTTTATACACAGGATTGAGACAGATAATAACTTGAAAGAACCTGGTTGAATGTGCTTCCCTGGACTGGATAGGCTGGATACTATGGATTAATTCCATGATCACGCATACTGTTTTGATACTGTATTATGATATTTCATTTTGTAAAAAGTATAATATTTTTATACTGTCAACTTTCCTTACACAAACAACAAACATAAATTAAAACACAGTCCAACATAAGAATCTGTAAATTAAATCAAACCAGAACTCAAATTTCTTTTTTTGGCTTCGTAGTGATTTGGTTATGGATGTGTATTTTCACTACCAAAATTTGTTTGTTTTTTTCATTTGAGATTTACGAAAGTCATTTTTATCACATAGTAAATAATGAGTGTCCACATACTTTTGTGACTGAGATGTTTATTCTGAATACTTGAATTTAATTTTATAAATTGTCACTTTTAAGACCATCTCTTTTTGGAAAATAACTCTTGTCCTAATTTGAAATGCTACACAGTACAAATTTGGATTGTTTTTGATAGTTATTTGCTGTCTACCCCAAAGTATTTTTAATACTTAGACTGTAGTATTAAAATTAGGTTTGACAATTTTCTTTTCTTCTTTTGTAAACTTGTAAACAAATTTCATTGTATGGCGTTGTAAAATAGTTTAATACGAGTTACGAAAGCTGTGTTCTGTGGAATTACATTGTTTGCCATGATATTACTGTGTAAAAGGATGTCAAGCTTCTGCAGCAATGAAGATCATACGTTTATTATGATGAATTTACCTTATACTTATTGATGCAGTTGTTGATATTCAGTTGTTTAAGGGGAAATATTAGCTGCATTTAGGTCTTCCAATTTTTAGCTTTGTCCATAATAACTTCTCATAACTCATAACTTTTTTTAACTCCTCAGCAAAAATTATAAGAGAAACCATGTCACATGACCATGAATATCTTCATTTCATAATAAGTTCGAAATAACTTCCTTTGTGGTATTAAATTGAATTCTACCCTGATTAGTATGGACAGCATTTTTATTTGCGTTGATGGTAGTTATACCACTTTTCTTATGGTCTTCTATGTACACACAATAATTGATAAAAGTTTTGCAACTTTGGGGAAATATATAATCGCATTTTTGCGAATCTTGTTCTTTTGTTAATTTAGAATTTGTCGTGATGGTAAGCCACGTACTTCCTATGAAAAATCTTTAGTTGCTAATTAAAACAAAAGGTTTTCTCCACTGAGATCCAGACTCTAATAGAGTTGATAAGTAAAATTTTTGACGCATCAAAAAATCATTTTAGGCAAAATCATAATTTAATTCGTCGCTCTTCATAAAATGAGCGCAAGAGCGGATCGCTGTGTTCAAAGAAACGGGGGACATGTTGAGGCAGCTTATATTTTTTTTTGTAATGACTGTTGTGTTCTATAGCCACTTGACTTGTTATTGTTTTTGGAATTAACCTTTGATCGCTGTTATTGTAAGGTGTGTTAATTAACCGTTTAGAAGGTAAAATCCTTAATTGCTTCCAAAATAAAGCCTTTTTGTGAACAAAATATATAGTTTTTAGAGAATACAATTACATTCAAGGAATGAAATCCTATCGAATGGCGTAAAGTCGCTGAAATCTGTGATAAGTTATATGCTGGTAAAATTTAAGACCGAATTTCTCTGGAACACATTGTATTGTAAAAATCATTTAACCTTTTTTGAATTTCTGAAGTAGGTCATGAATATCAGTTAAGGTCGTGAATTTTGGTTTGTGTATGCAATATTGTTAATCAAACTAAAATTTTCCTTTTTGTGCCTATGATATAGCCTGTTGTTGATTGACAGCGCTAAAACAAAATGCTTAGAATGTATGAGTTATGTTCATACTCATCGTGATCTCTGATACGATCAATATGTATATTTTTAATAATCAATATATCTTTAATGTTATTTCGTAACAACTAAATACAGAATATTTCATATGATAGTATCAATTATGCTTCCACAAGTCCCTAGGGAGTGCGTGATTAGAAATGGAATGTTGTATTGTATCGTCGACTTTTCAAATGTCAAGAATCTCACAAGTGTTTCGGTTTTTATACTTCAGCTGATTTTGTATTTTTGAAATCCTTATGCTTGTAAGAACATCTTGTTTCTGCTTAAAACTTTACAGAGATCTTTATTTTTCGTGCAGTGTTTACAGGGAAAAGATTTAGGAACTATTAAGCGATATTTGACCAGTGTGAACCATATAATATTTCTTTCGACTGTT
Organism: Turritopsis dohrnii; assembly: GCA_027922465.2. Classification (NCBI taxonomy): domain Eukaryota; kingdom Metazoa; phylum Cnidaria; class Hydrozoa; order Anthoathecata; family Oceaniidae; genus Turritopsis; species Turritopsis dohrnii. The sequence goes on from BQMF02000293.1 coordinate 525,527, forward strand.
TTTGGTTTTTTTCTGCAGGTTTGAAAAAGTTAAAGTAATGACCAGCTAAAAGTAGGTCGAGATAAAATTTGAACTTATTCTATGATCACGAAGATTTAAAGTTTTTTACAGTCATAGGTACGACAAAATAAGCAAAATCTTAAATTGAAGAATGTATTCAAACTTAGTTGGGAGCCTTTCTCAAGACATTCAAACACAATGTGTAATTGATCAAAAGTCTGCTATCACGACAATGTTATTATAAACAATACGGTTTGTCTCTGAGAAATTCAGCCCGAAACTTCAATAAGTAATAACTTTTTATACACTTGTCAGTTTTTAGCAATTCAAACACCATCAGAAAGATAATTCTGTAAGCTATCTTATAATTCCAAAAAGACTTTGTATTTATGGATGGTTAAGAAGTTAAAAGGGATTTTCTAGAGGTAATGGATCACGGATCTTACAATAAAACTAAAAGTCATTTTAACAAAGAAATTTTATATTTATGTAACACATAATTTTTATTCCCAGTTGAAAATCAAAGATTCATTATTATTTGAATAAATTCATGTTCAAAAACAAAGAGACATAGACTCATTAAAGAAGGTGTTAATCGATCATTATGAAAGTAGTGCTGCGTTAGATGCCAAAAAACTGTTATAACTTGGAAAATATAAATTTTCAATGTCTAATTATTATATCTCCAGAAAGCCAACAAAATGCTTTTTTTAATGGTATAAAAACCGCTAAAAACAAATCATTATATGAAAAGTTATTAGATGTTAAACCTTCTGGCTAAATTTCTCAGAGACACACTGTAGTTGAAGAGAACGCACGAAGATACGAATATAGGAAAACATTAATTTCTTGCTTTTTAGACATTTATGTGTATTCACTATGAACATTAATTTCAGCACGTATCATCTTTATTCAAGTTTGAATCTCTATCTCTTAGGGAGTGTCAGTACTTTGTTACATTTTCTTGACGAAAGATTTGTTGACGTTCAAAAACAAAGAACTTCTAGTATCAATTGCAATCAACTAAAAGCATTCTTTTTCACGATGCTTTTGGTTTTGATATTTAGCTAGATATGTCGTAACTTGCTCCCACTTTTTTTTCATCATCTTTAATAGGAAAAAACGAAAAGAGGACTTTGAAATTCTCGAATATATCAACAGAAAATCGAAACGTGGAAGTTTTAACTTGATGGAAACGGGGAGGTGGTAAACTTGCGCTTACTTATGTCATCGTAAGGACCGTGAGAACTTAAACTAAGTTCTTTTTTAAAAAGTCACAATACGTTTCAGAGTTTATTTTTATTCCATTTCCAACTCTAAAGGGGCCAACTAACTCGTCCTTGATGATTGCAGCCCAAAACATTACACCACCACCACCTTGCTGACATCTTTTCCTAGTTGGTACTATCCGGTCCATCCAATGTTGCTCTACATTCATCTGTGAATATAACTTTCGAAAAATCTAACTTCATATACCTTTTGGCCCATTCAACCCTTTTTTCATGATGCTTTTGGGCAAGTGTTTGTTTTTTCTTTGACTTCTTTACCTTGGCTACTTTTCTAAGTACCCTGAACTTGTTGAACAAGGTATATCACTGAGCCCAATACCTGCAAATTTATCTTTACTTGTAGCCAATGGTCTCCTCACAACTTCTTGCTTAATTCTATTTATGTCTCGATCACTCGGCTTTCGAAATGGCTTTTCTTCTCTCTTTTGCTTCCATCCTGACCGTTGTTGATAAATCTCTTCATTATACGATGATCACGACCCAGATCTTTTGCAATGACATCGGATGTTTTTCCATTACCAAGCATCTGAACAATTTTGCTCTTTCCATCCGATGTAAAGTCTCCTTTCTTGCCCATGGTTGCAGTAAAAGATAGATGTATAAGAATTTAGCACGTTTGAATAAACATAGATTCTGACGATTATGCATAGGGGATAATTTCTTGAAAAAACAAGGATTGCAATTAAAAACAAGATTCGCAAAAATGCGACTATATATTTCCCCAAAGTTGCAAACATTTTATCAATTATTATATGTACATTGATAACCATGAGAAAAAATGTATCATTAAATAATTACAGTATAACTACCATCAACCTGATACTAAGATTGAATTTGAAAAACTTACTTTGAACTTATTATGAAATGAAGTTGTTCACGGTCAAATGATAAGGTTTCTCTTAAAATTTTTTGCCGTGGAATTAAAAAGTGTCTGAGAAGTTACTATGGACACGTAGCTAAAAATTATGAGACCTAAATGCGACTAATATTTCTCCTTAAACAACTGCATATATCAACAACTCCATCAATGTGTAAGACAATTTCATCATGTATGATCTTTATTGTTGCAGAAGCCGGACAAGTTTCCTATCCTTTATACCATAAAATAAGGGTAAACAATGTAATTTAACAGAACTGTTGCCTTTTGTAACTATCTTACAAATATTATACAATCAAATTTGTATACAGGTTTTCTGTACAAAAGAAGAAAAGAAAATTGTTAAACCTAATTTTGATACCACGGTATACTTTCGGGTAGACATATGTATCGTATTCTCTCTAACTAGCGCCCCACTCCAGTAAGCGCCCCTCTCTAATAAGCACCCCTTCTACTCAAAAATATTTTTATAAGCGCCCTCTCCCGGGCGCTTGTAGAGTGACTAGACTCAGAAATTTATAAGCGCCCAGGTGGTAATTAGAACTTTGAACAAAAAGCGAAAATTCTGTAACAGAAACAGAAGACTAAATGTCTAAATTTAAGTTATAAGTAAAAAATCTTATTTCGTTGCCATGAAAATATTATACAGTTGTTACAATTGCAATGCCTCATTCACAGCTAGCATGACCATTTCAAAATGTTTTTATAAGCGCCCCTCTCCAATTAGCACCGCTCTCTAATAAGTGCCCCCCCCCCCCCCCCCCCCCCCCCCCCTAATTTCCAAAAAAAAATTATAAGCGCCCGCACTTATTACAGAGAATACGGTAAGCAAATAACTATCAAAAGCAATCCAAATCTCTAGTAACAAATATTACGTTAACATTTCAAATTAGGACAGAATAGTTCAAATATATATTCAGAATAAACATCTCTCTTCAAAAAAATATGTTCACCTCATTGTTTATTTTGTGCAAAAAATGACCATATATAAATCCCAAATGGAAAAAAAAACTTTGGTAGTGAAAATACATATCCATAACCAAATCACTACATAGCTCAAAGTAGAAGGTTGTGTTCCGGCTTGATTTAATTTACAGACTGTCATTTGTATTGTGTTTTGATTTACGTTCGTTGGTCGTACAGGAAAATTGACAGTATATTAAATTATGCAAAATAAAAAATATGATATATACAGTATCAAAACAGTATACGTGACCATGGAATTCATCCATAGCAAACTACGTTTCTGTTGTTGGATTAAATGACTATCCAAGAAGCACACTTGACCAGATTCTGTCAAGTTATTATGTGTCTCAATCCTGTGTTTTAAAATATTATACGCAATTAGTTTCTGACTTCTTATTGCATATACAACATCACGTTTGTACTTGCAGTTTTTGTGATGTAATCTATGAATCAAAGAAACTGATTGAACTGGATGTGCTCCATATAAATAGGAATTCCTTTATTTAATGGTTGTGCATCATGTGTGCTTTCAGTGTTGTTCAGTTTGGGCCACATTTATCCAGGATGTAACATAAAAATAAATCTTCAGCGTGGCTTTTAATAGTGAATTTTCACCCTTTCACTGAAATCACAGCTTCAATGGTTTATTGTTCCAAGCATTTAATAACCAGTCACCATAACATTGTTGTCAACAAAAACAAAACATCATCATTACATCAATTTTTTCTGGTTTTTACACGTTCATTCAAAAGTTTTTACAAAGCTTTATAAGACAACACTGAACTAAAACGATCCATTTCCATCATTTAACGTTTCATCTATTATTGAATCATTTTAAAAGCTAGCAGAAAAAAAACAAAAATCTTCCACTGTTCATCTGCTCTGCACTGACTGAAAAAAATGGCGTGCTGTAGACTAGCCTCTGTTCTTATATTCTTTGGCTAGGCGAAAATTCAATACCGAACCGCGACTATAAAAGTGAACGGAGAAGATGATGATGAAGAAGGAAAATGCCGGTTTTAACATATATTTCGCCCTATGGGGAAATATATAACAAACTATCTATAATAGAAAATGAAGTTACTTTATCCTAAAAACAAAATTTCAACATGCTACGATTAATTTATTTGTAAAAACTAAAACAGATTTTCATTTCCATAATAATTTGGCACGCAGCGCAACTTTCATTTTATTATACAATGAACATTTTGTAATTTAGCCCCAAATTTGACCTATATTTAGTTACCCCGACAAGGAAAAAATGCGAAACTAATTTTCTTGCGTATGACCAAAATGATTTTATAATAACTATCACAATAATAAGCTTATCACAATAACACATTGCATTTGAATATCTCTTAAACTGAAAATAGTGAAAGAAGACTGATAGGTGGAGGTAATCACAGATACGCCAACAACTTTAGAAATAACCAGAAGGTATTCATTATATGTAATTATCATCTCAAAATCATTTGTTTGTTGTCGTCTTTAATTTCAATCTGCAACTTCAATTTTCGTTGAACTCTCCTTCGAAATTATAAACACGTGTTTTCTTTTCAGGACTCCAGAATTTTTTTAGTTAGTTTGAGATGTTTCTATTTTTGAAACTGCTCTTAATTCAGTGTACATTTTGTGAATACCACGATTTAACAAGACATTAATAAATTTGTCCATGTTCTTTATGATGTAGAAGGGGGTTTTTTATTTCCCGGAAAAACTTGAATAACACGTCAAGTGAAACAGTTTCGTAAAGTTTACTTTCTGTTTTATGGGATGTTGTACTGCCAGTAAATGTTGCAATCACCAGTAAATGCCGCAAACGCCAGTAAATGTCGCAAAATTGCCAGTAGGTGTCGCAAAGTCGCCAGTAAGTGTCGCAACAGTAAATGTCGCAAAGAAATTAAAAATCAACAGCAAATGTCGCAACTTTTTAATTTCGATTTCTAACCAGTCATCCTTGTTTTGAACTCGACACTGGTTATTCTGATCCAGATGTCGTACTACTCATTGCATAGTGCTCTGATGAACCTACACGACATGTCACAGAGATTGGAACATATAAAAAAGACAGCTATAATTTTCAACATTTGTTTCACATAGCAAGTTCCTTTTACTTATTTTTCGCTAATAGCTGAAACTAGTTACTCCATGCTTCATGATTTCCCCAAAGTGAGTCCTGACCGATTGATTTAAGCAACAAGTCTTTCCTTTTCATACCCTACACATTATATGATCAAAAATCACTTTGTGTAAGTTTGCGACATTTGCTGTTAAATGTGCACTTAAATGCACTAAATTAAATGTGCATTAACTAAATAGGTGATGATGTATTTGAAGCGTTACTAACAGTCAATGTAAGTACAGTGTGTATCAAAATGTCTTATCCACCAACTTTCAAGGCGCATATCTCATTACATGTCTAATAAAATATTGTGAATTTTATATCACAAGAAAGAGCTTTTCATGCTCTATCCATTAATATAAAATGTTTGACAAAATATTTGTTCTTCGAAAAGATATTGAAGAAAAACTCAACGATATGGTTCATTAAATTCTTAAAAGTCAATTAACTCATTTTACAATGAAGGTCATTTGTAAACACAATGAAAAAAATTAAAAACCATCACACAGTAAAAAAATTTTATTTGAAATTTTTAAGATCAGTTATTATGGGAAATTAATACGCAAAGCTATACTTAAAATTTTCTAAAGGTTGCATCAGCACAACAAAAGAAAATTACACCATTAAAAAGTCATTAGCAAGTCAGTTAATTGACTTTTAAGAATTTAGTGAGCCAAATCGTTGAGTTTTCCTTCAATATCTTTTCGAAGAACATATATTTTGGCAAACATTTTATATTAACGGATAGAGCATGAAAAGCTCTTTCTTGTGATATAAAATTCACAATATTTTATCAGACATTTAATGAGATATGCGCCTTGAAAGTTGGTGGATAAGACATTTTGATACACACTGTATATACAATATTTATTATTTCAGGCAATAACACAATAATTTAAAAGTTATCCAAAATGTAATACATGGTTAACAGCTTGTATTCGCAATGATGACGTCTTATCTATAACGCTGTGTAAATAGGACCCAATAACGTATTATGAATATTCAAAAAACAGCAATGCTGACACAATGAGTTTTCAAGATGTGTATTACTTTAGTAGTGAGGTCAATAATGCTAAAATAACACCATGATACTTCAAATGGTGATTAAAACATAAAAATTGGCACAGTTGTAGAGAATCAAATTCTATTTTAAAAAATTGACAGATCCACCTTTTCATACTCTACACATTATATGATAAAAAAGCACTTTGTGTAAGTTTGCGACATTTGTTGTTGATTTTGAAAAACATTACGACATTTACTGTTAAAAAAAATTAAAACGAATGAAAATTATAGTTGCGACACTTACTGGCAATTTTGCGACATTTACTGGCGATTGCGACATTTACTGGCAGTACAGATGTCATTCCTTTTTGTTCAAGAGCATTCCGGTTCCTTGGCTTTGTATGTACCATAAAGAACAAATTTATAGTAAATGATAGCGAATGTTTCTACACATTAACACAGACCATTGCAGACTAAATTTAGTTAATACAAAACGAAATATATTCCAAATTATACCTCCTAAATCAATGGCTTCTTTGAATTAAGTCAAATTAAATGTGCATTAACTAAATAGGTGATGATGTATTTGAAGCGTTACTAACAGTCAATGTAAGTATATACAATATTTATTATTTCAGGCAATAACACAGTAATTTAAAAGTTATCCAAAATGTAATACATGGTTAACAGCTTGTTAACCATGTATTACATGTATTACATGTTAACACCTGAAAAAGTCGCGTGACTTCAGCACTTTTTTGTTTAAATATTTTTTTTCGAAAAATGCAATGTTTTATATATCGTTGGAAAGGAAACTTAACTCTGAGCAAAACTCTCAATGCAACCGCGGTCTGAAAATAACGTCATCAAAAGTTATTGACGTTCGAAACACCAATGATAACGTCATCAATTTTTGATGAAAAATGAATTTTTCAAAATACCTTAATCTATACATTGTTGGAAAGGAAATTTAATTCTGAGCAAAATTCTCAATGCAACCATGGTCTAAAAATGACGTCATCAAAAATTATTGACGTTCGAAATACAATGATGACGTCATCAATTTTGGGGGAAAAATTAGTTTTTCAAAATACCTTAACCTATACATCGTTGGGAAAGAAATTTAATGGCCAGAAAACTTTTTGCTCGCATGAATGTCTGAAAATTCATTGCAAAAGAGATACAGGCAGCTGGAGTTGGGTTAATCAATATTGCAAATTGAGGTATGGTACATCATATAATAATTCTTTTTTGCAGTAGAGCAACAATAATTATGCCATTAAACTTGCAGAGATTGAATCAGTTATTTATTACTCATTGCTGTTGAAGAGGATTTAATCAGAAACAAAAAATGATCTGAAGAAATAATAAAGTAATTGACTATTTTGTCTCATAGTGGTAGTACAAGAGCAAGTTTGTACGTGACGTACTGAGGTACAGTGAGCTCTCTCTAATTCGAACTCCCAAGGGACCAAAAAAAACGTTTGATTTACGGAGGTTCGAATTACAGAGGAGGTTCGAATTACAGAAATTCGACTGTATTAACTTTTTTTATTGGAACCTGTGTTTTATTTGCCAAACTCATCGAGCACATAAATTAATAAATCCTTCATCAAAGAAAGGTATGATTTGACCCTGAGAAAAATTCGTACCGCACTGTTGCCGAAAATCTCAAGCAGTTTGAATTGATCTGTGAGCTGCCTCAAACTCTGCAACGGAGATGTTCAAGGTTTAAAACCCATGATGAGTTGGTGAGTTCCTTTATTGCAAAAGAGGCATTTTTCATAAACATTGTATAACAAATTACAACAAAGGAAAGATTTCTCGAAAAAGAAAATTACATGAAAGAATAAAGTTTGCACGAGAACAAGAAGATTATGGCTGTGGAAATGGTATGAGCGAAGATCAGGAGAGTTCTCGTAAAACACGAAGAAGTCTTGATATAAAAACATTTTCAAATGCATGTTTCTTTTGTGACTGTGATGATGGCATAACCACTCTCTCTATTCATGTATGTCAATCAAACTAAGCAAAGATATAAAGTATTGCAGAAGTATTAGGAAATTCCCAAATTTTGGCTAAACTTGTCGAAGGCGATATGGTAGCGACAGAGGCTAAGTATCACAATAAATGTTTAGTTGCTTATAGTAAACAGATATAGAGCAACACAGAAAAAGGAGTTAAACGACAATGACGATATAGTGTCAGGTTAGAGGTTATTTCAAACTAATTTAATTTTCTCAGTTTGTCAAATTTGATCAAGTAGATAGGTGTTTTAGAGAATTACATGTGATTATTGCAGGTAGGTTTTCATCAAAACAAGTAACATAAGTTAAGATCACCTGGAGCATCAGAAGACAAAATTTAAGGATGTAAATGTCAAGAGACTCAAAGAGGATATTCTTCGTCAAGTTTCAGGACTATGAAGAAGAAAGACGGGGAAAATATGTGGTGCTGAAAATGGAAGAAGGTATCGAAATAGAACTCTGACTTTCCGAGTGTATTTTGACAGCCTATGACTCTTTTGTAAATGATTTCTAACGATTTATAGGTTAAAGTATTTTGAAAAACTAATTTTTCACCAAAAATTGCTGACGTCATCATTTATGTTTCGAAGGTCAATAACCTTTGATGACGTCATTTTCAAACCATGGTTGCATTGAGAATTTTGCTCAGAATTAAATTTACTTTCCAACAATGTAAAGGTTAGGGTATTTTGAAAAATTCATTTTTCATCAAAAATTGATGACGTCATCATTGGTGTTTCGAACGTCGATAACTTTTGATGACGGCATTTTCAGACCGTGGTTGCATTGAGAGTTTTGCTCAGAATTAAATTTCCTTTCTAACCATATATAAAACATTGCCTTTTTCGAAAAAAAAATATTTCAACAAAAAAAGTGCTGAAGTCAGCAGTCACGTGACTTTTTCAAGTGAATCTGTCAATTTTTTAAAGTAGAATTTGATTCTCTACAACTGTGCTAATTTTTATGCTTTAATCACCATTTGAAGTATAGTTGTGCTTATTTACTTGACTATAAGCACCAGAGAAGAATAACACATGTTTTCAAGACTTTTTTCAACTAAAAAAAATCTGAACTCTATTAGCTTTGGTACCGTATAGTATCTGTACACCGTTACACTCTCTTTTAATATTTGTAAAGTATACGTAAAGCGTTGAACAAAAAGATTGGATTCCTATCTCCAAAATTCTCCAATAAATCAATGAAGAACCTCATAGAGAATTTTGCTAAGACAGATCCCGATGAAACAAAGAGAGTTGTTAATGTTTACATACTCGGATAAAAAACGATCATCGGAGTTACTACATTTTCCGGAGTTACTACACGGACAAATGTAGTCAATGTTCCACGAGAAATGTAGTAACTCCGATAAATGTAGTAAAATTCGACGACAAATGTAGCGACGGTAAATATAGTAAAATCAACGACAAATGTAGCAGCTCCGACAAATTTAGTAAACCTACGTCAAATGTGGTAAACGCCTTGAACGTTGAAATGAGCCATAATTAGGCCAAACACATGAAGTTCTTCACCATGTAACTTTTGAAGGGCTATCAGGTGGCCACATAATCAACCACGAAATCTCGCTGATTTGAGACTTAAGCGGCCGACAGTTGGGCAAAACTCATCAAGGTTTCTACCAAGTAACTTTTCCAGTGCTATGAGGTGGCTGCGTAATAGGCAAGGAATTCGCACATGCGTTGTAAAAGACTGTCAATGCAAGCAAAATGGGTCATTATTAGGCGAAACACATGAACGTCTGCATCAATAACCTTTGTAAGGGCTGTCAAGTAGCCATAAAATGAAAGCCAAAATCGCGCATACACATTAGAAATATTCTAATATGAAGTAAATGAGCCATAATTAGGCAAAACGCATCTTATGTTTTGTCAGCAGTGCTGGAAATATATATGCATGCATGCATGAAATTTACCACAAATTTAACTTGTAGTGATTCTACCTAAATTTTTTCACTGCGCATGCGCGAACTTGGGTTCTATTATATGACCACTTGATAGCACCAGGAACGTTATATGATGAAGACCCTTAAACATTTTATCAGTGTAGCTGGAGTTTTCTCTGCGCATGCGCGATTTTGAGCATTATTCTATGGCCAGCTGATAGCGCTTTAAAAGTTACTTCGTGAAGAACTTCATGTGTTTGGCCTAATTATTGCTCATTCCAATCTTCAAGGCGTTTACTACATACGACGTAGGTTTACAATATTTGTCGGAGTTACTACATTTGTCGATGTAACAACTGTCATACAAACATTCAAGCTACTATCAAATTATTTGAATTTTGGAAACTCCAAATTGCAAAGCTTTTCACTCTTTTCATGTTGATAATCCCTACAAGTGGGAATTCATGATGATATAACTATTAAAATATTTTCCGTTTTAATTTCCAGGAAAACTTTATTCTCTTGAGTTCATTAATGAGGAGGAAACGTTTGAATTTAAGAAGCGAGAAATAAGCCAGAAACTTGCAATGAAGAAATTCAGCATTCAAATCATGATAAGCCTGTTACTATCATCTGTCCAAGCAATGACAGTTTATAGATCTGATGGAAAAGATGTCAATGGAGATAGATTTTACGGTTTTGGCAGCTGTGATGGAAGAACATCACTCCTGTCAAACGGAGGGTGTCAGTGTGTTGGTTACAAAACGTTTTTTATGGATGAAAACAATACTAAACCGTTGTGCTATTCAGATGATGAGATGAAACAGCTAACAGGTCAGCTTTGTTAACCCAGAATAAACTAAACAATTATTCGATAGATATTCCACTCTGATATAAGATGGATAAAATCATTATTTTGCGGATTTTTCACAATTCTTAAGTTCTGAATTAAATTATTAAAACTATGATCAACCTCTGAGATGCAAAAACTCTTCTTAATGAATGGAATAACTACCATTATCTAAGCAGCTTTTTATTACGATTGATTAATTGAAAAATCTGAAAAAAAGAAAATCCTTTCTCATTTATCTTAGGTTGTGATTTTCACTATGTTAATGGAGACAAGGAAGAACTTACAGTTGGAGCTACTATGGGGAATATAAAGTCAATTGAAGTATGGGATGCAAAAAATGGAATTGGTTTTTGGAATGAGGAATGGAAGAATGAAATGATGAAATTTATTACATACGCAGGAAATAGAATAAAAGTATGAATGTTTAAAAGTATATTTTCTAAATTGAGATCTGTACCTTAAATTATAAAATGCTATAGTCTTTAAATTCATTCAGGAACCTATAGCAGAAGCACTTGTCATTAAGAAAAATAAGGGGAATCCACATTATCAACATATAAAGCGCCAAGATTTTACATTCTTTTTTACCAATAACTCATTAACAGTACTGAATGTGTTAGTATCATAGAAAACAAACGCAGAAGTATTCTCAACCAAAGATCTATGTGCCTTGTTACTGCACGTTATCACCCGGAATTTTTCCCTTCTTCCATCAAATGCAATGTACCTTCAATGGTAATGAAGGCAGTCATTTTAATTAACTAAACAGATGGATAAGGTGCTTAAATTTTACAGTGATCTTAATTGTAAATAATCTAAGTTAATTATTCACCTGCTTACTGTAGATTGACGAAAGAAATGAAAAATCTGAAGGTTTAATTATTTGTATAACATTTGGCAAATTTTGGATTCCTGGCCAACGTCAATCAATGTGTGTGACAGTCAAATTGAAAGGGACAAAATCTTGTAAGATTAAACATCTCGTGATATGCGCTGTTTCTGGAAAATATTGTTAAAAGTTATACTTATACTGTTCAAAGATTCATACAAGCTACTAGAAATCTTCTGCAATTAAATATTTTATCATAGATCCTTTAGCTTCAAAGTGCTTTTTTCCAAATCGAGCATCACAATCACGTGAAGCACAAGCAACTGTAGCAACACAACCAGCAGCATTGAAATCAGGTACGACTACTTCTTTTTACTCGAAAAGCCTCCATAGTGACATTAACTCCAGCACTACTTACAGCTTTCCTTCTGACTTAATAACAGCATTATCTAAAACTACCACAAGGCTACCAACTGGTAGCCTTTTTCTTTTCTTTTTTTTAATTAGTCGCTCAATACAAGGTTTAAAACCACTAATGTGTATTGGGGTACAAGGAGGAAAGGTGACGATGAACATTACATTTAAAGTGTTGAAGATTATAATGAGAAGGAAAAACAGACTGGGGTAAAGAATTCCAGAGAGTGGAGGAGCGAGGAATTAAACTTTGATGGTAAAAACTTTTTGATCATTTTGGGACGCTGACAGTGTGATCATGGCCTTGTAGTAGAATACTCGTTTCCTGTTCGGGAGGTTGCGGGTTCAATCCCCGACCGAGTCATGCCAGCGACTATAACAGTGTGAAACACTCCTCTCTGCTTAGCACTCAGCAAGAGAGTAGGAATGATGTCTATGGTGGTTGTCTAGTTGAGCGGTTTCTGTCTTTACAGCTTCCGTAGCCCAAATGGGGGCTTTAAATGCTCTAAGACCTCCTTCGCAGGACCCTCATTGATAACAGTACCTTAAGGAACTGAAGAGGCTATGCTGGGTAAACATTCGTAAATAATAATAATAATAACACGCGCTCTATCGAACTGTGCTAACATTTACAGCTCACTCTAAAACTCTTTATCTCGAAATTTTTAGTGCTCCATTGTGAGTTGGAGGTGGCAGGAATTCAATGAATTCAATGATGTACGTTGACAATCATGGCTGTGTTTCTTGTTTTAGGTGAATCAATATTGTTGACGAGAAGTATCTAATATCTTTATAAGGTTTTTTGATGAACATCTCTGACAAGTTGCATAAAAGTTCCTACAAGTTCATAGAATTTCACATTCACATTTATTCATTCTCTCCGCTGTAGCGGAAATGTTTTGATTTACCGTATTTTTACGTTTTCTTTTGCCATTTACTGGCCAAAATATTCTATTTCTTCATCATTTTACAGAAACATATGCAATAATAATGATTTTCTAATTGCAAATCACCTTCGAACTGGCCAATCCGTAGATTGAAGCGATCTATGTAAATCCCAATAGTGCGTTCGCATTCTGAGACTGTAACAGATACATTCTGCCTAAGTTACATTAGTTCTTTAAATCAAAAAAGAAATACTTACAATCCCTTTTTTCATACTACCGTTTTGAAATAAATTTTTAAACATAGTGTTGCTTTTTCTACTAAGAAACACAAATCTTTATCAGTCGTACGTTTTTTATATGCATGTATCTAAACATCAGTGAGGAACTTTGAACTCAAGTTAAAAACAGGTTGACTCAATAGTTTGGTCACCAGGGGACTAGGTCTATGATGCACTTGAGTTCCTAGTTATCTCTAGGGTTGTTCTATCTACAGATGTAAGACCTTGACATGTTCTTGATTCCTAAACTGTTCCGTTCCTTACATGGAACTTATTTTTGTCATTTCTTTAATCTTCAAGAATGCTTAAAATCAACACCCCACCTTCATCTAACACCATTGAATTATCAAAAATTATATATACGTTGGATCAAGTTGCATCATGAAGTTGTGAATTCTGTTTTCGATCTTTGTAACTTAACACACCATAGATTTTGTAATGTACGTATCAACAAATGTAATGCCGCAAAATTCTCGTCATCACCAGGATTGACAGTACATTCTGTCGCTTCTGCGGTCTGTAATTGTGATTTAATTTTTTTTTGTCTAATGTTTTAAAATTGTTCAACTTCATGAATTCCCAATTTGCCAAAGTCTTAGAGAAAATCACTAACATTCATCGGCTGTTTCTTGAAATTATACTCCAAAAGTTACCACACAAGATTTGCAAAAATGCGACTATATATTTCCCCAAAGTTGCAATCATTTTATAAATTATTATGTGTACATTGATAACCACGAGAAAAATGATTAAATCATTAAATAATTATGGTATAAATACCATCAACCTGATACTCAGATTGAATTTAATACCACAAAAAAACTTATTTTGAACTTTTTATGATATGACGTTGTTCACGGCCTAATGATAAGGTTTCTCTTAAAATTTTTTGCTGAGGAGTTAAAAGTGACTGAGAAGTTACTATGGACACGTAGCGAAAATGCAACTAATACCTCCTCTTAAACAACTGCGTATCAACAACCCCATCAATGTGTAAGACAATCTCATCATAACATAATATGTATGATCTTTATTGTTGCAGAAGCTTGACAAGTTCCTATCCTTTATACCATAAAATCACAGTAAACAATGTAATTTGAGAGAACACTTGCTTTTTGTAACTTGGATAAAATTATCTTAATTTGTATACAGGTTTTTTTGCACAAAAGAAGAAAAGAAAATTGTTAAACCTAATTTTGATACCACAGTATACTTTCGGGTAGACATAGAAGCAAATAACTATCGAAAGCAATCAAAATCTCTACTAACAAATGTTAGTAGAGATAGTAGGACAGAATAGTTATTTTCAAAAAAAAAGATGGGCTTAAAGTGGCAATTAATAAAACTAAATTCAAGTATCCAGAATAAACATCTATGTTCAAAAAAATATGTTCACACTCATTGTTTATTTTGTGGTAAAAACGACCTTCATATATAAATCCCAAATGGAAAAAAAAATTTTGGTAGTGAAAATACATATTCATAACCAAATCACTACATAGCTGAAAGTAGAAGTTCGTGTTCCAGCTTGATTTAATTTACAGACTGTCATTTGTATTGTGTTTTGATTTACGCTCGTTGTTCGTATATACAGGAAAATTGACAGTATATAAATTTTGCAAAATAAAATATGACATACAGCATGTATCAAAACAGTATACGTGACCATGGAATTCATCTATAGTAAACTATGTTTCTGTTGTAGGATTAAATGACTATCCAGGGAAGCACACTCGACCAGATTCTTTCAAGGTATTATGTGTCTCAATCCTGTGTGTTTTAAAATATTACACGTAATTGGTTTTCTGAACTTCTTTAAGAAGTATGCAATAATATTGCATATACGACATCACGTTTTTACTTGCTGTTTTTGTATGTACTTTTTGAATTATCAAACTGATTGAACTGGTTGTTCTCCGCATGGGTTTCCTTTATGGCTGGTACATCGTGCTTTCAATTCAGTTGGGCTACATTATCTATCAGGATGCAAAATAAAAATAAATCTTCAGCCTGGCTATTGATAATGAATTTTCACCTTTGCACTGAAACCACAGCTTCAATGGTTTGCTGTTCGAAGCAAATTAATTACCAATCATCATAACATTGTTATCAACAAAAACAAAGCATCATATATATATCAATTCTTTCTGGTTTTTACGTGTTCATTTCATTCAAAAGTTTTTACGAAGCTTTTTAAGACAACACTGAACTAAAACGATTCATTTCCATCATTTAACATCATTTAACGTTTCATCTATTGAATCATTTTAAAAGCTACCAGAAAAAAAGCAAAAATCTTCCACTGCACTGACTGAAAAAAATGGCGTGATGTAGACTAGCCTCTATTCTTATCTAGTTTGGCTAAGCGAAAATTCAATACTGAACCGCGGCTATAAAAGTGAACAGAGAAGAAGGAGAAGGAAAATGCCGATTTTAACATATATTTCACCCTACGGGGAAATATATAATAATAATATTGGGTTGAAGTTTTGAGAAAGTAGATGATGTAATTCCCGAAGCTAATTTGAACGAACTTTGGGAATGGAATCAGTTACTATTTTTAAATTTTGTTAATTAAACTGTTGATCCCGTTGCCTAGGATGTTAACGTAATCAAGACATTTTGGAAATACTGCATCTACACCAATTATTTTCTGTTGAAAGAAAATCCAATTATAGCATATAATTCGAATCCAGAGTATACCATTCGTTCCGACAATAACTTGTATTTATTTATTTATTTATTTATTTATTATTTATTTTCTTAATTTTTTATGTAAGTTATGTCATTTTGGCGAGATGCCATATGTAATATTAAATTTTGTATTTTTTTTTTTTTAAAGAACTTGTACATATATTAATAGTTTTTAATTAATAGTCTTTCTCTTATTTTAATTTTATCATTGATTTTAACTATTTTATTTTATGTTTAGGTAGAAGAACCATTTGTACATTTAATGGAAGCCAAATAATTGATTACTATTATATTTATATTCTTATTTCTTCCAGGGCAAATTCCAAGTTTACTAAGAGAATGTCAAAATGGATGGATTAAACGTGAAGAGTTTTGCTATTTTTTCTATAACGTGACCATTACACTACGTGGTCGTTCACAGAAAGACTCACAACTTATTTGCCAAAAACTTGGAGGAAATCTAATCAGTATAGCTGACAAAAATGAATCAGATTTTATTTCGAATATTATAACCAGCAACGTAACGAATATATATTGGATTGGTAAGAAGTTATGAATGCTTTGTAGCCTTAATATCAATTTTAATTTCAAACGTCCTTACAATATGTTTTTTAAATGCAAAACTCGATTTGTTAAATAGCTATTGATACCTTCTCTTCGCACCAAATTGACACATTTGCAGCGAATTTTGAATCAATTACCATCCAATGTTTATTATTATGTTTTTAGGTTTAGATGACATCAAAACTGAAGGAGTATATGAATGGATAGATGGAACACCATATAATTACACAAACTGGATACCATACAATACGGGAAATCAAGATTGTGTTCACACAGTATTTGGTGGGAAATGGAAAAACAATGACTGTTTTCGAGAATATGGATTTATTTGCAAGAAAAGCATAGGTGTCAAAAATATACTTCTCCCAAATTGATTTTGTGTGTTCAATTTCAACATTTCAAATTTGATAGGAATTATTTCTTAAATTTTACATTGAACATTAGTTCCAAAATTGGTAGATTTTACCAAATGATTGTATTATCAATCTGGAACTTTTTCTCTCGTAGTGTGTTTTAAGCACAGTGTTTTCTCACTAAGGAACTACATCGTAGGACAAAATATTCAAATAGAGAAACCAATAAATGTGGCAGTAAAGGCGACTTCGATAAGAAATAATAAAACGTTTTTCAGAAATTATAACAACATTCGAAAAACCAAAAACCTAGTTGGGTAATTTTCAGCTTAGGAATTCTATTTACAAAGTATAGAAAGTCCTTGTTATTGTTGTTGCAAAGTGTCTGTTGTTTTAAAGAATGTCTCCAGAGTTAGTACAGAAAAGATGGAAGATAAATAATGCTCATTGTGGCACCATGGCAATCAAAACGAAAGTCATTTAATCTGTTACATTTCTTCATCATTTTTGTTGTTGTTTGGTTGTCCTAGTAACACGCAGATAATGACATGATAAAGAAAACTACGCACACACGCACACACACATAAAACTTTTCTGTAATAGAAAACTTACCTGACATAAAATCACTTGAACATGGACTAGGCATGGATATTGCCCTTTTTGAAATTTCTTACTTGTTGTAGACATGGCAAATTTAAATCATTATAATATATGATGTTTTTCATTCCTGCTCTTTAATAAGAAAATGTGATTTTCCATTTAGGTAAATCAACTCTAGTTCCTCCAACTCTGCCTCTGTTCCCGAATATTACAACACGTAAGTATTGTTTATTTCCAGATTAACTAATGTCCAGGTGGCCATAATTCAATACTTTACAGTAAAAGGAATGCCTCTTCAACGGTGACGTTACAGTACCATATAAATCTATCTAAAAATAATTTAGTTTCAAATGGAATATTTTCTCATTAATTACTCGTAATTTTCTTCCATCGATCTCTCACACATTTTCTTTCAATATTTAAACTGATTAAAAAACTGATTACTCTTTTAGAAGACCTCAGACACCCGAGTTACAAAATCGTGTTATAAGCTCGAAAGTTACTAAGCCGAAAATATTTTGTCCCTTCAGCTACTGTAGCAGATCTCAACTACACAATTTTTAATGGGATCGTTTTAAATTTTTACCACGACACATGCGCAGAATATTAATACTGATCGTCGCGGCGAAGGTATTCTCTCGACGAAATGTAGAAGATATTTTAATTTTCAGCCATGCGAACGGCGATTCTCAACTTTTGAACTAATGGCATTGCAGGAATCACCAGTTACATGAGCCAAAAAATAACTGATTTTTTTATCACGAACTAGTGTTTTTCTTTTTAATATCACGTGCTACGTGCAAGTAGATTCTCAAAAATTCCTGGAAGCATAATGAAATACTTCAAAGGGAATGAGTAATTGAAATTTGCATTTTATATTATTTTATTCAAGAAGTCTTTCTTTGTCGATGCAAATGCAGCAAAAGAATTCTTCTTCGAAGTACTAAATAATTCAGTAATATAATTTGCTGAAAGCACCCATCGCAACCTCAACTTTTGGTACATTCAGATTTGGTGTTTATTTTCAGACGATTTGAAGAGTAATCTGCACTTGATAAAATAAGCCATCTCTCCCCTTACCCAAAATCCTCACGCTGCAACATCTGCTCTTGCTTCGGCCGCTGTTATGGTTGACTTTGGCAGTTCTCCTCTTGTAGTACTAGCGCGGTTCTTTCGCCTTTGCATACTTCCGATAAAATTTCTTCAGTAAAATTTCTTACTTTGTCGTGTCGCAGAGTAACGAAGCCTCCTTTTGGACACGAAAGTGTGTGTTCTACAGTAAACGAGGGTCCGCATACACAATACTTATACACGTACTTAGCCTTTTTAACTAGATACCAAAGGGAATATATACTGCGTCCCAAAATGATCGTTTGTCTAATAAAAATACTCGCTGTTTTAATGACAATGCTGTCATTATTGTTGTTATTATAGTTATTATTATTTCTCTTTATTTAAAGTCCCTAAAGTTTTACAACATTGAAAACAACCTAAAAACAACCATTTCCCAAATTCAATCTGATAAAAAGAGAATAAAAATGGGAAGACGGTTAGCCCAAGAGGGCTAATTAAAATCGACTGAAAAAATAATATAATGATACAATATAAAATAATACTACCAATAAGCCACTACAATATACAATATAAAAAATAATACTATAGTAATTAAGATTACGAGATATACCCAATGTTTGGGATGAACTTTGCACAAAGACAGCATTTGCAGTGAAGACTATCTAACTACCGAACTTTACTACAGAGTATATTAAGAGATGGTGCACACTCTATAGCTTCAGGCAAGGATTGCCACAACTGAGCACCAATGTGAGAAATAGATTTTAGACCCCACTTCATTGTGGCAATTCTGTTTCTCACAATACAGTCGCCTGAACGTAAATTATATTTAGGGTGTTCGTTAAATGGAAAAATATTTTGCATGTTTGATTTTGAATATCTCCTTCAGCACCAACTTGCAATATAAACGATACATATAATTGTCTGATAAAATAGAATAATCGATTGATACAACAGCCATAGACCTAACATGAGTACGTTGAATCTTAGATAGTGAGGACCTACTTGAAAATGCCCACACCAGTGGACAATAACTTGTTTCAGATGCCACGAAAGAGTTCGCAATTATTTTGCGTTTCTTTGATGACATGAAACAAGAGATTCTCCGGAGCGCTGAACCAACTTGATGCTCCGTTTTCCAGGGATGCTTTTGGGGCTCTTACACGAGTTGGATCAGTTGCTAGGTTTTCTCTTATCTATATATTAATAGCCGATTCTCTGTCTGTTTGTTTGTTTGTAAGTCACGCAAAATGGTAGATTGAGTTGTGAGCGAAATTATTTCCTTTTTTGTGTGCGACGTGAGTTCGAAGCAAAAACATTGCAACCCCAATCGAACGTGACTATTTTTGGCTGATGAACTAATAGGAATAAGGTTTTGTTTTTATTATTATTATTGTGTTAGTTTTATATTCCACGTTGACTTGGCTTTGAAAACAGTACATCAACAAAATACAAAGAAACTAACTGATTAAACAATTTGGACAAAAAGCAGCAGTGGCAGAACGTGGCAGCATATGTTCGGTTTGCCACTAACTCTTGCCTGACTGTCTGAGACGGGTGAACTTTTTTTTTAGCAATCAAAATGTTTAAAAACCGATAGGTAAAAAAAGAGTATCATATCACAGTGCCGTAGGATTTTATACCCTCTAGATTAGCTAAAACTGCATTTTCCAAAGTCAATTTTGAACAATAAGATATCCAAAATGACATGAAATTCTAGTATATTTTCAAGTTTCTATAAGTTTGTTATAAACTCTGCATATATCCCATTACATTTTTGGTAAGTACTACGATGGATATTGAAACAAAAATAGTAGCAAATGCTTTGCGCGAAGTGTCCAAAAATGTTTTTTCTTGTGTCGTATTTGTCGATGAACTCTTCGCAAAAGCTTTTAAGTCCAGTTTATTAACAGCACCTTTGTGGATGTGAAGAACGAGTAAGTTATCTTTCCTCTTTATTGTTGTTATCATTCCTTTGAATCACCATAATGCAACACTTGGCCCCCCCCCCCCCCCCCCCCCCCCCCCCCCGGTGTCTACAGCACTGTATCAAAACAAATTTTTTTTTTTTTTTGCTTTTCTTTTAATAAATTAATTTCTTCTTTTAATTGTTAAGCGTTCTGATCGAACGTTTTTTTATTCTATTTATTCATTTAGCACGTGCCTTTTTTCTCTCCTCCGTGTGAACTTTTTAAGAAGAGAAACCATTTTCTCCCTGTTTGATAGCACCCATGTTAGAGCGCGTAACGTTTTTAAAACAAAAGCTAATAAAAAGTTGAAGTTTTCTCTCTATACGTTTTGAGTGTATTGTTACACTGATAAAAGGTTGAGTACAAGTTGTTCGAGCCGTTCATAAGGAAATTTGACGTTTATTGATAGAGTGATACAGAGCAGGTGGACATGGGCGGTGAGCGACGCCGCCTTTTCGGCTAGTAAGTTGTAAATTCTCGTTATTTTTACTTGCTTTGTCGTTTTTCAGGTCGTTTTTCACTTTCTGTTAATCTTTTTTCAACTGATTTATCGTATAAGTCATCTTGATTTATAACTTTCGAAACCATTGATTGTTTTAGTTTCCTTGAATTTCCATACTCAATCTGGCATCCTTCCGTTGGATCATAAATTCCCAGTCCACCAAACTTAACTTGGAGCGAAAACAGGAGACGTTCTATATCGTTACATTCGTAGCCGATTAGAAAACTTTTAATGAATTGACCTCTTTTATAATTGGGACAGTGCGCATCATATAGGTATACTTGTGTTGAAACTCTTTAATGTAGGCGTGGGGATAAGCAGCAGCAATTTTTGATAGCGTCTTGATTTCTTTTATCCAGTCTTCAACTTTATTTTTGATGAGAATAGTTTTATATTCATCACTGCCTATAATTGCACCGAGGTGTCTGTTTCCTTTTTTTGATATTTTTCCTTGAAACACTTTCGTCGCTTCCTCCGAATGCGGCTCCTTAACAGTCGACCATCTTTTACCTGGTTTTTGGAGATAACCAATATTGTAATATTATTCCATCCCATCATGATCGCAAACCTACAAGTTTCCCTATCCCTGTAAAGTCATCTGCATATGCAAATATTTTAATAGAATCTTCATTTTACGTGTTTCTCAGCATAAGTTAGGGAGGAATGCCAGGAGCATACATTCCAATCGCTACAGGATCCCCTTGGATTTTACCCTCCCTCGATTTAATCTCTTTGCCACCTGTTATAAACAAGCATGCCGATTGCTTGCAGCAGTTGTAAACATGTGTAGAAAATAAGATATGATGGACATAAAATATGGATATTATGAAGTGTCGTAGCTCTATTAATCGAGTTGAAAGCATTGGATGCATCGATCTTAAGGACAGTTTGGCCTTTATGTTTATTGAATGCATCTACCGCCGAATGTGCAGGTACTCAAATCCCGAATTTTTTGCCCAGCTCATAGTTTATAGTTGCCATTTGTTAATATGATGTCATCCTTGACACAGGACATTACAGCCTTACCAATTATGCGTCTCAAGACATCCCCAATTCCTATCGGTCTAAGGCCAGGTTTTTTATCCAAATGAAATTCAACATTAGTGCTTCCAGTCTCTCTAGAACTTTAATCTTCCCTGTATAGAGCTTTTGCCAGGTCTAAACTTGTTGATCCTTAAGGTATTGAGGATAATGCTCTACGCGATTCATCAGCGTCGCATCTGGATACAACAGCTATACCTTTTGTTTTTAAAGAGGCTTTCATAATACTTCATTTATAGAACCATAAATTATACTATGAGTGGTGTTTACAGGGCTTTGAATTAAGAAGTCATCATTAAGTTTTCTTGCTTCAGGATGTTTCATATTGAGTTCTTCCATAGTTTCTTGGTTGAGGGGAAGGATACCATTATCATTTCTTTGGCATTAAAAGACGTATAGCTTCGTTTATATTTCCCTTAAGCATTAAATTTGAAAATAATCTTCCCAGGTCTTGTTTGTTGCATTTATAAGCTTTCGTCAAACGGCTTTGAATCACATTCTGCATCCGCCATATTTCATAACCAGATTATCATGGTATCTAACATTAAAAGATTATTGTAGAGACACACAGTAAAAAATAACAGATGATACAAGAATAAGTGTCGAAATTGAAGAAAAAGACAAGACTCTAAAATAAAAGTCAAGAGACTTATGATGGTTCCATAAAAGGAATTTGTATAAAAAGTTATTTGAAGTGATGTTAGGGTTTATAAACATTATGCGTCCATTGCTTGATAACAAATGCATTACAGCAAACGCAGAATATTATGGATTAATTCAATTTTGAGTAGCACACACTAACTTCACAGGTAACTAAATGCCTTATTTACATCTGCGTGACTGGATTTCTACACATCATATTTTTGCGTGCATTTATTTAGCTTCCAGTTTAGATAGGTTATAAAAAGTTACATTGAAAACTCCTCTAGATTGTTGCATACAACTATAATGTAAACAGATACAAAAACTAACATATGCATAACGCAATATAACATAAGCGCCATAAATTTTCTTGAAAAATATTTTCGCTTATTTGTTCAGTCACTATAATCAGAGTTTATCCGATGATGACACCTGTAACTGTCGAAGCGTATCCGAAATAAACTCCCTTGTTCAAGAAATGATTAAATCTGACGTATTCAACAAATGTTCCTCAGCATAGAACCATTGCTTTTTTTATTAGCACGGCAGGGAGAGGCTAGTGGTCTAGTCTAGTTTTTTCTCAAATAATGAGTTAATTATCGAAAGATAAAAGTATAGAAGAAGTGCTATTCTTACAGCTTTCATAACTTTGCTGTATGGATTTTCAAAACTATTGAATAACCGCCCCATCTTTTAAGCCCCCTAAATTTCGGAAAAATTTTACCGACCCGGCAGTTAATAGAGGAAATACAGTAATCACACTTGTAACATGCAGTCACAGTAGTGAGAATTAGATTGCTTCTCTGATATAAATAAGCAGTATTTATCTGTGTTTCCAAAACCATAAACTCCTCTTAAAGCAAATTAAAGTTTTAATGCTATGGAGGAAGAACTCACCTTGATAAAATTGAATTAAGCCAGACAACAAATAGCCCATATTCCAGCCTGAAAACTAGGGCTTGTGTTTTTAGTGGCATCAGCGTACATCTGGTCACATGAAGTTGCTAATGTGAAGACGGGGTGTTAATTTTCCTAGCCTTCTATTATTTCACTGGTAAAAAATTTTCTAATAACATCAATATCATTTCATAGCTTTCTAAAACTCCTTTCCAGCGATACAAAACGTAACAAGATGCCCTTACGGGCAGAAGGATTTCTGCAAAATCTTTTGAAGTATGAAAAATGAAATATGTTATGAAATTTATAAAATTCGACAGAAAATGTTGGATGACCCTTCAGTTATCAGACAAGTCCACTAGCCAACTGCGCCACGGAAGCACATGTAATTCATTATTGTATTATAAAGCTTTTTTGACCCTTCTGTTTACAAAACGTTGAGAATTTCTTTTTAGTAAGAAACGATGATCACAGTCCAAGATAGTTATTAGTTTCTTCTACAAATTTTCTTTTTTAACTTAAAATATGTTTTATGTCGTAAAATATATTTAATTTTGATCAAAGAAACTTTTGTAAATATATCGCTGACATGCCATGCACGGTGCTTTGGTTTCATGTAAGTGCACGAATGAAATTTCAAAAAACCGCTAGGTTTGGACAGTAAGAAAAACAAGATGCCCGTATGGGCAGAAGGATTTCTGCAAAATCTGTTGAAGCATAAAAAATGAAAAATGTTATGACAATTATGAAATTCGACAAAAAATGTTACACGACCAAAGAGGGCTCGAACCACCGACTTTTCGGTTAGCGGCCAAGTAACTGCGCCACAGAACTACATATGTCTCTGTAATGTATAAACTGCTAGCTTTAAACAGTAAGAAAAAAATGGAGGTGCAAAGCCGGTTGTAATGTATTTCTTGCTTTCGCAAAAATCCAAAATCGAAATATTTTATGACATTTAAAAATTTCATCAACGCGGGATCGAACCACCGACCCTTAGGTTAGTAGATGCTGTACTAACCGACTGTGCCACGGAAACCATGCACATAAACATAGATATAAATATATATAGCTCTTTTGACTCTTCTGTTTACAAACCGTTGAAAACTTCTTTTTAGTTGAAAAAGAATGTCCAAGATAATTATAAGCTTCTTTTATATATTTTCTGTTTTCACCTTAAAATATGTACATCTTCTTTAAAATCCATTTAATATTGATTAAAGAAACTTTCGTAAATCTTTCGCTGACATGCGGAATGCACGGTGCTTTGGTTTCATGTAAATGTACGCACGAAATTTCAAAAACCGCTAGGTTTGGACAGTAAGAAAAAAACGAAGAACAAGATGCCCTTGCAGGCATAAGGATTTCTGCAAAATCAGCTGAAGTATGAAAAAAGAAAGACTATGACATTCTTGGAATTTAAGAAAAGTTTAATCCGCAATATATATTTATTAAATTTCTGATCATGTACTCCCCAAAAATCTGGAAAAAACATAATTGTCACTATGCAAAACTTTATCTGAATGACATGTTCTTTATTTTGTTGGTACAAAATGATATTAAGGATTCAGTGATCAATTCAGATAAGACAATGAGTATGCACGTAAGTCATTGTAAATGTTATGAATTTAATATGTCTTGTCAATCTTCCTAACAGAATTCCTAATTCAGAAGGAGAAAAAGGAAAGCATAGATTTTAATGATACGAAATACATCTATATACATACAAAATCAACATACATAACTGAAAACAGAAATTTGTGCTTTAATTTGAGTAACAATATGTCATTGCCATCTTTTTAATTTAAAAGCATGCATTACCAGAACTAAATTTCATGAAAAGATTGTAGAAATTTATTCAGAAACTTAAAAAACAATAATTTTTTAATTACGTATACACGCCAGGGCATCATGAAAGCATAACTGACACAATACGAACCTTACATTAACTTCTAATAAACTTAATCAACAA
The DNA here is from genome assembly GCA_027922465.2 of Turritopsis dohrnii. NCBI lineage: Eukaryota > Metazoa > Cnidaria > Hydrozoa > Anthoathecata > Oceaniidae > Turritopsis > Turritopsis dohrnii. Next base: position 551,283 of record BQMF02000293.1, read on the forward strand.
AATAACATCAAATTCATATGCTTTCAGATATCACAGTGATTATGTATGTACGGTCAATCTTCCTAATTACGAAAAGACTTCCCAAACACAAAAAGTAAACAAAGATTAGGATTATTAAAAATATGACCTAAACTTAGCTACCAAAATTAGCAAACATAACTGAAAACATGAATTTGCGTTTAAAGATGTCCAGTATTTAGAATTTACAGACAATCAAGGTAAGTTTCAATTTGCTATCGTAAATAGTAAGTCCCCATTCCTAATTCAGGACATTGATAATACAGCCAAGAACTATGCAAGTATATAATAGGCTAGAATAGCTAGAGAAACATCAAACATAAAATGAGATGCACACAGCCACAGACAGAGGGTAACAAGACATTCCTTGTATGTTGTTGGAGCTGAAGAGGAAACTGAGTTGAGCTGTAGGTATCCAGAGCTTAAAAAGCACTACAGCACACACTTGAAACAAACAGAAGGCTTAAAAGAATCGCAGACATTTTGCAAAACATAAAAGCTGCACACACTGTTTTCACAAAACATTGAGAACTTGTTTTTAGAAAAGAATGAACGTAGTAGAATCATTGCAAGATAATTATAAATTTCTACCCTTTACTTTCGGTTTTGGAAGTGCAAATCTTCTTACTTTTGGAAATTTAAGGTTTCTTCGGCCACGCTGTGGATACCATTATGCGAACGGCGTGCAAATGTAAAGTCGAAAAATACCCGGATGATCACATGGCGGAAATAATCAAGCCAATAAACTAAGCGCTATTAAAGTTTATTAGCACCCTTTCGTAATTGTGGCGCTTTATGCACCAATGAACATTGAGACGGCGGAAAAAATCGCTAGGTTTGGACAGTAAGATGAAAAAAAAAAAAAAAAAACTAAGAAAAACAAAGACGATCGTAAAGGCTTTCTTGCTTACGCAGAAATCCAAAAACGAGATGCCCTACCGGGCAGAAGTATTCCTGCGGATGACTGTAAGACTTTCTGGAGCCTTTTCAGAAAGAAATGAGTGTTAGTTCACGCTTTAAAACCATATGCATAATGCGGAATGATGTTTGCAGTATTTTACATTTTACCTTTTAGCTACGATAACTATTAAACTTTGTTGTTTCATATAAAACTTTAGTCTTGCATCAATTTAGAGATTTTTTAAAAAAAATTTCCATTCGAAGTTGCACTCCCTAAAGCATCTTCAAGAAGCAATTAACTAATTAAAAGATTATCGCGTTAAGAATAATCTGTGCTTTAAAAGGTGAATGTTTGTTCACGGTTTAAAACAATATGCATAATGTGGTATGATGTTCTTTGTGTTTTACAGTTTATCTTGTAGCTGTGAAAGAAGTAATATTTGTTATTTCATATAAACTGCACTGTTTTGCATCATTTAAAGATTTTTTCAAAAAGTTTTTTATTCATAGTTATATTCCCTAAAGCATCTTCAAAAAGTAATTAAGTAATGAAAACTTTGTCACATTAAGTTTTGAAGGGAAAATCTGTGGCGTAAATAGTAATAACTTCGAATTCATTTAATTACATTCCCGAGAGCATCATAAACGTTAAGAGGCTTTGAAAAATTTTGCCGGAGATCAAGCTTAAAAAGGAACATCGTCAGTTTAAAAATCCATTAGAGAACACTCTTCCGTGGACGTTTCAAAATACTCCTTTTAAAACTATACAGTATGAAAATCTTTATGTTGTTTGTACCTGAACTTCATAATAAAAACTTTTACTTGGCCTTGCGAAATAATAAAAATATCTGTGTTTCCTTTTTATCGTCAGCTTGATAGTATACAAATTTTAGAATCATGCAATATTTTAAATTCGACTAGTCAATTAAAAAAGTGGTCATCTATTGATTAATAAAATGGGTATAAGCTGATGAGGAAGATAAGCTGTGCTTCAAGATTCCAGAGCTTTATAAAAACAGGATAGCTTACCTAGGAACATGAAATAGAAAATTGTATTATATTTAGAAAAAGACTAGTAGAAACCTTACGCATTTTTTTAAATCGATGTAAGTATACCGTTTTTGTAGTCGTTCATATCTGATTTGAAGCATCAAAAACTGCTTATTTATCACGAATAACTACTAAGAGTATTAGTTTCACGTAGATTATCAGTTTGGATCATAAATGTTCTTGATTCTTTTAAGTTTGACAGCCGTATAACCTCTTATATATCCATATATTCAACCAAGAAATTTTCTCAGATCTACGCGTGCTTCTTCGCTTCCATTTTTAAAACAGCTACGGAAAACGTAAGAACGTTGCATAAGACTCACATGAAACAACATTTCTACCTTGGCATCTGCGATTTAGCCATATGTTAATTATTTCTTTCACTAGAGCTTATATTTTACACTTTTAGAGTCTTTTCAAGCAAAGTACTTGTATACAATGAATATAGTGTGAGTTTAGACTGTTAAATCATAAAAAGAATGTAAGTTGGGAACATTAATGATTTGAGTGGCTATTTCCCATCGACAAAAATTGGTCTAGGTTTGGACAGTGAAAAAAAAAACAAAAAAAAACAAGATGCCCTACCGGGCAGAAGTATTCCTGCGGATGACTGTAAGACTTTCTGGAGCCTTTTCAGAAAGAAATGAGTGTTAGTTCACGCTTTAAAACCATATGCATAATGCGGAATGATGTTTGCAGTATTTTACATTTTACCTTTTAGCTACGATAACTATTAAACTTTGTTGTTTCATATAAAACTTCAGTCTTGCATCAATTTAGAGATTTTTTTAAAAAGATTTCCATTCGAAGTTGTACTCCCTAAAGCATCTTCAAGAAGCAATTAACTAATTAAAAGATTATCGTGTTAAGAATAATCTGTGCTTTAAAAGGTGAATGTGAAAGAAGTATTATTTGTTATTTCATATAAACTGCACTGTTTTGCGTCATTTAGAGATTTTTTCAAAAGTTTTTTATTCATAGTTATATTCCCTAAAGCATCTTCAAAAAGTAATTAAGTAATGAAAACTTTGTCACATTAAGTTTTGAAGGGAAAATCTGTGGCGTAAATAGTAATAACTTCGAATTCATTTAATTACATTCCCGAGAGCATCATAAACGTTAAGAGACTTTGAAAAATTTTGCCGGAGATCAAGCTTAAAAAGGAACACCGTCAGTTTAAAAATCCATTAGAGAACACTCTTCCGTGGACGTTTCAAAATACTCCTTTTAAAACTATACAGTATGAAAATCTTTATGTTGTTTGTACCTGAACTTCATAATAAAAACTTTTACTTGGCCATGCGAAATAATAAAAATATCTGTGTTTCCTTTTTATCGTCAGCTTGATAGTATACAAATTTTAGAATCATACAATATTTTAAATTCGACTAGTCAATTAAAAAAGTGGTCATCAAATGATAAATAAAATAGGTAGAAGTTGATGAGGAAGATGAGCTGTGCTTCATGATTCCAGAGCTTTATAAAAACAGAGTAGCTTATCTAGGAACATGAATTAAAAAATTGTATTATATTTAGAAAGACTAATAGAAACCTTACGCATTAAATCGATATAAACATACCCTATTGGTAGTCGTTCATATCTGTTTTGAAGCATCAAGAACTGCTTATTTATCAAGAATGACTACTAAGAATATTAGTTTCACGTAGATTATCAGTTTGGATCATAAATGTTCTTGATTCTTTTAAGTTTTACAGCCGTACTTCAACCTCTTCTATATCCATATATTCAACAAAGAAACTTTCACCGATCTAGGCATGCTTCTTCGCTTCCATTTTTAAAACAACTACGGAAAACGTAAGAACGTTGCATAAGACTCACATGAAACAACATTTCTACCTTGGCATCTGCGATTTAGCCATATGTTAATTATTCCTTTCACTAGGGCTTATATTTTACACTTTTAGAGTCTTTTCAAGCAAAGTACTTGTATACAATGAACATAGTGTGAGTTTAGACTGTTAAATCATAAAAAGAATGTAAGTTGGGAACATTAATGATTTGAGTGGCTATTTCCCATCGACAAAAATTGGTCTAGGTTTGGACAGTGAAAAAAAAAAAAAAAAAAAAAAAACAAAAAAAACACGAACGGTTTCAAAGTATTCCTTGCTTACGCAGGAATACAAAAAACAAAAAAAACACGAACGGTTTCAAAGTATTCCTTGCTTACGCAGGAATACAACAAGATGCCCTAACGGGCAGAAGTATTCCTGCAGATGACTGGAAGACTTTCTGGAGCCTTTTCAGAAAGAACTGATATTAGTTCACGCTTTAAAAATATATGCATAATGCAGAATGATGTCGCGGTATTTTACATTTTACCTTTTAACAACGATAACAATTAAATTTTGTTGTCTCATATAAAACTTCAGTCTTGCTTCAATTTAGAGATTTTTTGAAAAAGATTTTAATTCAAAGTTGTATTCCCTAAAGAATCTTCAAGGAGTAATTACGGTAGTAGCGATAGCGAATACCGTATTAAAACACCCGCGGACTCCTACTCCTACTACTACTCCTCCTACTCCGGCCGAAATGACAATTAGTCTGTGATTTAGAGTCTGCGAGACTCTACTTATAACGCAATGTAAGTTCTAATGAAGGAACGCAGCCTTCCAATTTTGGAAGCTTTCCTGTAACAAACATTTAAAAGTAGATTGCGTTTTGTTTCAAAAGTACATAATCTGATATTTTGTAGCTTAATCCATGAAAGAATGAATTCTTATCAAATAGCCCTACATAAAAATGGGACTTTTAGTTCATTACGCTAACTGAAAATACTTGATATTTTGCTTTTCTTGACGGTAAAGCTTATCAGTTCAAAATTTCATATTACCTCAGTTGTTAGCTAACTATACACTATGTGTTTCTTTACTAAGGCTTTCAAAGATCTGGTTCGAAAAGGCAGTTATTTGTTTGAATTCATTTTTGGTTTCATGAAATTATAATTAAAAACATATTTTTTTTTCGAAACGCGTATTTTTTTCTACACATAGTCTTACAAAACATTTTCTTATAAAAAAATCATATACAGCTCATATCACGCATGTATAATTCTTTTGTCTGTAATAAATTAATTTCTGTTGGTTTATGATTAGACCCTTTTTACACTAACTAATAATTTTAACAAGTTTATCGTTTATGCCTGTTTTCCACCAGTGAAATATAAAAAAACACAAGCCTCAAAGAATTTTGTAGTAACTTTTCATAACTTTAAGTAAAATTGCTGCTAACGTTTTGCGCCATCTGGCTCTTGTTAAGTAATAAAAAGTTTGTCGCGTCAAGAAAAGTCTGTGCTTAAGGAGTAATAACTTCGAATTCATTTAATTACATTCCCGAGAGCATCATAAAAGTTAAGAGACTTTGAAAAATTTTGCCGGAGATCAAGCTTAAAAAGGAACACCGTCAGTTTAAAAATCCATTAGAGAACACTCTTCCGTGGACGTTTCAAAATACTCCTTTAAAAACTATACAGTATGAAAATCTTTATGTTGTTCGTACCTGAACTTCATAATAAAAACTTTTACTTGGTCTTGCGAAATAATAAAAATATCTGTGTTTCCTTTTTATCGTCAGCTTGATAGTATACAAATTTTAGAATCATGCAATATTTTAAATTCGACTAGTCATTTAAAAAAGTGGTCATCAAATGACAAATAAAATAGGTAGAAGTTGATGAGGAAGATGAGCTGTGCTTCATGATTCCAGAGCTTTATAAAAACAGGGTAGCTTATCTAGGAACATGAATTAAAAAATTGTATTATATTTAGAAAGACTGATAGAAACCTTACGCATTAAATCGATATAAACATACCCTATTGGTAGTCGTTCATATTTGTTTTGAAGCATCAAGAACTGCTTATTTATCAAGAATGACTACTAAGAATATTAGTTTCACGTAGATTATCAGTTTGGATCATAAATGTTCTTGATTCTTTTAAGTTTTACAGCCGTACTACAACCTCTTTTATATCCATATATTCAACAAAGAAACTTTCACAGATCTACGCATGCTTCTTCGCTTCCATTTTTAAAACAACTACGGAAAACGTAAGAACGTTGCATAAGACTCACATGAAACAACATTTCTACCTTGGCATCTGCGATTTAGCCATATGTTAATTATTTCTTTCACTAGAGCTTATATTTTACACTTTTAGAGTCTTTTCAAGCAAAGTACTTGTATACAATGAATATAGTGTGAGTTTAGACTGTTAAATCATAAAAAGAATGTAAGTTGGGAACATTAATGATTTGAGTGGCTATTTCCCATCGACAAAAATTGGTCCAGGTTTGGACAGTGAAAAAAAACAAAAAAAAACAAGATGCCCTACCGGGCTTAAGTATTCCTGCAGATGACTGCAAGATTTTCTGGAGGCTTTTCAGAAAGAAATGAATGTTAGTTCACGCTTTAAAAAGATATGCAGAATGCAGAATGATGTTGCGGTATTTTACATTTTACCTTTTAACAACGATAACAATTAAACTTTGTTGTCTCACATAAAACTTCAGTCTTGCTTCAATTTAGAGATTTTTTAAAAAAGATTTTAATTCAAAGTTGTATTCCCTAAAGAATCTTCAAGAAGTAATTAAGTAATAAAAAGTTTGTCGCGTCAAGAAAAGTCTGTGCTTAAGAAGTAATAACTTCGAATTCATTTAATTACATTCCCGAGAGCATCATAAAAGTTAAGAGACTTTGAAACCTTACGCATTAAATCGATATAAACATACCCTATTGGTAGTCGTTCATATCTGTTTTGAAGCATCAAGAACTGCTTATTTATCAAGAATGACAACTAAGAATATTAGTTTCACGTAGATTATCAGCTTGGATCATAAATGTTCTTGATTCTCTTAAGTTTTACAGCCGTACTACAACCTCTTCTATATCCATATAATCAACAAAGAAACTTTCACAGATCTACGCATGCTTCTTCGCTTCCATTTTTAAAACAACTACGGAAAACTTAAGAACGTTGCATAAGACTCACATGAAACAACATTTCTACCTGGCATCTGCGATTTAGCCATATGTTAATTATTTCTTTCACTAGAGCTTATATTTTACACTTTTAGAGTCTTTTCAAGCAAAGTACTTGTATACGAGGAATATAGTGTGAGTTTAGACTGTTAAATCATAAAAAGAATGTAAGTTGGGAACATTAATGATTTGAGTGGCTATTTTGCATCGACAAAAATTGGTCTAGGTTTGGACAGTGAAAAAAAACAAAACAAGATGCCCTACCGGGGAGAAGTATTCCTGCAGATGACTGGAAGACTTTCTGGAGGCTTTTCAGAAAGAAATGAATGTTAGTTCACGCTTTAAAACGATATGCATAATGCAGAATGATGTTTGCAGTATTTTACATTTTACCTTTTAACAACGATAACAATTAAAGTTTGTTGTCTCATATAAAACTTCAGTCTTGCTTCAATTTAGAGATTTTTTAAAAAAGATTTTAATTCAAAGTTGTATTCCCTAAAGAATCTTCAAGAAGTAATTAAGTAATAAAAAGTTTGTCGCGTCAAGAAAAGTCTGTGCTTAAGAAGTAATAACTTCGAATTCATTTAATTACATTCCCGAGAGCATCATAAAAGTTAAGAGACTTTGAAAAATTTTGCCGGAGATCAAGCTTAAAAAGGAACACCGTCAGTTTAAAAACCCATTAGAGAACACTCTTCCGTGGACGTTTCAAAATACTCGTTTTAAAACTATACAGTATGAAAATCTTTATGTTGTTTGTACCTGAACTTCATAATAAAAACTTTTACTTGGCCATGCGAAATAATAAAAATATCTGTGTTTCCTTTTTATCGTCAGCTTGATAGTACACAAATTTTAGAATCATACAATATTTTAAATTCGACTAGTCAATTAAAAAAGTGGTCATCAAATGACAAATAAAATAGGTAGAAGTTGATGAGGAAGATGAGCTGTGCTTCATGATTCCAGAGCTTTATAAAAACAGGGTAGCTTATCTAGGAACATGAATTAAAAAATTGTATTATATTTAGAAAGACTGATAGAAACCTTACGCATTAAATCGATATAAACATACCCTATTGGTAGTCGTTCATATTTGTTTTGAAGCATCAAGAACTGCTTATTTATCAAGAATGACTACTAAGAATATTAGTTTCACGTAGATTATCAGTTTGGATCATAAATGTTCTTGATTCTTTTAAGTTTTACAGCCGTACTACAACCTCTTTTATATCCATATATTCAACAAAGAAACTTTCACAGATCTACGCATGCTTCTTCGCTTCCATTTTTAAAACAACTACGGAAAACGTAAGAACGTTGCATAAGACTCACATGAAACAACATTTCTACCTTGGCATCTGCGATTTAGCCATATGTTAATTATTTCTTTCACTAGAGCTTATATTTTACACTTTTAGAGTCTTTTCAAGCAAAGTACTTGTATACAATGAATATAGTGTGAGTTTAGACTGTTAAATCATAAAAAGAATGTAAGTTGGGAACATTAATGATTTGAGTGGCTATTTCCCATCGACAAAAATTGGTCCAGGTTTGGACAGTGAAAAAAAACAAAAAAAAACAAGATGCCCTACCGGGCTTAAGTATTCCTGCAGATGACTGCAAGATTTTCTGGAGGCTTTTCAGAAAGAAATGAATGTTAGTTCACGCTTTAAAAAGATATGCAGAATGCAGAATGATGTTGCGGTATTTTACATTTTACCTTTTAACAACGATACAAT